>JAVGVS010000608.1:129778-187860 GCA_032718565.1 Distichodus sexfasciatus | reverse complement strand
GGGGAACAACCCCGGGCAGGCGCACCAGAACACACCGCAGGGCACACGCATGCACACACATGCACACCAATTTTAGAGCCGCCAATTAACCTATAATGCTCGCTTTTGGACCGTGCGAGGAAGCCGGAGCATCCGGAGGAAACCCACGCAAACGTGGGGAGAGCATGCACACGCAGAAAGACCCTGCGGTCGACCCGGGGATCGAAGCCAAGACCTTATCGCTGTGAGGCGGCGGCGCTAACCGCTATGCCACCGTGCCGCCCTGTATGTGACTCTGCACGGCAAAACCAGTTTTCAAAATTGAGTTATGATGTTATTAGGTTTTTATTTTAATGTTTGAGCTCAGGAATAAAAAGCTCAAATGTGACCCTCCACGACCAAAACCAGTCGCTTGTCGCAAATTTTCAGTTATTGAGTTATGATGTTTTCACGAAAGGGCATAAATCAAGCTTCAAAACGATACCTATATGGAATGAATCGGACGACATATGACTGAGATATCAACATTCAAAGGAGTCGGGTTTCTCCTGTCACGCCAAGTGAGAAACGGAGAAATCTGCCTTTGAAGTTGACTATCGCCGTAGCACTCACAGACGCTTGGTGCGGTCGCGGCTACGTTTGCATTTACGGTAGCCTACGCTGCATTCACAGCCACACGGATAGCCTACCTGCGTTAGGTTAACTGAACTCGGGAGACGAAGATGGATTCCGGAGAAATATCTTCACGCTAGTCAACCAGTGGATTTACCGTAAATATTGGAGTAGAGCGGTCAAAACAGAAACTTTTAACATTCTGCTGGAATTGAATTCCTCACCTCAAGAAAGTCACGTTTTTAGGATGGAAAGGGTACGTTTTTCAGCGCTATTTATTCACAACAGTACAGTATAGACCTTCCACTGTTTCAAAACACTAAAAACAAAAAATCCAAAATCTTACCCCGCGCAACATGAACGCTCGTTTTTCTCGGAAACCTCCGTTGCGACAAGCGACTGGTTTTGCCGTGCAGAGTCACATACAGTCTATTGATTAACGAAAGCAAAATGAAACAGAAATCGTGAAGAATTTCAAAGGATATGTTTTAATACTTTTCAAAAAAGCGATTATAGCGCCTCAGATTAAAAATTGCAAAGCAGCTGTTCACGTTTCAAGCCAAAACATGACCTTTAAATCTTCACATCTGCCCCATTGCTTCCAGATCATCTGTTTTTAATCCTACAAGGCCAAATCTGTGGCCTACATTTACCCTGCGCATATCTTTCATCTTTTAATATAGTCAGTCTTCCGTTCATCTTTATTTGTTTAGGTAGCAGCTGAGTTCGCCGCTGTTGAAACGTTCCCCGTGTTCTCCACTGCGTTCAGGACGGTTTTGTGTCAGCAGGTTCATCCGCACATTTGTCAAGCTGACTTTTGTCGCCCTCGCAGAGTTTAAGACCTTCGTTAAAGGAGCCAGACATTTCCCTCTGAACGCAACAGCGATTTCAGTAGCCAGTAAATCACGAAAAGCGGAATCAGCTGTGCGGGTTTACGCCGTTCGCTTTAAAAAGGGCAACGTTTTTAAAACCATGCTGCACATACAGATATTGTTGTAGCTTCTGAAGAAAGAAGCTCATGGTTCATTGACATCATTTTTTTTTATTAAGGTTTTGAGTTTATATTTTTCAAGCTCCACACTTCTAAACCCCGGGTGCTGTGCTGGCGTACTTTCTCCTCCAGGCGTGGAGCCGCTTGGGCTGGGACTTGAGCGTGTAAACTTGCTGACTTTGTTTCAGTTTCAGAACGCCCGTAAATATTTCTTTCTGTCTTTCATGCACTGTTTTTTTTTGGTGCATTCCTGTGACATTTACTCTTTTTTTTTTTTTTTAACTTTCTCAGGTCGGAGGACGTGGTGTCCATGTCGGAGGAGAAGGCTCTGATGGTGGTCAAAAGAGATCCCGTCTACTTCAGACCCCCGCTGCCCTGCCAGGCTCCTGTCAACAGGACCAAGTGCATGAAGTCAGTACTGACCTTCCCCTCCAATGTCCACTGCCTTACAAATTGTGATTTCTGAATTAGCTTAAAAGTATAATTTCAGTATAATTTCCCCATATTGCATCTGTGATATGAAAACGGCAAGTTAAACTAAAGTTTGACGTTCTTCGATTTTTATCATAAACTGCTGTTTCACGGGTACACGGGTATTTTTGAAAACAGAGATTTTCCGTTTTCGTTTTTTTTTTAAAAACGTGTCCACACGAGCACAATTTCAAAAATATCTCAGTCCACACACAGTCGCCAAAAACGCCGTCAAAAGCATGCCTTGCGTTGTAGATGAAAACCTAATGTAGACACGGCGCATACTGTGACGTCACATGAGTGGCGCACAGTGTGACGTGAAACGGTCCGTTTTTCAAAATCTCTGTTTTTCTTGTCCACGCCTAAACGCACAAACAGAGTTTTCAGAAATCGCCACGTTGGCCGGAGTTTTCAAAAAAATCTCAGTTTTCACTGACTCAAAACGCCGTTTACGCGTGGACGAAAGGCCAAAACGCAGGGAAAAACCTCCGTTTTCAGAAAGACCCGTGTACGTGTGGACGTGGCCTCAGTCGTCATGAAGCTTAACGGATGCCGGATGTCTTATTTGGTCATTTTCTGTTTCAGCCTCATCCACTCGTGTTTTATAGCAAGAAACAAACACAATAACCCCTGTTTTACACTGGATGCGTGTCCGCCGCGGTGCGTCTCCGACACGGCAGCCGCAGCTAATCGCCGCCAATAAAGTCAAGGCATCAGTTTACACCAGATCCGCTGCGTTGCGTCTCCGCTATGTCTCTGTTCCGTCTTAAGTCCAGCAGTCCGTCAAGACGCGCGTCAAGTCTATTTTTGACGGATACGGATCAAGAACCTAACACAGAGCGCATGCGCCAACTCCAGACGATCCCTTCACAACATCATGGACGACGAAAAGTAAATTTTGGAGGTGGAGAAACACGAAAAAAAAACTTCAAAAATCTTGAATCCATGTCATTCAAAAATGGACTTTAAATGCATTCATTGTTGTCTGTAGGTTACAACGCAACAAAGTACGACAAACACAACATGAAACACCGCAATGCAACACAACGCTAAACACTTTAAACACAATTAAAGTTGAGCAACAACAAGGACAAAATGAACTAGGAAGCCTACTAATAATGTTTGCAGTGCGCAGAAATCAGCAAAACAAACGCCGTTGGTTTACCCGCAGTTGTTATCGCGTTATCCCGCGCGATCTTTTACAATTCTCCCGTGATCATGTGATCTCGCAAACCAGCGGCGCGGACCACAAACCAGATACGGACCACAAACGCGTCCAGTGCGAATTGGCGCACGGCCTCGGTCGGAATGGAAATGCAGCGCAGTCGCACCGCAGCGGACACGCATCCAGTGTAAAACAGGGGTAAGAGTCGACTCTTTTAGACGTGCCAGAGTTCTTCTTTGAGGGTCTTGCTCAACTTGAGGGCTCTAAAAAAGTAAAGCAACAGAAACAACCTCTTCCGTTTGAGTGTTTCATGTTTTTTACGTGTTCGTTGTACGTCAGAAAGGTAGCCAGGCGTGTCCAAAGTTCGAGGTGGAATTTTCGAGCCTTCGGTCTTAAAATGCGTGGCGTTATTTGGCGCCAAAATTCCGAGCGCGCGGCGGAACTGGTGCGTGCGTCGTGCGTCAAAGTAAATAGCATGTTTTCTTCACTTCGCGAATGTGAGCTCGCACATGGGCTGCGTCCCGATCCGCGTACTGCCGCACTTAATAGTATGGAAGGTAGGCGCTCTTATCATACCTTTCTATGCGGTAGTATGCATCTCAGGAAATAGCCGGGGTTGTAGCTTAACGGCTTTTTACACGCTAGGTAGTGCACATGGAGTGTCACGTGCGCTCTATTTCACTTGGTACCTACACCACAAACGTAGCCGCGACCGCACCAAGCGTCTGTGAGTGCTACGTCGATAGTCAACTTCAAAGACAGATTTCTCCGTTTCTCACTTGGTGTGACAGGAGAAACCCGACTCCTTTGAATGTTGATATCTCAGTCATATGTCGTCCCATTCATTCCATATAGGTATCATTTTGAAGCTTGATTTATGCCTTTTCATGAAAACATCATAACTCAATTTTGAAAATTTGCGACAAGCGACTGGTTTTGCCGTGGAGGGTCACATTTGGCCGTAAATTGCCATATCGTCCATCCCTATTGATAAACGTGCGTCGTCACAAGAAGGACGATCACATAAATATCTGGATAAAAGGGCCGTCATCAGAATAAAGCTCTTCATGACAGTCACCGACGAATCTCATGACGTTACTTAGTGAATTGAAATGTAATAAATATTTACGAGTGTATAAAACGCCCTCAAAAACATCAAAACCCTACAGTTTTAGCCGTTTACAGCATCTGGTCTCCAGTCCTGCCACGCTTTGGCCTATTTGTTCAGGATTCCTCTTCTAACTGATCATCTTTTTATAGACCTTGCTGGATCAGACGCTGCCTAGGAAAGTATTCCGTCGTGCTCGTAGTAAATGGAACCCATCAGGTTTATAAACGCTAGAAGATCGTGTGTACAAGGGAAAGCAGAAAAGCGAGATGGAGGAGTTTTTTTCTGCCGGCTCAGCACTTCTGTTTGTAGACGTCAGCACCCTGAAAGTCATCTGGTTTGGTGCTTAGACGGTCCAGACAGTGACAGTGCGTATGGAGTGAGATCGCTGTCAGATACAGTATCGTCGAGCGCAAGTGTGCGGTAAAAGCACACAGGAAAAGGGACAGCGTTAACGGTCAGGGAGTTGGCCGTGTGATCGTATATATCGATACATCAATATATCGCGATATTTCGTTTCACGGTATATTATATGGACTTCTAGCTTCAAAAATCGATATTTCCGAGGGAGAGAATCCTGCACCACAAGCAGCCTCAGATAACTGACTGGACACTTTTAAGTTCTAATTTTCAGTCTTACGCACTTTATCTTACCGTTTTTGGCGTCCGCTAGTTCGGTCTGTTAAAATGCAACGACGATAAAGTTCAAATTCCGTTCTGAGTGATGTTGTTTTGGCTGAATTATTAATGTCATGTGATTGATTAAGACCACCCAGGTCGTACACAGCAACTTGCATTTCAGCTCTGCTTTTACAGTTTCGGTGAACTGCAGAACAGTGTTTCCCAATCCCAGTCCTCGCGGACCACCGCTCTGCACAGATTGGAGGTTTCCGACCCACAGCACAGCAGATGCTATTGATTAGCTAGTTAGCAACATAGGATGGGCGTGCGGCAGGGCAGGAAATACCGAATCTGCGCAGACCCCAGTACCGTTCCGCGAGGAAACGCTGCTACAGAATATCGCACTATGTGTAGTATCGCAATATATCGTGATATAATCATATCGTGACCCACGTATCGTGATACGTATCGTATCGTGAGTTCCTTGCCAACACCCAGCCTAATCGTAAGGTCGCCAGTTCCTGTAAAGGTACCACTGAGTTAGTCGTGAGCAAGGTAGCGTTCCCAACGCTACCGTCACAGCAAGAGCTACTAAAGCTGTAAAATCACAGAAGACGCTCGAAGAGCATCGCTGTCAAAATATGTTTGATCTCGCTTTTGCTGCGCATGACTTCATTCGAACGTTCAATCTCGCTTAAAGGAGCCGCACGCTTGTAGCCAGTACGACAGCAATCCGTGCTGTTGTTGCTGTTGCTCAGTCCCAGAAAACTTCCTGCTGAAACACTCAAACACAAGCGGTCGGAACAAGCAGAGGCACATCGATCGAATTACAGCCAGAAACAGAATTACGTAAAGTTTTGTCGTTTAATAAATTAGGAAAATATATTTAATAGCACTTCATCCCACGCCTGCGCTTTCTTGGAACGATCTCCGAAGGCGGAAAGGGTCGGATCGTCCAAGACGGGGTGCCCTGCGATCGCCGTGATCAGCTTTTCACGCGTCATTTTAGATCGGAACAAAAATACAGTAGAAACCAAAGTTTCCGAGTATGTTTCTGGGATCCTCGAAGAAGCCAAGAACGGCTACATTCCGATTGGTCGCTGTAGTCGCCCAAACGTTGACGCTCGTCGCTTTCGTCGCTCTTATCGTTCTTGACGTTTTTGTCCATAGAAAGTCAGTTACTTCCAGCGATTTTACAGCTTTAGCTTTCGGTGTGAACGTAGTATAAGCTCTGCTTCCCAGATGCGAGTCAGCCGCCCACTGCTCCTTCACAGATGGGTCAAATGAGGTCAGATTTCGTTGTGGTGCGTTGTGGGCTGTGCTGTGTTCACAATGACAAATAAGTCTTTTTGCTTGTAGGTAACTTCTGATGAGTGTTTTTAGGTCTATTAAACCATTTGTTTTCTGTGTATCTAGGATAAACAGTGAGCTGAGAGGTTGGGTCCACCGCCACGAGACCGAACGGACGAAGACCAGCTCCCACCCCCGAGCCAGGACCATCCCGGTGAGCTTATTTCTATCCTTCGAAATCTTTAATAGAATGCAGAAGCTTCCTCCGCACTCTACACACAGGACCACAGTTGTTGGGTGTTTTTTTTTTTTTTTTTTTTAATGCCGGCGATGGCGCGATACATCATTTATAAGATCAGTAGAGTTCTGGGAACTAATCATGACGAAGAGATGACCCACAGATGTGTCAGCTTGAAAAGGGGCCAGATGTTCTGCAAGACATTTTCACCGGGCGGTTTTTTGTTGCAGCGTCTGCATTAGGGGCGTAGTTGGGAGGCACGGCATGTGGTTAACACGAACACAGACAGCTCGGGGTCTCCACGGGTTAACCCTGTTTATTTTCTTTAAGCAGACCTCACGGCGCGTTTACGTTGGGGCGAGATCCTCTCGTTGCTGTCGTTTCTTTTAGCTTAATCCAGTAGCCTTGGGAAAAGTAAACAGCTTTCTGAGCGCCTAAAAGCTGTGGAATTCAGTCCCTCCAGGATTTCGTGTTTTTTGAGCTCGTCGTGGCCTAAAAGGTCAGATTTTGCAGCAGCTTTTCTTAAAAAAAAATTGCGATGACAGTTTTGTTTTATTGCTGTTTTATAGTTTTAAAGCTTTTTTTTCCGTTTGTTGCAATAAAGATGCAAGAGCAAGTCAAAGTTGCGGGAAAAATTGTGACTTTGTCCCCCTTTATAACGATTCTTTAACAATTAATTAAAATGAAGGAAACAAAGCCACTAATATTTTTATTAACCATTAATCATTAAGCTATTTTTGAAGGGAAATGTGAGGTGTTTTTATCACACGTTTCCTCGTCTTCTAAATGTAACAAGGAAGTGAGTTCACTGACGTACGGCTCAACGTTTTGGGGGAAACGACAATGATTGGTCAAAAAATTGCAGAACAGTTGCGGTGATTGGGCAGAATTGCACGGTAGTAATGAATTCGCAGGGATTAGTTGGATTTACGTTAATAGTTGCGATCAGAACGTCACAAAGGAGGATGAAGGGATTGCAGTCAGTATGCATTACATTTAGTAAACCACATTTGATTCAGTGCGATTTTATTTGGTTGATCTACCAAGAGTCAAATGGGAAAAGTAACTCAAAGCAGCAATCTGAAAACAAATTCATTGTATTGAATCGTGACTCGATTTTGAATCGTGACTCGATTTGAATTGTGAATTGTGAATCATGAATCGATTTGAATTGTGAATTGTGAATCATGAATCGATTTTGAATCGTGAAATGTTTTGAATTGTGAATCGTTTATGAATCATAAATTAATTTTGAATTGTGAATCAATTTTGAATTGTGAATCAATTTGAATTGTGAATCATGAATTGATTTGAATCGATTTGAATTGATTTGAATCATGAATCGTGAATCATGAATCGATTTTGAATCGTGAAACGTTTTGAATCGTAAATCGTTTATGAATCGTGAATCAATTTTGAATTGTGAATCAATTTTGAATCGTGAATCAATTTAATTGTGAATCAATTATGAATCGTGAATCGATTTGAATTGTGAATCAGTTGACTTGTGAATCAACTTTGAATCGTGAATCGATTTTGAATTGTGAATCAACTATGAACCGTGAAGCGAATCATGAGCCCAAGAATCACAATCGAATCGTGAGATTTTCTGTATGGTGCACCCCTGGTATGTTGGGACGCTGTCTGGATGTGCCCAAACCCCCGCCTTGTGAGATCCTCCGACACTTGCCGGCGATCGACAGGCCTCAGTTGTCTTTGTGTTACAGCGCATATTTTTTCAGCGTTTTTAGTGTTTCAAACCCTTGACATACAAAGTTTTCAAGTTACGATGGGGTCATCGGAACGCTTCTCCATCACAAGTCGGGGGGACTGCCTGTGCAAAAAAGCAAACAGTGGTTAAAGAATCCATCTTCTGTGGGCCATTATACGCCCAGATTCCAGTTTAGCAACAGTTAGTTCCTTATCGTTCAGCTTTATGGTCACACCGATTTATCGGTCAGACAGTGCTGTATTCCATTAAGTCCGTTCTGTAACATCAACTGAGTTGTTAACACGCCCGAAACCCCCACCCCCTCCGCCGTAGCCTTGTATCTGTGTTCTCTCACTCTAAACTAAACATGAAACTGGCTTTAGCTGGTTTATGTAAGCTCTCTCTCCCACAAGAACACAAGCAGACGGACTTGTACATCACGGCTGCCACTCGACGAGGAAGTCGTACTTCCACCGCCAAGTCAATAAGCCTGGAGAGTTTCCCTTTAGAGCTCTTGCTGTAAATAATGCAGCGCCTGAGGAGAGAGCTGCAGCAGTTGAAAATTGAGCGGCATGTCGGCAGACCGGCGGGTCCTTACACACTTGTACGTGCTCACTTAATTCCGTTCATTAATAAAGCAAATAAAATACGGAGGTTGTGAAGTAGGTGGCCGCCGTCAGCATAAAACAAACTGAAACACGCTTCAGGGCAAACCTTGATGAATGTGCAGTGATTAATGGGCTTCACTCAACTCTATTTTCTTAGGTTTTTCTTATATGTGACCCGATCTGCCGTAATGAGTCGGAAGTCGGCGTTCTGTTTATTAATATACGGGCCGATTATGTTGAAAAACATCACAAAAATAGCGATTTTTCTTTTTTGGAGACCAGATTAATTTCGAAGACCTCTTCTTTCATATAAAACCAAAAAAGATAAATCGGAACGCCGACTTCCGACTCATTACGGCAGATCGGGTCACATATTTGTTCTTAGGACGTTTAAGTCAAGACGTTTGTTAGTGTAATATTAAGCATTTGTAGAATAGGTGAAAGTCACAGACTTTGTGAAGATTGTGTGAGTGGGCTTTTAAGAACACATTTTTTCTAGGGGTTCACGATTCAGAAAATCTCACGATTCCATTCGATACGATTCAGATTCTTGGGCTCACATTTCAGAATCGATTCACGATTCAATACATAGATGAACTTGTTTCCAGATTGCTGTTTTCAGTTCCTTTTTCCATTTGACTCTGGTAGATCAACAAAAAAATCCCTGAATCAAATGTAGTTTACTAAATGTAATGCATATGTACGCATAATGCTCACATGAAGGAGGTGTGTCTGGGCAGATTTCCACGCTGTGCCATCTATAGGATGGCGAGCTGAACTCGTGTCGTGGGGAAAAAATAAACTAGTGCCATTACGTTCGTTGAAAAATATGAAGCAAATTTTTTTTGGAATGCATCAATCGATATTGAATCGACAGAAAAAGAATCGCGATTCGTTTTTTTTTGCACGCCACTGCCGCATCTGCTGCTGTCTTTGCCTGCCGCGCAAAACGTTAAATATTGCAATTTTGTCATGTAATTATCGTCATCATAGGGTCAAAAAATTGTCGAACGATTTATGTTTTCAAACTTCTTTTTCAGATGAGCATTTATTTCAAAAATCGGCAGAGCTCTGCAAATTCTGGCAGATCTTGCAAGTGGCTACACACAGATTTCGGTCCCTGGTTTAGCCATGTTTTCTATTCAGATTTGTCTAAACCAAAGCTCTTTAAACCTGCGACCTGAAAAATATGAATCGATTTTTTTTTTTGGTATGCATGAATCGATTTTGAATCGACAGAGAAAGAATCACGATTCGATTTTTGCACACCCCTAATTTCCTCTTAAGAGCAGTTGGTGAACGAGGCTCAATGAATGTATGAAATGTGAAGAATCACCAAATTATTGCTGTTCCTTCCCTTATTTTATTTTTTTTTTGTCCCTTCTTGTCTTCAGAAAACGGGTGAGAAGAAAGCAGTGGTTCCAAAGTGGTTGCCCGTCCGTTACTCGGATTCTTCAGAAAAGTAAGTGTTGCTCTTTAGACGTTCCTACAGCTGTACGTAAATACGTAATAATATACGCACTGCTGACCACTGTTGAGAACAGGTAGTGTCTAGTTGTAGGGTCATTAACCTCTAGTTAATTAGTGTCCAGTTAAGTTCCACATTGGCACACATCAAGGCCACACTTAATGGCAGAACATTTAGGAGCACGGACTCGATGTGGAAGGCATTTAGACAGGAATGGAACGGCGCTGACACGGGACGCTGTGAAACACTGTAAGACGGCTCGCTCAAGCGGTGAAGTTTGCTAAAGACAAAGCCGTCCCCTTCCAAACTCTACCCTGCCTACAGACAACACGTGCAATATTGTAAAACACTGCCACTTATTTCACCCGTATTTGTTAAACGTATAATAGATCTGAATATTTAACAGAGTATTTTGAAAGCTGCTGAATAATTACAAGCACAGTGTATATATATTTAATACACTAGAAAGTGTGAGTGATTGTCATTGTGAACACACCAGAGCACAGCACATCAGTGGTAACTTTACCAGTCCTGGAGTCCAACCTGTGATCTTCTGATCACGGGGCGAACACCCTACCATTACGCCACCATGATGGAATCCCATTTGATTTCACAACTATTAAATAGTTCCAAGTGACGTATTTCCACTTTCCTGAGATGTAATAATATATGCAATGTCACGTATTAACATTTTGAAAGTTTCCAAAAACTTACACGTGTTAAAAGGTCTTTGAATTTCATACAACATTTGCCGCTTTAGTCGGATTTAGTCACTAGTTCTCAAAATCAGAATCAGATTTATTTGCCGTGTAGGTCAGAAAAAACCTGCCAGGAATTTGTTTCTGGTCGTTAGTGTCTCTCTCCAGCTGAACTTAGGCCTCGTTTACACTGTCAGTTAAATGTGACCCGATTTTTTGCTCATATGTGACACAGATCGGATCTGTTCCATGACAGTGTAAACAGGAAAAAAACGCATGCATTCGGATATTTTGAGATCGGTTTCAGGCCTCGTTCATATGTGGAAATAAATCGGATATAAATCAGATATGTGCCAATGCGACTGTCATGTAAACAGGCAGATCGGATTTTCCTAGGCATTGCGTTCTGTACGTCATTAAAACTGCGACAGTTTAGTACTTCATCGCGGTTTAATGACGTCATGTAACAAGCGAATCGAATATGGGTCACAATTAAAAAAAAAAAACGTGTAAACGGAAGGTCAAAAAAATCGGATATAAGCAACAAATCAGAATTGAGCATCAAGACCTGCAGTGTAAACGAGGCCTTAGACAACGGATACGTGAAACACTCATATGAAATATAAATGCTACAAGACAGATCAATATACAACACACAATGATCACCAGACCAACAAAGGACACACACGTCCACACTGTAGCCGCCATATTGAGTACCGGGCATGCATATCGAGTACTGCGCTTGTGTCCAATGAAAATGAAGTGTCTGTCTGTCTGTCTGTCTATCTGTCTATCCACGTTAGACATGTTAGATTCTAATCATAAGCTGTTCATCTGTTGCCTGTCTGTCAATGAGAAAAATCATCACATCTCAGAATCTGGTAGACTTTCCTAAGAAGTGAGGTTTTGATATTAGATGATTTGGCTTATGTATTTTACAGTTGAAAAAAGTCTAGAATAATTATGTCTCACAATTGAAAGTACAACCGATATTTTTTTTTCTTCTATTGACGCTCATTAGCAGCCTCTTGCAGTCAGTCAACTGGGGTCAAATTTACCCCCTTCTGTTATGTTGGTTTCTCAGGGACACCAGTCATGTTCTAGGATCAGTTTGACGCGGGGCATGTTTCTTCTTCTTCTTCTTCTTCCTCTTTTGGCTTTTCCCTTCAGGGGTCACCACAGCGAATCATCTGTCTCCATCTAGTCCATCTTCTGCATCCTCTACCTTCACACCAACTAACTTCATGTCCTCTTTCACCACATCCATAAATCTCCTTTTTGGTCTTCCTCTCAGCCTCCTGCCTGGTGGCTCCAACCTCAGCATCCTTCTACCTATGTACTCATTGTCTCTCCTCTGAGGTTGGAGCCACCAGGCATCCTTCTACCTATGTCCAGAGGAGAGACAATGAGTACATAGGTAAAAGGATGTCTGGTGGCTCCAGCCTCAGCATCCTTCTACCTATGTACTCATTGTCTCTCCTCTGGACATGTCCAAACCATCTCAGTCTGGCCTCTCTGACTTTATCTCCAAAACATCTAACATGAGCTGTCCCTCTGATGAACTCATTCCTGATCCTATCCATCCTCGTCACCCCCAAAGAGAACCTCAACATCTTGAGCTCTGCAACCTCCAGTTCTGCCTCCTGTCTTTTCCTCATTGGCACTGTCTCCAAACCATACAACATCGCTGGTCTCACTCCAAAAGTGTCAGAAACCAAAAGTTCCCCGTAAACATTGTTTATATCTCCTTATTAACTGAGTGGGGCAGTCGATGGCGTAACGGTAGGGTGTTTACCCCGTGATCAGAAGGTCGCAGGTTCGAATCCAGGGCCGGTAAAGTTACCACTGAGGTACTCATGAGCAAGGTACCATCCCCAAGCACTGCTCCCCGGGCGCTGCCCTTGTTAGTTGCCCACTGCTCCTTCACGGATGGGTTAAACGCAGAGGTCACATTTGGCTGTGGTGCACTGTGTGCTGTGCTGTGGTGTGTTCACACCGACAAATAATCACTCACTTTCAACTCCATTACTCACCGTTTCAATCAATATTTGGTGTGATAGTGTTATTTACCTCTCACAGATCATGGTTTAATGAGGATAATTCACTTGTTTTTCATTTTAAAAAATGCATTTAAAATGTACGTTGGAAAGACCTACATTAAAAATACAGTATTTTTACTATTTTTTTCTAATTGACCAGTATCTGAAAAAATACTTTAAACTGTTTTATTGAGGTTTTTTAACATTTAAAATGGGTCAATTTGACCCCCAACATAACAGTGGGGTTAAATAAAGACGATTTTCCCTCTGTTTTGTTGGGCCGGTTTCACTGGAAATGACTCGTAACTAAATAATTGACCAAATTCCTATAGAACCAAAGAACACAGTGTTCAATCAATCTCTCGCTCCATCCTCCAAAGCTTTATCACACATGTGGAGCGTTTATGATGGGTGAGGTCAGCGCTTTGTAGTCGCCGTAGATTTACGGCTTGCTTTATTGGCAGGTTTAACAGCAGGAGAATCTCACCAGACAATCAGGTGTGCGGGAACCAACCAGCACTGACAGATTCAACAGAGACCAGCATTAATCTGCACCGTTTGCACATGGATGCTCATGGGATTTGGCTCAACTATTACTTACGCATCACCGAAATTAGCGTTCTGCAATTTTCCGCAAAGACGCGTGGATGCGTTTTAACATCCAACCTTCCCACTTAAGGGCTTTATATGACACTTACAACACGTGCACAACTTGCTCATAAATCCTGCAGACATTTACGAATGTTTTTCTTTAACCAAAGGAATGTTCACCCGTGTGCTTGCACGTTAGAGAAATTTCTAAATGTTAATATGTGGATTACAAGAGATGAAGAGGTACAAGAACTAGTCTCCACACAAGCCAGCTCCAGGCAGTTGGTGGCGTAACGGTAGGGTGTTCGCCCTGTAATCAGAAGGTCGCAGGTTCGAATCCAGGGCCGGTAAAGTTACCACTGAGGTACTCATGAGCAAGGTACCGTCTCCAAGCACTGCTCCCCGGGTGCTTGTTAGCTGCCCGCTGCTGCTTCGTGGATGGGTCAAATGCAGAGCTCACATTTGGTTGTGGTGCACTGTGTGCTATGCTGTGGTGTGTTCACAATGACAAATAATCACTCACTTTAGTTGTTTACATGTGAAATATTCTGAGTTGTAATGATTTTAGAAAGCTTAGTGTTGTTAATTAGATTTTTGTTGTTTAAAGCTTAACGTTAATCAGTTTTTTTTCCTTCAAAAAGTACTGATAATAATACCGTTAAAGTACCGGACCGATAAGCAGTACCGTTAAAATCTTAAGGATACCCATCCCTAGTCTTATGTTTAGTTATGAGAAGTAATATCTGCTTTTAGTCATTATACAGATGATAGCTGAAAATATATGAACATGTAAAAGTTTTCCAGTGTCATTTTTAACCAGGGAGGCGAAGACGGAGAAAAGTGGATGAGTGAAAATATAATGCCAAATGGCAGTATTCGATTCTGTATTTATTTTTCTTGCTGTTTATAAAAGCGGCTTAAAGAAGGATTTTGACTGTGCAATATATTCTTGTTCATGTTGTCCTTTTTGAGCAGCCTGTTGGTTCATTCTCTCTGTGGAAATTGTGGTTTATGACTTTGCCATCATTCACTTGGCTTCGTTCCAGAGCTGTGCCAAATTAAGCATGGCTGAGTCATTCTGCTGTCAACACACGAACAGCAGGGAAAAGGACAGAAAATAGGGCAATGTTGACTTGGAGAATAAGATGATTTATGAGAATAAACTGTTCAAGTATTTGAAGCAGATTGTTTTTACTGATCATTGTTTTTACCGGTTTTATCACCAACGTCTGATTGAATCAAATATGAAATCTGCAATACATCGTGGAACTGCAACCAGTTTTAATTTGTAGTTTATCATTTTGTTAGTGTTTTAATGTACAAAATTTTACAGCAACAGCACATTTTAATTCCTCCGTAACTACGGACGCACCGATCCAACATTTTCAGTTCCGATACCGATGCCGATACTTGGGCTTTAGGTATCGTCCGATCCCGAGTACCGATCCAATACCAATTTTAAATGAATAATTTGTGTATTTCTCTGTTAGGAGACTGAGATTATTCTGCTATGCTTCAGAAAATAGCTAAAACAATGTAATAATTACACACCCAAAGTTATATGCTAAATTATGTATTATTAAAATGACATCTCAAAAATTATTCACATAAACACAGTTCTGTAATTTTGTGACAGTCCCTAATCCTGCGGCGCTAAGACCATCAGGAACACAGATTGTGAGCCAGAGCTGGTGTTGTTAAGGAAATAGATTTTGAGGTTGTAGTTTGTTGCGTTGCTTGTTCTGCTCATTGTCATATAACTATGTAGGAATTAGCGTGAATATCGAACAATAAACCAGCTTTACCGCGGTGCCACTTCCTATGCATAAATAATTGGTCGTGCATGCATAGGGAAACATAGAAAAATTTACAGTTTAATTGAACGGATCGTCTCCATAGATCAGCCCAATGTTACGGATACCTGATCCAGCTATTGGAGTCGTTATTGGACCGATATCAGATTCAGGTATGGTATCAGTGTATCCGTGTTAGTAATGGCCCCTATATACTTAAACCTGTAAGAACTTTCAGAGTTACAGGAAAAGTCTCTGATGCTTGTCCATCAGCCACACGTTTTATTAAATCAGCTGAAAGTTGGCCAATGTTTCAGAAAACAAACCTACAGCATTTGACATTTGGAATGTTTTCTTGTCTATAGACGTCCGGGCAATGAGCTGCAGGTGTACTACGCCCCTCACCAGACGTACAGCGATTTCTTTGACGAGATCAACCGACGAGGAGACACCTTCTACGTCATCTCTTTCCGCAGGGTGAGCTGCCTATTTTTTGGTTTTTACTCCCAGTCGGTGTCGTGGGGGCTGGAGCCTATCCTGGGACACTGCCGCCTCCTAACTGCTAGACCATCACCTCCTCCTAACCACCACCACCACCACCACCACCACAATCACCCTATTCTTGCCAATGTCATTCAGCCATTTTTGTTTTATTTCCATTATTTCTTAATGTTTATTAAAATTAATATTTTCCTGTAATAAACCTTAGTTTTATATCATGACTTTGGTGCAATCATGACTTCCCAGGCACCTCTCTATTTATCCGACCCTGAGAGCAAAGAACACACTGAACTTTCTTTTACAGGACAATAATGGAGAGAATCACAGACCTAGAATTCACAGCTCCACTCTCACCCCCTGGGCCTCCCTCACTGAAAACAATTTGATTTGTTGTTAATGAGAGGTGTGTGTGTTTTTGTGGAAAAATTTAAGCTGAGATGCCAAGATTTGGGCTTGGCTCTTTTTAATAAACCTCCACCCTTTTAAAGTGAGAATGGAATCATATGGCATCACTCTGGGAAAAGTCGAGTTCCCACTTTGACTAACTTCTCTGCCGGAATTCATAGGTGCACAAACTAAATCTAAGAAGAAATGAGCCTCAACACACATAGTCTTTGTGAGATAAATATATAAAATATAAAACCTTAAATATAGCCGCAAGCGGGGTCCAAGCAGAAGTCGCACAAAGCAGCACAAAAGCAGCTAGGCGCAGTAGGTGTGGAAGAAAGAAGTCAGTGAATGAGAAGTCAAAATTAGCAAAAAAGCTCTCCGGTACATCAGGCCTAGTCTGCTAAGCAGCTCACCATCCCTACTGATTGAGCAATTTTCACCTTTGTGCGACTTAAGAGTTTAGCCTGCATAAATATATATAGCGTATTTAGCCCAACCCCATTGATCAAATAGCAACATTGTATATTCCCCTCTCCAATATCTTAGTTTTGTTTGTTACCAAATTTCAGCAAAATCAGACTTGTGGTTCATGAGATATAGGCATTTAGCATTTATAGCGCCCCCTGTTGTTTAGTTGGCATCATTGACGCTAGCTGGGCCAAAGCAGTCCAAAAATACAGCTGTGAGAAATTAAGCAAAGTAAGCCACACCTGCTGCAGCTAATTCAATTTTAGCAAATCCCTTGTTAAATTCCTAAAATGCTTCATGTTTTTCGATATCGGTCCACTAACCTTAATCAGCTAATTAGCTTAGGAGAAGTTTATAAAATTTTGCACATGATGCAAATTAGCGCAGCATCTAATTAGGTGGGGGTCAATAGTCCCAATTAGAAAAGGTGTTTGGCTTAAACCAAAGACGTAGCTAAAGCAGTTAGCAGAATGTAGCAGGTTTTTCACTGTAGGCCACAATTTGTACTAGGACCCTTTTGCAATTAAATGCTAAAATTTGTCAATGTGAAGTGTTTTTTTCATCAAATACAAAAAAGTACTCACCAATTTCTACAGTCCCCGTTTTGTAGAAGACAGTCAGGTCCTCACAAGTACCTGTATACAAACACTCACACAAACACTCACACACCTCAGTAACAAAATAAAACAATTTTCAAATAAAATCCATACACTTTTTCATGTCGTGTCATTCCATGTCATAGTGGGGACATTTGGTCTTGAGGTTCTCTCTTGTCTCACATACACTCACACAGGCATAGTTTGTGAAATAAATTCATTGAATCTCATAATTACTAGTTCTATATTACCTTAATTTAAAAAAGCAATGAAAGTTTTCAATGAAAGTTATGAGGACAGGTCTTCACATGAAAAAGGGTGCCCCAGAAATTTGTGAGGTCTCCATCTTGTAGGGCACAGTCAGGTCCTGCACAAGTATCTGCACACAAATATTTACATACTCACATACACACACCTCAGTAACTAAAAACACAGTTTTTGTGTTTCTTCTTTTCAAATAAACAACAATTTAGGGGACGAAAACACCTTAAGGAGACCAGCCAAATGCATGTTTTCCGAAAATAATGACATTTGGTCTTGAGCTACGCACACACACACAAAGTTCAGAAAGCAAAAATATATCTATTACCACTTTGAGGAGACAAGCCAAATCCCCCAAGAGTTTAACACACACACACAAACACACAGGTTTGGACACTGTAGATCCCAGGTGGCGATTGGTTTGAATTTGGCTTCATTTGTAACCATCAGATCCACGTTTCACTGTTTACTTCTCCGTTCGGTGTGGATTTGGGATTGTTTTCTTTTTATTTCCATCACCCCATCTGTACCTGCTTTTCATTACTCACTCTGACGAAATGAGTGATGTTTTAGTCATGGAAGAAATTTGTTAATTGCTTTTGTTGCGCTGCTCCCAAATGTGCTCAAATTTTGTTTCTATCCCTGAAAGCAGGCAAACAACAGGAAACCAACGTCGTGAAGTATTTCGTGCGTTTCCGTGAGTTATAGCGATAGGCGGCAATTTCCTGCCTCCAGTTACCTCACTGCTGTCCTCTGACAGAAATATATTAGCCATTGTTGGCTTTGCCAGCCCTTTAAACCAATGAAGTTATGCAAACCGTTTAATAAGGGGATGACTAGTGCATCTGAAAGCACTTTGGAGAGCTTAGGATTTCTTTGTCTTCACTTGAAGCAAACAAACCCTCCCTCCAAACAAACATCCTTTTTCATCAGACCCGTCTGGCCCTTTTCTAAAGACCTCAAACTAGTCCTGGCTTTCAAGTGTCTTGCCTGGGAATCGCTTCGGGTCCAAAAACTTTGGCATCGTTTACTCGGGACGTGAAGGTGTCTAGGGACTCTTTTATCTCTTCCCCCCCCTTGCATCAGCTTGTTCTATTGAGATGTCACTGTCTTGTTGACGCTGGAACAACAGCAGTCATCTCCTCCAGCCACAGGGACCTCATCCTGGTATTTGAATCAAAGCGAGTGAGTGATTGTCTTTGTGAACACTCCACGGCACAGCACACAGCGTGACGACGAAGTGTGACCTCTGCATTTGATTCATGAAGGAGCAGTGGGCAGCTTTGGCAGCGCCCCAGGGAGCAGTGCTTTGGAACAGTACCTTGCTTATGAGTACCTCAGTGGTACCTTTACCAGTCTCACCCAGCGGTCCCCAATTAGCTTTTCCCGAGGGCCAAATTTTGTAACGCAAGTCAGGCTGAGGGCCAACAAATCCACGTCATGACATAAGTACTAGAAACAGTAATCCTCGGCGTAACAGTGTTTGTTTTATTGGCTTGCAGAGTTTTTATTTTATTATATAAAATGAGCTGAACTACGTTTTTGTGCATGATGGTAATACGCATGTTTACGTCTCGAATAATGTATTTAATGTGTTTTAATGCACAGAATGACTCAGGAATAATTTCACATACAGAGGAATGAGTATAATGCCCTGTAGGGGCAGTTTGTGGCGTAACGGTAGGGTGTTTCGCCCCGTGATCGGAAGGTTGCAGGTTCGAATCCAGGGCTGGTAAAGTTACCACTGAGGTACTGATGAGCCAGGTACCGTCCCCAAGCACTGCTCCCTGTGTGCTTGTTAGCTGCCCACTGCTCCTTCACGGATGGATTAAATGCAGAGGTCACATTTGGTTGTGGTGCACTGTGTGCTGCGCTGTGGTGTGTTCACAATGACAAATAATCACTCACTTCAGTACGTTCAAAGTCGGTTATCTTTAAGATTTCACTCAATCTTAATGACTAGCGGAGACGTCAACCCGCTGACGTGGAGATCGCTAATCACAGATGGCTATAGGGAGCACATGTCTCTTTACGTTTGTTGCCAATGTGACGTGAGGGACAAGATATATTGCTTGCTTGGGCCGGATCTGGCCCGTGGGCCGCCATTTGGGGACAACTGCCCTAACCAATACTCTGCCGAGCGAACCTAAATAAAGGATATTACAGTAACCAAGCTGACATGATATAAAAGCCTGATTAGCCTCCTCTAAATTGTTAAAAGATGGAACTGGTTAAATTTTTGGAGATAAAACGCTCCTCTGACCACAAAATTTCATTTGCTTATCCAATTTTAAATCACAGTCAGAATGCGTTCCCAGATGCTAGTGGGTCTAATTTATGAGACAAAAAGTAAAAGTTGAGGATCTAATAAAAAAAATCTGTTTAATCTTTGTTTATCTGTAAGACGTTATTTGCAAGCCGCTGCTGGACACCCTGCAGGCTGTCATTTAACTGTACAATGGTGCAAATAGCAGATTAGAACTGCAAATCATTGGTATAAGAGTGAAAGTAGATGCGATGTTATTGAAAGTTGACCAAGCAGGAGCATATAGAGTCAGAAATGAAAAGGGAGCAATAACGGAAACGGCTGATGCAAGTGATTTTCTTGTTTAAAGGCTATCGATGGTTTCCAGGACCTGAAGTGTTTGCTTTGTGCCCTTTTATTTAGCTTCTTGTATTAAACATGCTTCTCTGCTTCCTAATCCAAAACAGGAGAATGCATTCTTTTTCCATGGACTTGCGACGGAACTATCTGGTTTGGATTTGTTTTAGAACAAGTTTAGACGCTTTTATGACGCACATAGAGCCAGATTTAAGTAAGAGGTGGAGATGGGTTAAAGGAAAGATAGTTTCCTGGAGTTGTATGAAACATGCAAAATCGGTGGCCGCTCCGTTAGCTGACTGGCAACCTTCTTCATTTTAATTGCCTTCATTCGTTTATTTGCCTGTATTTTGTTTCCCCGGTTTCAGGGTGTGGGCTCGAGGTGGTGTTTGTCCTTTTTCCCTCCACTGGCTCTCGCGTAAGAAGGTTCGGTTCCAGAGCCAGAGCTCTGCGTGTCTCGTGCTAAGACTTCATTCGAAATCTTTTTGGATTTCTCTCTCTGTTTTCTTCTTTTGTCCCGATCGGCCTGATCTGAAATCCAAATTGTGTCGTCGTTGTTTCCATTCGCCTCTTGCTTATGTAAGCAGATCGCAGCATTGCTGGCTCACGGGTAGCCCAGAGCCCCTGTGGAAGCTTGAAGTTAGAAGATCTCATCGCTCTCTCATGCTGCTCCTCATGACCTCATGACACTCTCCCTCTCTGTCTCTTCTTATCCATTCCCTCAAGTCCTGACTTTGATGGAGGCAGCAGATCTCAGGCAGCTGGGATTCAGTCCCAGGAGTTGGAGAGTTTCTGAGGACCGCCAGTGACTATGTGGATGGATGGCTATAACATGTTACTCCTCTTTCCTTCCTCTGCGTTTCTAATAGTCTTTACGGTTTCCCTTTAGGCCACTTTAGCTTTACGTGGAAGTCTTATGGAAAACGGGTCTGCACGGTCTCCCTGCACGTCCTCGAATAGCAGTCGGGGAGACCACGATGAGAGGCGTTGTGTGTTTTGGCAGGTCTCGGTCCTTCCTGTCTGGATGGTTTGAGGATTGGGACAGGTGGAAAATATGGAGAGTGCTTCCAGTGGTACAGTTGGATCGGGTCAACGAAGGCAACTCTCTGATGACTGTACCATAGGAAGGTTTCACGTCTTGGCAAGATTCCTGAACGGCGTCGTATGAATGTGAACTCGGATGGCCTGGATTCCGTTTTCTACAGTGGAAATTCACAAAGTTTATTGTCTTTGGGGCAGTGGTGGCACTGTGGTCTAAGTGACTGAATCCCTGGGTTGGTGTTGATGAGACTGGGGGTTCGAATCCTAGGAACCACCATTGATCCCTTAATAAACCCCAAGGTGCACAAGGGACACTGCTAAATGCCTGCAAAACCTTTGCTTTGAAAAGCCAACATTGGTCATTCAGTGAACGAAGATGTTAAAGACATCAATAATGGCTCTTATTTGAAGTGCTTCCAAACTCTGAAAAGGTTGTAAATAGAGGGCGACCGATATCGGTTATTCAGGGCCGATAACGATACCGATTATTGGCAGTTAACGCGGGCGACAACTGATATTTGGAACCGATTTGCAAAAAAAACGAGAAATATCTGTCAAAATTTAGCATTGTACAAACACCAAGGCCAGCTGACTCTCCTCGGTCCTCTTCTCCTTCCTGGAGCTTCACGCTGCGCTCGTGTGAGAGTGTGGTGTGAGTGACAACTAGGCTTCAGCGGTGATTGGCTGCTACTCATCTGACAAACAGCCAATCAGAGACTGTTGAGGGTGGGACATTAAATGAAGGAGCGAATCGAGAGCAAACGGCACAGAGAGAAGAAACGGCAGAGAAGACACAGTAGCGCACCTTGTAAATACTTAATGTCAGTGATTCTCAAAATTAAAGACACTGATAATCGGTCCAGACGATCATCGGTCAACCCTTAGTTGCACACCCCCAAACTAGAGCATGGCAATATGACCTCAAAGTCACGATTAATTGATTGTTGATTTTGATTAATGTTTGATTAACTGTGGACAATATCCTTCAACAAATTACAGTTAATTTTGTGCAAAACCTGTGGAAATGTATTGGAATAAACTTTGTCCCAGATGAATTACAGCATTTCCAGGCAAGATGCGAAACAGCGTTTCGTAGAAACTCAGAAATGCCAGTGCAGAAGAGATTGTCCACAACCATGATTTTGCAACATTTTTGTTTTTATGTTTAAAAAAAACTTGATGGAATCCTTTACATCAAAAGTGTAGGTCCTGGAGAGTCCTTCCACTAGCACAGTCAAACCCGACTAATGAACTTAGTCGGGCATTGTTGTTGAGAACTGCTGGATTTGGCCCCCAAACATTGCATGCTGGGAACACAGCACGAGTGCGTTAATAGGATCTGATTTGATTTGTTTAATTCTCTGTGACCCAAGCTGTTATTACAGCTTAATGAAAATGAGTTTCTTTAACAGCGTCGGCCAAATTAAATGAAAGCCGTTCTTTGCGAGCAGCGTGTCCAGGCGTTTACTGGCTGGGAGATTCCGGCGCTTATTCGGGATCAGCGATCAATGATCTCGAGCAACGGTTTTTCATCTTCACCAACCCAGATTTGGTATTTCCTGCCTTAGCTCAGCCGATCCTCCAGCATGTTTTGGTTGGAATTAATCCGATCTCTCCAGAGCAAGAGCAGTGAGGACCAGGACTGAGAATTGTAACTCTAGAACATCGAAATTGATATTCTGAATTGAATGGCGACAGCCGGGCTTTAAACCATGTTAACCATCTGGAGGACATGCAAGCACATGATCAGATCTACAGATGTTCTGTGTGACCTTGCATCTTTGGTGGTTTCGTCTGGAGCAGCACCATCGTTTCTCATGTTATTTACACGTTGTCACTCTTTACAGAGCGTTACTTGTCACACTGTTTGCTATTTCAGTCGTTCATTAATGTGTAGCGTTAGGTTTAATGGACTGGATATTTTTCCTGTTTAGTCCAGTCAAGAGCTGACTCATTTTTATTACCATTCCTCCTTTGGCAGCTTGTGACTTATAATTAGGTTTTTTTTTTTGCGGTTAACGGCTATTTCCTTTCTTTCCGTTTCAGGATCACCTTCTTCTTCCAGCCACCAACCACAACAAAGGAAGCAGACCCAAGATGTCTGTGGTGCTGCCAGCAATGAATATCAATGGTGAGACAGTTTTCTTTCCTCTTTATTGAGCTTTCTGTTTGTCATAAATTTGCTGTTTATCCACAGCTGTTTGCTCTAGAAAAAGTATGTTATGGGGCAGTTGGTGGCGTAACGGTAGGGTGTTTCGCCCCGTGATCAGAAGGTCGCAGGTTCGAATCCAGGACCCGTAAAGTTACCACTGAGGTACTCATGAGCAAGGTACCGTCCCCAAGCACTGCTCCCCGGGCGCTTGTTAGCTGCCCACTGCTCCTTCACGGATGGGTTAAACGCAGAGGTCACATTTGGTTGTGGTGCACTGTGTGCTGTGCTGTGCTGTGGTGTGTTCACAGTGACAAATAATCACTCACTTTCACTTAAATACAGTAGGGGGTGCGTGAAAAAATCGAAGCGAATCGCGATTCTTTCTCTGCTGATTCAAAATCGATTCATATTTTTTAACTAACGTAATGGCACTAGTTTACTTTCCCCCCGACACGAGTCCACAACAGAAGTCATGTAAGGTTAACTTTCCTATAGAACAGCTCTATATCTTGTCATTTTATTAAACAAACTCAACAGCCTCACGTTGTTTATCTTATTTACACGACGGCACGTCAGCACGTCTCTACGTTGTCACGCGTTTACAGTTCTCCTTTGCTCTCTGTACCCGCCCCGATGCGCACCCACAAGCACGTTCATGCTAATCCCGGGGTAAAAAATGAGTTGACGTTGGCGTTATGAAATCACATCGTTACGCTGCGCCCGCAAGTTAACTTAGACTACGCCTGCACAACGTAATTAACATGGCGGAGTGAGGGGCAGTTCAGCGGGAGCCGCGTTACGCCGAAAAACGCGTCCCTGCAGGAGCGTGTACCATTGAAAACCGCGGAGGGAAGCGTTTTCCTTTTTGTAACGTGTGAAACTGATCGTTCCTGTTTATGTAAACGTATAACACGTGTCGTACAGTATGGTACGCGTTACATGACATCATATTTGACTATAAATATACAAATTACAAATAAAATAGACGGTGGTTGGTTAAGCGTTTATAACTTACTACTTATCACACGCATGTTAATATAGATTTCATACAGGCATCCCGAGTCTCCCGCATGTTGGTAGCGGCTCCCTGATGTCCGCCAATGAGATCAAATGTGACCCTCCACGGCAAAACCAGTCGCTTGTCGTCAATTTTCAAAATTGAGTTATGATGAAAGGGCATAAATCAAGCTTCAAAACGATACCTATATGGAATGAATCGGACGACATATGACTGAGATATCAACATTCAAAGGAGTCGGGTTTCTCCTGTCACGCCAAGTGAGAAACGGAGAAATCTGCCTTTGAAGTTGACTATCGCCGTAGCACTCACAGACGCTTGGTGCGGTCGCGGCTACGTTTGCATTTACGGTAGCCTACGCTGCATTCACAGCCACACGGATAGCCTACCTGCGTTAGGTTAACTGAACTCGGGAGACGAAGATGGATTCCGGAGAAATATCTTCACGCTAGTCAACCAGTGGATTTACCGTAAATATTGAAGTAGAGCGGTCAAAACAGAAACTTTTAACATTCTGCTGGAATTGAATTCCTCACCTCAAGAAAGTCACGTTTTTAGGATGGAAAGGGTAAGTTTTTCAGCAAAATTTATTCACAACAGTACAGTATAGACCTTCCACTGTTTCAGAACCCTAAAAACAAAAAATCCCAAATTTTACCCCACGCAACATAAACGCTCGTTTTTTCTCGGAAACCTCCGTCGCGACAATCGACTGGTTTTCCCGCGGAGGGTCACAAATCTCCCGGAATCTAGAGCAAGGAGTGAAGAAGAGTTTTCATGTAAAGCTGTAAACCAGGGAAACACTGCGTATGCTTTACATTTAGTAAACTACACTTGAGTCAGTGTGATTTTTGTGTTGATCTGCTACAGTCAAATGGGAAAAGTAACTCAAAACAGCAATCTGGAAACAAATTCATGCATGTATTGAATTGTGAATCGTGAATCCCTTATGAATCGTGAATCAATTGTGAATCGAATCGTGCGCCCCTGTAATACAGGTTGTTATACTGATGAACTAATGAGATGAACAAACCCACCTGTTGTTTTTGGAAAAAGTGCAGGTCGCTTTGTGCTCTCACTTTCCCTCTCAAATTCAGTTCACGTCTGAGAATCCCAGTGGATTGAGATGATTAACGCGGACAGACTTGTTTCATTTTTTCTGGTCAGCTCTCTGATTTAGCTTGTCGTCTGGGGAAATTGCTTGGATCGGCGTTGTCTTTGAGCTCAGCTAGTATATCGGCTCCAGATGTAGTGCACTTTCTCCATCCATTTATTGTATGGTCTTTTTTGCCTCGTCTTCAAAACCACTTATCCTATGTTTGTTCGTACGTGGCGGATGTTTCGGACGTGAAATTAAGAAGACCCAAGCTCTCCGAGGGTCGAACGTGTTGGGGGCGAAAAATGCCTTTTTCTCATTTCCCAGCAGCTTTTTTGGGCATCGAGCGTGGTCCTTCTCCTTCTTCCCAGTGCTATACTTTTAAGTCCATCTCCTGACTCTGAACGTGCTATCAGATGGTACGCACGCCGAGTTGCTCCGGGGAAAAGCGGTTCGGGAGAACGTGATACCTTAACGTTTGTTTTGAAAGAAAAGAAGGATGAAAGCAACACCAATTCATGCAGCTTTTTTTATTTCTTTCTTTCTTTTTGCTCTTGCCGGAAGGAATGCAGGACCTCAGCTGGTACAAGCCGGTGCTTGGCAAACAGCTGAGTCAGATAGCGTGGTGCCCAAACTTCCCCGAACCTAAGGATTTGGAACCGCAAACAATGGCTTCCTTCAAGAGCTAATATCAGTCTTTTTCATTCAAACAAGAGGAAAATGAGAAGGTCCTCAATAGTGCATCAAACCGGTCATTTTGGGACGGACATTGACAGTTGTGATTTCCGCCGAAACGCGACCTCGGGTTACTTTTGTGGCGGGCACCCGTGGAATAAGTGCGCGAAACACAACGGAGCAAGTTTAACCCGAGCCGGAGGGGCTCCTTTTTATGGTAAACTGCAGTGAGGGGGAAGTCCGTGAAGAGGGAAGGTAGGTCAGAGTCCGTCGTCGTGTTCTTGGGGTGTGTAGTGGAGTAGTGCAGGTGTCGGTGTCGTCAGGGCCTCTCCGTGGGTGAATCTGGTGAGGCAGAGTAGAGAGAGAGAGAGAGAGAGTTCGGGGAGAAAACAAACAAAGAGGTTAGAGTTAGAGGTCGGGTTGCAGGCGTCCGTAGTGCGTCAGTGTGGCTCTTCGGCGTCTTCTTTTATTCTCCCCGTAATGAGCCGTAACGGGGCGGGAATGTCGCTCCAGCCGTGCGTCGTTAGGGGCGGGGCTCCGGCTCCACACGGTCGGCCATGTTTGTAAACAGGAGCCAGCCCTGGCGATGACAAGCGATCGTTGTCCCTGGCGCTGAAACGCCGCTCGTCCTGGTGCCGGAGCGGCGGTGTGGGCGTGTGCCAGGCGTGTGATGTCACACTTTTTACTAGAACGTCACGGCCTCATGTTTGTACGTGTCCCGCAGTGGCAAATAGGGATGCGCGATAATATCGGAATCGGCCGATAATTTAAGCCATCAGCGTCGGATCGATGCTTCGATTTGCCCGATATTTTCAGCCGGCGTTTGATGACGCGTTTCGTGTACGCCACAAAGGTAGCACTTGTGCCAGGCACGTCCAAAGCCTGAGGTGGGACTTTATACGGCCCGTACCTTCCGTCTTCAAACGTATGGCGCAACGTTGCCGAGCAACATCTTTTCGCACTCAACTCTGTCTGCACGCAGAAAAAGTTTCGACTGACTAAATTGCATGTTTGTCTCACTTAGCGAATGTGAGCTCGCACGTGGGCTGCGTCCCGAACCGCATTCTACTGCACTTAATAGTATGGTAGGTAAGGCACTCTTATCATACTTTTTTTTACCCGGTAGTATGCATCTCAGGAAATTGCCAGGGTTGTAGCTTAACGGCTCTCTACGCACTAGGTAGTGCACATGGAGTGTCATACGCGTCCTATTTGAGTTGGTACACCACGTAGGGCAGGAAGTGACTTTTTTTCTTAAAATGTCGTGCACTACGCTTGAAATGCTCCGATCCTCACTCCACTGTGTTATGGCCTTATTTGTGGGCCAAAATTCTGGGCGCGCAGTGGAACTTTTGGCGAACAAAATGTTTTGTCTTTACACGCTCGACTGCGCCCTCCTCATTCATCGACGTCGGTATCGGCATCGGTGGATATAAGCATGAAAAATATCGGGTATCGGCATCGGCCGACCTTTCCCATATCGTGCGTCTCTGGTGTCAAGCGTTGCGGTTTGGTAGGAAGTTAGAAGTCAGGTTTAGAGGGACAAACAAACATCTCTTTCAGTGGGTAATCTATGGTAATTTTTTCCCATTGATTTTGTGCCCCCATCTTATAAGCGTTTTTCATGTGTTTTGAGTTTGAGTAATAGGATCGTTTTGCTCAGCCCTCAGCTGAACCACGGTGGTGGGAATTGGGGAGTCGAGGTTTTTGCCATCAGCTGTTTCTGCTCTTCTCTGTTCTGCTAGCTCATGAATGGGATTCTGTTTGGGACGCTCTCTGTATCTGCCACATATTTATGGCCTTATGAGGAAAGCGGGACTTCTTGCTTTGTTATTATTCTGTTTGCTGTGTTATTACCGGAACAATGGGCCTGTTTGGGGCTAATTTTGGGGTTAATTATATATTTTGTACATTGTAGTTTTATTAAAGGGGCACCAAACCCCCCCCACAGTCTGAGTAAAGCTTGTCTCTCTAGTTATGGGCCTTGGTCATGAGCTCGAATATGGGGCTTGGAATTCATCTCCTTAATCACAGCTGGTGCAGTTGGTGGCGTAACGGTAGGGTGTTTCGCCCCGTGATCAGAAGGTCGCAGGTTCGAATCCAGGGCCGGTAAAGTTACCACTGAGGTACTCATGAGCAAGGTACCGTCCCCCAAGCACTGCTCCCCGGGCGCTTGTTAGCTGCCCACTGCTCCTTCACGGATGGGTTAAATGCAGAGGTCACATTTGGCTGTGGCGCACTGTGTTCTGTGGTGTGTTCACACTGACTAATAATCACTCACTTAAACATGATCAGCTGAGAAAACGTAAAATCTCAGTTTTGTTAAGTGAGTGTGTAATTATTTGTTAAGTTGTACCTTATTTTTTTCCATGGGCAGGAATGAAGGTCTCAGCTTCTGTTTTTATGTATTCAGGCCTAGGGCTGGGTATCGTTGCTGATTTCCTGAATCGATTCGATTCCGATTCACAAGGTCATGATCCGATTCAATTCCCGATTCGATCCGACATCGATTTATTTCGAGATTTCTTTGCGTCAATGCTAGTTTTGCTTGGTTATAAAATAACTTGTTTTAAAACCGAAGTGTTGCCAAACATCGGCCTTTAGGCCAGACGGTGATTTGAGCGGAGCAGCTTCAGTCATGGCTCTATTTGGTTTCGGTTTCGCTGCTCTCACGTTCTTATAGCTCTCCTTGCGCGGTCGCGAGAAGTAGTGCATAGCCGCAGGAAAAGATCGATCCCCGAATTTTTGAATCGATATCGTATTTTTCGAACGTGAATCGATATTGATCGGTGAATCGATTTTTTTTGAACCCAGCCCTGTTCAGGCCGCTCTGTTGCTGGTGCCAGGTGGGAATATGGAGATACGACGTTTAGAATT
Source organism: Distichodus sexfasciatus (assembly GCA_032718565.1). NCBI lineage: Eukaryota > Metazoa > Chordata > Actinopteri > Characiformes > Distichodontidae > Distichodus > Distichodus sexfasciatus. The sequence goes on along the minus strand of JAVGVS010000608.1, from coordinate 158,800 downwards.
CCATTCTACAGTATCTAGTGGTGTGTTTAGGACTCCTTTAGGTCTCCACTGTGCTGCACACGGCAAAATGTTGTGAATTTCTTTGTCAGCTTCGGTTCCACAATATCACTGTGAGAATGTACCGTTTTTTGGACCCACACGTGTAAGTTGGTAGTGTAACGGTTAAGGAGTTGGCCCCATGATCCCAAACCAGATAAAGGTGCCACTGAGGTAAGGGTACCACTGAGGTACTTTTGAGCAAGGTACCGTCCGTAAGCACTGCTCCCCAGGTGCTGCCCACGTCAGCCGCCCACTGCTTCTTCACGGATGGGTCAAATGCAGGGGTCACACTTCATTATGGTGCACTGTGTGCTGTGCTGTGTTCACACTGACAAATAATCCCTCACTTTCAAGTATTATGGCTTAATTTTTTCTTTGTATGGGCAGAAGATTCTTGGATTTTTGGAAAAAGTTGGAGGACGCTTATTTGAAGGCTTTTTTTTTTTGGTTCTCATTTTGATGGTGCACAAACTGTTGAGTCAGATGCCGCGAGGAGCACCTCCATTCCAACGAATTTGATATCTTGAACGTCTTTCAAGATTTTGGAGTGATCAGCCCTTTCGGCATGTCCCAAATATTTATCTCGGCTTCTAACAGTTAACACCAATGATGGAAAAGTGGTGAGGTCAGTGGGTTTGCATATTTGACCTATTTGGTTGATAGGCAGTTAGTTAGTGTTATGGCCAGATGTGCAGAAACATCTGTTTTTACTTCACTTTATTTACACCAAACTGCAAAAGTCATTTTGACTCCACTGCCTCGGGAACTTTTGAAGGTTACCGTACACAAATGCCGCTGCATCTGCCCGTCTGATTGCGCGGGGAGCTCTGGGTCAACGGTACGAGGGAGCTTGAGAAAGGGCTTCCCGAGAGCCACATCGGAACAGATCATCAGCAGCAGCTCCCTGTCACCACTCCAACCCCTCGCGTCTCTCCCGTCGCTACATGTGGAAGCCTAATTACCCAACCTGCCAACGTCATCTTGTACCTAATTAGGGCTGCCACTCTTCCTCCAGTCCTTTTTTTGGCCCGCGTCCACCTGCCCGAGCGGGAGGAACGTCACCCGTTTGACAGGAGCCCGACCACACTAAAAGGGTGGGGGGGTTAAGACGGACGGGCGTTTTGGCAAGTACCTCAAAGACCTGCTCATTTTTGAAGTGCATTAACCACCGCCTCATCAGAAACACAAACACTGCCCGTGACCCTTGGGTCCATGTATTTACTTAATCACCATGTTGAGAGGAGCTTGGCCAGTTCTGCTCCAGGCAATCACGGCAGGAATGGCTGATGGGAAGTCGGCCAGCTGGGGCCCACCTTTTATTACAGTAAGGGAGAGGAGTGGAATATTTAGACCTTCATGAGATAGCGAGGAGAAATGGCGCGAGTGTTGTCGTGTACTAAAAACCACGTTGAAAATAGATTTCTTGTACGTCGGAAACGTAGCGCTTGTGCCAGGCAAGTCCAAAGCCCGAGGCGGGGGGGATTTTATACGGCCCGCGCCTTCTGTCTTTAAAATGTATGGCGTTATTTTGCGCCAACATTCTGAGCGTGCACTAGAACGTTGTCCAGCAAAATCTTGGCTGTTTTTCGCTCTCAAGTCTTTCTGCACACGTCACAATGTTCAACTAACTAGATTGCACGTTCGCCTCACTTAGCGAATGTGAGCTCGCACATGGGCTGCGTTCCGTTCCGAATCTTGAACCGTGCGCTGCCGCACTTAATAGTGTGGTATGTTTTAATAGTAAGGCGGTCCTTCCATACTTTTCAATGCGGTAGTATGCATGTCAGGAAATATCCGGGGTTGTAGCTTTATGGCTCTCTACGTACTAGATAGCGCACATAGGGTGTGTCACATGCGCCCTATTTAGGGCTGGAAGTGACTTTTTCTTAAAATGTTGTGCACTATGCTGGAAATGCTCCGCCCTCGCTCGAATCTGCTTGCTTAACTTGGCGCTGTGTTAGAAATGTTTGAATTGTGCCAAACTTCTGAGTGTGTAGTGGCGCTCGACTCAGTATCAGTATCGGCTTCTGCAAATATAAAAAACATGAAAAAATCGGATGTCGGCATCGGCGAACAATTCCCATATTTTATGTTCAGCAACACAGGGTTATAGTCGCTGAGACCACTGCGCCATCATAGCCCCTTGTTTTAAACTTACCAGAACACACAGACCACAGGCCACGCCCGGGAGCAGTGCTTGGGGACGGTACCTTGCTCATGAGTACCTCAGTGGTAACTTCACCGGTTCGGGACGTGAACCGCCGACCTTATGATCGAAACTCCCCAAATGTTACGCTACCAACCGCTTCAGCAGGTTAGATTAGCAGCCAATAGCAGGTTACACTACGGTAATGCTGGTAAAGATGTTAATGGAGGAGAGGGGGAGTGGGTGGTCTGGTGGTAGAATGCTCGCCTACAGGCTCGGACCAAGAGGTTGTAGGGCCCTATTCTACTTCGACTAGCACCAGTAAGCCCACTGAGTAAGACAGTTGCCTGCTGTGCCGTGTAGCCGAAGTCAGATCAGCGCTGCGCTCACTAACGCACTCGGCAGATGTGCAAGGGGTTAAAAGAATACGGGACTCAACAGTGAGCATCTGTTTGTACTTCACTTCATATGGAACCCGTAAGACCCAGACGGAAACGGAAGCCCCCGCCATCGTTAGGAGTTTAATAATGTCAGTTCATCAGGAATGTAAAATCTGGTCTGGTAAAGTTGGTCAAACATTGATTAATGTTAAGTGAGTGATTGACCCATCCGTGAAGGAGCAGTGGGCAGCTAACAAGGGCAGCGCCCGGGGAGCAGAGCTTGGGGACGGTACCTTGCTCATGAGTACCTCAGTGGCAACTTTACCGGTCCTGGATTCGAACCTGCAAGCTCCTGATCACGGGGCGAACACCCTACCGTTACGCCACCAACTGCCCCTTGGATGTTTTGATGAATCTACAACCATCTCGTCCACCCCCAAGTGAGTCATGTTGACTGTTGAAGACAAGACAAAAAAGAAGTTTGTTTGCAAACTGCCTGACTCATTTGGGGGTGGATGGGATGGTCGTAGATTCATCCAAACATCCAAAGGGCATTGTTTCCCAAAAGTTATAGCCACTGATTTTGGCATGAAGCTCCAATAACAAGATCAGAGCAGCAGGATCTCCCAGAAGAGATCTTGTTTGTGTGTTGAGACTCAGGACGAGATTCCTCAGGATGGTGTTTTTCTAGACTGTGTTGAAAGAACTCACACGCCCTCTTCATTGATCGCTCTAGACCCTTGTGCCAGGGGACCTGATCTCCCTTGATTTCTGAGTCATCTGTTTATGTGTTGAATTTGTTGCTCTGGGACGACCAAAATGTGACTCACCACTGGCCATGTGTCTCGAGTGTCTTGTCCTGAAATGCCGTGGCGAACCCTGACCACCCGCAAGACGGCCTCCGTGCCTTGTGGGTCTCGAAGCTGTATACTCAGAGTGTCTTCCAGAAGTGTAAACACATGGGCTTAAAATGAAGGTGTGGTGAACAACAAATTCTCGCCTTGGGGTGGCGTCACGGCGTTTCTCAGCTGGCTAAAAATACCCTTGTTTTTCTCGTTGCAGACAGCGTGATAAAGGACAAGGAGTTCGAAGTGATGATGCAGATTGACTGCGAAGTCATGGACACCAGGATTCTCCACATCAAGTCCTCCAGCATTCCGCCAGTCTTGAGGGTCAACGAAACTGAGGCCGACTCGTTTTACCACTCGGCCCCAACCAACAATCAGGCTACACCACCTGTCGGAGTTCTTGTGGGTTCTGCGTAACTTGCCCTGTCCTACACTTACCAAAATTGCGATCTGTATAAATGAAGCTTTTTGGGGGGAGTTTCTTTTGTTAATCCCCGTATTTTATGTTTGATAGACGTGACTTCTCTGTTTCTAAGATTTTATAAGAACTGAAGTAGACCTTTCTGCTAAGATTTGGCACATTTTTTTTTGGCAAATGAAGATAAAAAACCGTTGTGTCGACTCAGTGGCTGGTGTAGTATCTGCATTCTTTTCCAGCTAAGCTAAGTACAGTGGAGAGTCTTGAGGGCCCCCTTCACCACATCATCAGCGTAATTGGTGAATAACCGCAGGGGACCGGGGACTGAACCTTGAGTCACCCCTAACTAGCACACATGCTTCAACTGCACCAAATAATCACCGAAGGTATCCAGGTTACAATCTCATTCCAGCTTTTCAAAAGAGAATTATCCATACAAAGAACTTTAGCATTGCGACTTGACTTTTATTAATAAATATAATTGTCTCAGGAAAATCAATCTATTCGCTTTTGGTTTGATTTTTATATGTGCAGTTTTTACAGGTTTGAATTTGGTTTGCACTGTACACGCTTTGCTCTGTGAATGTTTTTTGGGATTTTTTTTGCAGGAAACTATTTATAAAGATTTGTTACTAAGCTTGTGACTTGGCACATCCTAAATAATCCCATCCTAATAAATAATTAGGATTTTTCAAAATATGAAACGGTAATTATATTTTACAGTAGCTACCCATGACTTTTTAAAGATGATTTGTTCAGATCGTTTTAGCATTACAAGGTAAATGTTATTTTGGTAAACGTTACCTCATGGAAGTTCAAATTATACCAATTTTTATCTTCTATTTTGCACATTAATTAATGTGCGCGCTTAATATATTCCAAGTTAAAAATGTCTTGTTTTAATGCTTTAGTCCCATTGTTAGACTAGAACACAAAACTCAGTTTAACTAAGTCAGTCCCTAGTGAGAACGTTTATCTGTTGCTATTAACAGTAAAAAAAAAAAAAAAAAAACTAAAAATCCTTGTCACTTTTGGGAAAAATATTAATCCTTTTAAACCTTGTCCACACTGTGGCACAGGCCCCATTTTTGCAATAGCTAGAGCCAGGTTTTGTGTGTCTGTCATGTAGATTTAGTTTTGTTTTGTAGAAGTTATGTTTCAGCATCGTTTCTGACCGAGTCATTTATCTGCACGGTGATTAATTCAATATTCTTTTTTTGAAAATTTGAACTGATATTTGACCACTTGCAGAACGTCTGTTTATATCTAATGTGAAAAGTGCAGCTCTGCACGACCGGCATAAATAAACACTGGACTATGTTTAAAGCCTTGTGTGTTTATTGCGGAGCTTGAACTCGAGCGAAGGAGAAAGAAGGTCCTTTACCGTCTCCTCTGTGGTTTTCTATTGTTTTAGCAGCTACTCGCAATCTGAAATGAAGCCCATGTGGTCACTGCAAAACGTCTTTATTATAGTCTGCTGAAGTGGCAGCCCATGCAATGATAGACAGTTTTACCATAAGGCCATAGTTTGGGGTTTGATGTAGAGTTTTTCTAGATCGGCAAGGTAACCGAGCTGTAATTTGGAGCATCTGTGCTTTTTGGCTTTTACCTGATCCAGCACGCACAAGAAAACAGCAGTGAACTTCAAGACTTCAACATCGTTCCGAAATTTTATTGCCATTGTTTTTCCCTGTCTGACAATAGTAAAAAAAAAAAAAAAAAAAGAAGAGTGTAAGTGCTTTACAAAAACAGTCTGAGCCTGCTATAAAGTTTGCAGAAATATAGCAGTATCAAAAACAACCTAAAAACATAGCATGTATTATTAATTCTGCCGATCAATTGGCAGCAAACAAACAAAGCATAAAAATCAAAAAGTTTACATTCATCAATCTATAGCTCATCTTAAATCGATATTACAGTATTTACAATGCTCACTTGGGGAGGAGGGTTTTTTTTAAAAAATGTATATCCCAAAAAAATCTACCAGCCCCCTGGGAGGTACAGCTAGGATTATAAAAGATTGACATTTCTCATTTTGCAAACAAATTAAGAGCAGTCTTCCTTAATCTTGGAATGCTTAGAAAAATGCATTGTCATCACCAAAAATATCATCCAAAAATGAATTTCTAATTCCAGCAAAAATACATAGGGACTATCAGATGTGAAGAACTTTGGGTTAATACGATTTCATGTCACGTGCTGTCTGGTCAAAGCTGTTCCTCTAAGTTCATATTTTAGGTTGTACTGTTTGATATAACCATGAAATGATCTCCTTTACTAGAGAAGTCAACATAGAGTTTGTGTTTGCTAAGGGTGTAACGGTACATTGATCTTTCTTGATACATTGATTCAATGATCGTTGAGAACACAGCATGAAAACATCAGTCGGACGTATGGTTTTTATATCGTACAGGTCTATTTTTAATTAAAGAGACGAATGGTTTTTATTTTAATGTTTGAGCTCAGGAATAAAAAGCTCAAATGTGACCCTCAACGGCAAAACCAGTCGCTTGTCGCAAATTTTCAGTTATTGAGTTATGATGTTTTCATGAAAGGGCATAAATCAAGCTTCAAAACGATACCTATATGGAATGAATGGGACGACACATGACTGAGATATCAACATTCAAAGGAGTCGGGTTTCTCCTGTCACGCCAAGTGAGAAACGGAGAAATCTGCCTTTGAAGTTGACTATCGACGTAGCACTCACAGACGCTTGGTGCGGTCGCCTACGTTTGCATTTACGGTAGCCTACGCTGCGTTCACAGCCACACGGATAGCCTACCTGCGTTAGGTTAACTGAAGTCGGGAGACGGAGATGGATTCCGGAGAAATATCTTCACGCTAGTCAACCAGTGGATTTAGCGTAAATATTGAAGTAGAACGGTCAAAACAGAAACTTTTAACATTCTGCTGGAATTGAATTCCTCACCTCAAGAAAGTCACGTTTTTAGGATGGAAAGGGTAAGTTTTTCAGCAATTTATTCACAACAGTACAGTATAGACCTTTCCACTGTTTCAAAACACTAAAACAAAAATCCAAAAATTTACCCACGCAATATGAACAGTCAAGCCGAAACCTCCGCTAAGCATGTTTACTGGTTTTGCAGAGCCGCTGTAAATAATATAGTTGCTTTTGTGAAGTTAACTGGAAGTGATGGTGTTAAATCATTCATTCATTATCTGAACCGCTTATTTCTAAATCGAGGTTATGCGGTGGTGGTGGGGTGGTAGGGTATTTGGGCGGTTACGGGAGATCGCTTCTATCCCAGGAACCTAATGTCGCTAAGGCGGGACTAACCCTGGGAGGCGCCAACACAATCGCAGGGTGTTAAATCGCCTGTAATATTTTCACTGCTCAAGCACTGCACCCCGGGTGCTGCCCTTGTTAGCTGCCCACTGCTCCTTCACAGATGGGTCAAATGCAGAGGTCACATTTGGTTGTGGTGCACTGTGTGCTGTGGTGTGTTCACAATGACAAATAATCTTTCAATTTATTATTATTATTATTATTATTATTATTACCTACAGTTTGAACCATAAGAAAGCTGAGATCTGCAGGGTGAGTAGGAATCGCAATGATCAGCCTAGAATTGGCGCTATAGTGAAGGCAAACACGTTTTTGCTGGCTCTCGAGCCGTGTGGCGTACAGTGAAAATTCCTGCTTTAGCTGATTCTATGGCTTAAACCAAACTGTTTTCCGATTGGGACTATAAACTTCCCATTGGAGATTCTGAGCTAATTTGTATAACATGTAAAACACACTTTTAAGAACTCCTACTAGACTAATTAGCTGATTAAAGCAAGTGACGCGTCAAATGAATCTTACCCTGATACTGAAACACAAAGCTTTTTTGGGATTTCACTAAAATTAGTGGATTATTAGCAGCGGCGCGTGGCTTATTTTTGCTTAAACAGCTGTATCTTTGGACTGCTCTGGCCCAGCTAGCGTCGATGGCGCCGATTAAACAATAGGGGGCGCTATAAATGCTAAATTGCTAAATCTCAAGAACCGCAAGTCGGATTTTGCTGAAATTGGGTACGAACAATCAAAACTAAAATATGGAAGAGGGAAATGTGAAATGTTGCTATTTGAACAATAGGGGGTGCTAAAAACACTACATATATTTATGTGATATAATAGAGCTTCTTCGACGCTTACAGCATGAGCTGCTTTTTGCGACTTTTGCTTGGACCCCACTCGCTGTTGCTTGCAGTTGCAGTTATAATTGATATATAAGTTGCTTTTTGTGATCTTTGTGAATTGATGTAGTATTTGTATCAAGATGAAACCCTAGTCTAAACGGTTGCTCAAAAATCATATTTTAGGAGCTTGTTAATTAAAACACTGTACTGAGTAGAGGTGTAAATCACAAGCTTCACCACGATATGATACGATACTATATCAATTCGGTGGACAGCGATTCAATGTCTGCCGATGAAGTTTTGAGGTTTTTAATCTTTTAAAAAACATTTAAATAAAAAAACTCTTCTCTTTTAATAAATATTGACCTGGTGTTCAATATGAAGTGCCTCGCTGTCTTGGTGAGAGACGTTACAATATGTATGATGTTTTGTTAAGGTTTTCATTTTGGATCGGTCATTGAATCGATGTAGATCGACGTATCGTTACACCTCAGTTCACGAAACATCACCAAAGTATCAAGTTAACAGGTAAAATCATCGATAAACATATACGCATGAAACTACAAGCGTTAATACAACGTAAGCAACGATAACAATGTCGGACTGCTCTACAGTCCACATTTCATAGCTCTAAATCTGCTGAAGACTCTTTAAGTTTGTACAAGGACCCTCTTCTGACCTGCCTAAAGAGGATCGACGTAAGCGAAGGTGACGCTGTAAGTGACCTGGTGTCCGTTGTCCCAGGCGTAGAGCAGCCTCTCTTTGGGGTTGTAGTCGACCTGAGTGATGTAGGTGTAGTTGTTGCTGAAGGGCAGCCGCGGGACCATCTGCGTGTTGGTGTGGGTGTCGAAGGCGTAGCTCAGGCTGTTCTCCTGCCGCTCGTTGTTGTCGGTGGCGTAGAGGACGCCGCACACCACGAAGCAGTTGCCGTAACGGTCGCGCCGCAGCCCCGTCCTCCACGTGGTCTCGCGCCGCACGCTCAGGTCGGCCGGGTCCAGGCGGCTTAGCACCACCACCTCCTGCAGGAAGCCCTCGTCGTCCAGCGCCGGGTAGATCACCCAGAGGCCGCTCTCGTCCACCGCCAGCTCCATGTCGGAGCGGCCCCTCCAGCGCCACGACGACGCCTCCTCGTCCTCGAACACGGCGTCGTGCAGCATGGTCCAGGCGGCCACGCGGCGCAGCCGCAGGTCGTATTTGATGATGTCGCGGGAGAAGGCGCGGTTGTAGAAGAAGGCGCCGTTGTACACCACGTGGCCCGTGCCGATCCAGTTGTAGGGCAGCTTGTACGAGTTGGTGAAGCGGCCTGTGAACGAGAGGTGACATGTTACGTTTCCGTTTCATCCAGAACCACTTCCGTTCCCTAGTTACAGGGAGCTGATAAATAACCACAACAACCAGCGTTCTACTCACAATTCTGCCGTTTATTTAGATTTTCCCATAGATTTTCCATCGTTTATTCTGGAGCACGCACCCAACGCTTCATTGTGACGCGGTTCTGGGGGGGGGCGCGCGGAGGATTGTGGGAAATGTAGTTCTCTGCAAAAGCAGCTTGGATTTATATCGTAGATTTAACCCATCCTTGAAGGAGCAGCGACAGCTCTTTTTTGGCAGTGCTTGGGGACGGTACCTTGCTCATGAGTACCTCAGTGGTAACTTTACAAGTTCTGGACATGAACCAGCGACGTTCTGATTATGGAGTCAATTGAAGATTGAAAATTTAAAAACGAAGCAAATTTAATACTGCATTTCTCTGTGAATTCTAATATGTGACCCTCCACGGCAAAACCAGTCGCTTGTCGCAACGGAGGTTTCCGTTTGTGTTGCGTGGGGTAAAATTTTGGATTTTTTGTTTCTGGTGTTTTGAAACAGTGGAAGGTCTATACTGTGCTGTTGTGAATAAATTCCGCTGAAAAACTTACCCTTTCCATCCTAAAAACGTGACTTTCTTGAGGTGAGGAATTCAATTCCAGTAGAATGTTAAAAGTTTCTGTTTTGACCGCTCTACTTCAATATTTACGCTAAATCCACTGGTTGACTAGCGTGAAGATATTTCTCCGGAATCCATCTTCGTCTCCCGAGTTCAGTTAACCTAACGCAGGTAGGCTATCCGTGTGGCTGTGTAGGCTACCCTAAATGCAAACGTAGCCGCGACCGCACCAAGCGTCTGTTCTAAATTGCAAATGTGTTTTTATTGGCATCGGTTCCCATATCGTGCATTCCTAAAAAAAAAAAACAACTAACTGACATAACTTGTGCCTATTCCACTTAGATCAAAAAGGATCTGACTGTGTTGTCTTTACAGTTTTTTTTTAATCAAATAAAACGATAATGGTGTTTACGAATGGACGGAGGACTGGTAGCTTAGCCAAAAATGTTAAATTAAAACCTCTCACCTACTTACTGATGTAAATTAAATGTCACCCAATATGGACATTTATAAACTGCTCACAAAAAGTCACATTTACCTACTCTCAAAACCAGAGGTGGCAGTTCATCACTCAAGTAGAAGTACAAATGCTAAAAAAGACTCCAGTAGAAGTTGAAGTACTGACTCAACATCTTAAGTGAAAGGAAAAAAGTACAGGCTCAGGAATCTACTTAAAGTCTAAAAGTAAAAAGGTAGCCGTGTGAAGAACAAACGAAGCACTTCTCGGTGAAGTTAACTAGACCTCATGTCCGATAAATACAACAGGAAAAAAGCAGCTCAGTTTCCCATTGGCTCTGTAATACGTTATACATTCTCCAGGAGTCTTTCTTGCTACAACTACTTCAAACGCTTCTTTGAGATAAGGCCAGGGATGTGGAATATTTTGCTTGTGTCCATGTGAATCGTCGTCTCCATTCTCTCCATCGTTTTCAGTCACGTCACGTACTGAGCCTTCTCCCGCTACCTCCGCCGCCATCGCGCTTATAATGTGCCTACTTCCTCTGGTAATACGGCTGACGACTTGTCGCGTGTCATGTCACGTGAATGCGCGTTATCATTTCAAGCGTTCTGATTGGTGGAATCGTGAACGTGACATGAGCGAACACACCCATGCTACGTCTTATCCAGCTCCGGGAAAATATCCCCTTGATGTCTCGGGCAATGACGCGAAATAGGTGTAAATAGCCTAATAATAGCTAACCCCGCCAAAAAGATTTGAAACGAGGCTGTTTTAAAAATGTAAGGGGTAAAAAGTACAGATATTCATGTTAAAAATATCTGATAATACGATGATACTCGAAAATTCTACTTAAGTACAGTAATGAAGTATTTGCACTTCGTTACTTCCCATCTCTGCTCAAAACTCCATACCTATTCATTTATTCATTCATTCTCCGAAACGCTTAATCCCAACTGGGGTCGCAGGTGGGGACTGGAGTTCACTGTATGGGCGCAAGGCGGTGAACAACCCGGGGCAGGCGCCAACACACCGCAGGGCTCCATAACTAGTCGCCTACTTAAATTCAGAATAATCACGATACTAATTTGAGCTGATACCTGTCTCCCAGCCCTAAGTGAACACCTGTAGGTGTAGGTGAATGTTTGGTAACCACGGCTACCTTGTTTGAAGACGTCCATGTTCTGGAACTCCAGCAGGTTGTTGCCGTAGTAATAGTTGGTGACGTAGATCTTGTCGTTCTGGGCCAGCGGGTCTTTCATCCACGCGCCTTCGTTGCGGCCGTACGAGTTGAGCGTGACGGGCTCGGCGATCACGGCTAACGTGTCTTTACAGTCGCCTGCCAACGCAAAAAAAAAAAAGTCGTCCTGTTAAGTAAGTTTCAAGGTGCCGCCGTTTGGATCCGATTGATTTTGGATGATGGATTGGATCGAATCTGGAATCTTGGGGACCGTACCTCGCTCATGAGTACCTCAGTGGTACCTTCACCAGTCCGGGACTTGAAGCGGAGACCTTCTGATCATAGGGCCAACTCCCTAACCGTTTGTCTATCCCACACTGCCCCAACAAGTATAATACAGATATAACCTTCTAAACAACTGGGTCTTGGAGACTCAAAGACTTCAGTCTAGACGTCTTTAGTGCAGGATACTTCCCAACCGTCATCTAATCTCCACATAAAAACCCCAAAACCTTCATTATCTCATGCATCATACTTATTAGACGCTTGAGTTTTCTGTTATTTCGAGTCTTTGACTAGGTCGGGAGCTGAAGCTTTTTATTTGCCTTAATATATGTTTTGCTATGTTTAGGTGACACTTTGCTAGAACAAATAAGGCAAAAGGCAATCAAGAGTATAAAAGTAAGCACTGGTCATGTGTGTTTTGCACCAAGAATCTACAACAAACATGACATCATGCTTCTGCATTTGGTGTATAATTTTGAAGCAAGATCAAACGTTCGAATGACGTCATGAGCAACACAGGCAGCAAGCGCGAACAAATATATTTTGACAACAATGCTTTTTGAGTGTCTTCAGCACTTTTACAGCTTTAGTAGCTCTTGGTCTGAACGTAGCATAAAAGATGACTATCAGCAGATTCAAAAATGAAATGTCAGTGGAGAGATGAGATGGATGAAGATCACCCAGTGTGGACTTCAGTCTAAACTTTCCATTTTGGTAGTTCGGAGTTTTTTAAGCTTCGGTATTATTTCACAAATGTGGAGATGAATGAAATCAAATAGCAAGGAACCGTGCCAGAATCACAAATTCCTGAAGGAACCCTTACCTTTTGCTGTCCACCTTTGAGGTTTCTCCTCAATGTTCTTCTCCAACACAGTTTTAACGATCTTCGGCTCCAGCTCCTCCACCTCCTTTTTCTCCTCCACTTCCTCTTCGTCCCAGCTGATGCTGTACTTGCGTTTGCTGGGTTTGCTGGTGGTTGTAGTTGTGGTTGAGGTTGTGGCAGTCTCAGTGGTGGGTGTTTCAGTGGTGATCACTGAAGATACAACCGTTGTAACAGTTTGACCCTGGCTGTCAGGAGATACAGCCCTGTCGGAATCGGCCTCACTTTTCGTTACAGTCCAAACAGCTGTTGGTGTGGTCACCGAGTTTGTTGTCGCAGCTGTTGTGGCAGCCGAACTGCTTTCTCCATCTGCAATTTTGTCAGGGGATGTCGCTGCCACGGTGGTCTCTTGCCTGGGTGTGGTTTGCGTCGCTGTTGTTACAGCAAGTGTGTTTTCTGGCTTTCTGATGTTGACGTCCAAACTGGAGACGGTTGTAACTTGGCTGTGGGTCAGCTCAGTCTTCATAGAGGCTGTCGACAAACTGATCTCAGAAGTGAACGGAGCTGGTTTGGTGTTTGAGCTCATTTTTAGCACAGTTGAGGTTGATTCTTTCATCTTTATGTGTCCCAAATTGGCCAGACCCGACTGGGAGCTCTGGGCTTGTCCTGAATGTGGAGTGACATGCATCTGCTCCTTTGGTTCCTCTTCTCCAGTGAGATTTTGTTGTAACGTCTGCGTCGTGGGCATGAGGGTGTTGACAATTTCTGTTTTCACAGTGGCCAGGATATCTCTGGATGTCCCTGTGGAGTTCTGTGGGGTAAACTGGGAGGTCTTGACCAATGTAGACATTGGCTCACTGGCTTCTATCGTGACAGGCAGAAGAGAAGAGTCAGACTGTTGTACCTTGATTTCACCACCATCCAGTGTTGCAGTCTTGGGCTTGGCTGGAATGGTCCAGGCTCTGATAACAGGCCTGAAGGCAGGAGCATGGTGATGGAACAGCTGCTCATCTTTAAAGAGATCTAGAGAACCATCACCACTTTGGCTTTCGTCTTCTAGCACTGCAGGAAGGAACCAAATAGCAGCTGAAGAACAGGGTTTTAAGCTTCCCAAACGTCCAATCACCATCCTATTTTGCTGTAATTAAGAAAACCTACACTTTTTAAGACCCCAATCCCATGCTGGTCATTAAAAACTGACAAAAATTACCATGATATCGGCTAATATGAGGTAAAAGCACACGTATAGATTGAAATAATATTTTGCTGTGGGTTACAGTCAAGCTTACAGTTCTCAGTTTCTGCTTCATCCACTGGCTCCGATTTGTAATATGTGATGCCTCTGATGATCATCTTTGGATTTTGCTCTCTTCCATGACGCTCTAGCTCTTCTAGCACCTTAACAGCATCTTCAGGGCCTTCAGGTCCAGCTCTCTTCTGCTGGCCTCCAATAAATCGCTCCTCATTCTTATAACAAGTGTAACAAAAGATAGGGATAAAGGAAAATCATGCAAATTGACAGAGCAATAATTCATAATTAAGCATTTTAGTAACAAAACTAGTTTTTTATTTCAAGGCTCTACTTTTTTTTAGAAATTTTAAAGAAACTGTGCAGGAACCAGACTAAAAAGATAATCATATCTAACTGCAAGTTGAATTGGATTGCATTGCGTAGAACAGTGCTGCATTCTTATTATTGAGAAGGCAGAGAATGCCAGTGGAGACTGCTGCTGATTGGTTCAGCACCTGGCCCCACCCACCTCTGCATGTCGATAAGCCGCAGCCTCGCCACTCTTCTCGCTCAGTTGCTTCCTTTTCTCCTGCTGTGGTGGAAGTGGAGTTGTGGGTGGTGTTTGTCCAATGTCTGGCTTATGGGTCACACTCTCAACGTTAGGCTTCTCATTAGTCTGGTTTTGGAACAATACCTGAAGGACGGCACACAGAACAACATGCAAGTGCTACTACTTTGCATCTGAAAACCTGAAATGAAGCTCTTGTCCCGTCTTCAGATTTGGCTAACTACTATATTATTCATTTCTTTTTGAGAATTTTAATGTGAGTTAGTGCTTATCAGTCATCATTAATACACAACTGCACAGCACACAGTATCCCACAATGCAATAAAACCTCTGCATTTGGACCATCTGTTTAAGAGCCTGATATGAGCAGAGCTTAAAGCTGGTACATTGCTCACAGTATCGCAGTAGAGTATCTCTGGGATTTGAATCTGCAATCCTCCGATCACAGGAGTAACTCCCTAAAAGTTATAATTAGAGGTCGACCAATATTGTTTTTTCAGGATTGATATCGATACCGATTACTGCTAGTTAACAGACCTAATAACCGATATTTGTAAAATTTCAGCGAGTCGATAGCAAACAGAGAGAAGAGACGGCAGTGGAGCCACAGTAGCGCACACTGTAATTACTTAATATTGGTGATGGTCAAAATTAAACACAGATACAGATAATCTGCAAAATGGCTAATAGTGCCCGATAATTGACCCAGGCGATAATCGGTTGACCCCTGGATACAATACCACTCACTGCCCCTTGTATTTACCTTAGTCTTAACTGCTGTGTCAGCAGAAAACTCTATAACAATATTATAACTAGGGCTACTCAACACTGGAAAAACTGATATTGCAATATATTTATTGCTATAATATATTATCATACAAATATGAAAGTGTTCTTCTCTTAAATTACTTAAAATTAAATTCAATTTTAAGATGAATTCATCATTCTAGAATGGGTGGATGCCAGGGCTGGGTGACAAGACCTTTAAGGACGACTCACGTGAACACAAACGTGGTAGTATGTACTTAAGGGGACAGTATATGAACACACAAATAATATCAAATAATCATGGTCCAGATCATACTTATTAGTTCTGTTCGATTGCTGGTTTCAATTAATTTCCGATGAATTGCCCAGCACTTGCATAGGCAAATAAAATACAAATAGCAGTTCAACATTCAATTTTATACGGATTCCAAACGATATATCTTTCTGCCCTAATTATAATTATTTATTACTGATCTGACAGATTACTGACAAATGTTATTTATGGAGTTAATAGCCAGTTCAAGACTGCAATTGTATAGAGTATTACAGTTAATATATTTACAGCATTTAGCTGACGCTCTTATCCAGAGCCACTTACATTTCCTAATTTCAGGGACAGTTCCCCTGAGAACAACTTCGGGTTAAGGGTCTTGCTCAAGGACCCAGTGTTGGTAATGTCAGAGGTCAGATTCGAACCCACAACCTCTTGGTCCCCAGGCAAGTGTCCTACCAGTAGGCCACCAACACTCTTTGATAGAGATACGAATATATGTAAACATCAAAACTTGAATGCATCTCCAGTGCATAAGTTTGTGCCAACTCACCCTTTCGATGGTCTCGACCCGAGCGAGCAGCTGAGCGGTGACCGAATGCAACTTGTGCAGATCCAAGCCTTTCAAAGACGCTTCGAGCAGGTCGAGGATCGCCGCCAGCTGTAAGGGATCAAGTAAAATCCATCACCACGAGGGATCGCTCTTACATAATAAGGATAAAAACCCCGTAGAGATCCGAATACATCCATCATTACGTCTCGTCAAATCCATAGTTGCATCAATGGAACTTTATTCCCCCTCCGTCACCTTGCCGTAGTCCCGGTCGGTTTCCCGGAGTTTCTGGAGCCGCCGTTCGTCCTCGCACGGGTCCAGCAGCCACGGCGGCGCGGCGCATGCGCACTTGCAGTTCGGCCCGGAGGCGATGCTCTCCACCGTGTAGGAGTCGGTAGGAGTCCTGCCCAGGGCTCTGACAACACATTTACAGCCACAGTCAGCGCCTTCCGAAAGCGCTTTCACTTTGTCATTATCACCCAGCAGCTACAAAGAGAAGAGGGGGACGGATCTATTTTCCACCAGGCCAAACAGCAGGGCAGAGTGCAACACATGCGACAAGTAGAATTTACCAATGAAAATAAAATCAGCAATTAGTTTTTACTTTTGGCTGGGAAAAAAAAGTGTTACCTGAGATAATCTGCTATGTTGGTTGTCCATCTCACTCTCATTGAGGTCTTGCCGGTCTTCTCGTCGTGCGTTTGGTGCGGCTGAGCTGGAAACGAGCGCCGCCAGCATCATAAGGCACAAGCGCCAAACTCCCACTTTTGCCATGACCGAGACAAAGCCGCTTCACCAAAGCATGCGGTTGACAATAAACTTGTGAAAAAATAATAATTTAAAAAAAAAAAAAGTTAAACGTGTGTGTTCTGGTTATGCGCTGTCATGGAGGCAGGTGGTTGGAAAGTAACTTTTTTGTGTGAAGAAAAGTGAGCAGGTGCCTCATCCGCGGACTGAACCGAGAGGCGGAATGCTGAAGCCGAGTGATGGCGAGGAGGAGGAGGAGGAGAGATTTGGCGGATTAGCAGGGACGAGAGGTGGGAGGCGACATGGAGACACACACACACAGAGAGAGAGAGAGAGAGAGAGAGAGAGAGAGATGCTGTGTGGGTGGGCAGTCCCTGAATGGCAAAATCACTGGTACTGTGAATTAAGTTGGAAAAGCTGAGGTGTCAGGTTCTTGTAGCTTTGTGTTTTTAAATGCGAGAATCGGTCCTCATAAGAATAACATGATTTCATATTTTTATATGCATCATTTATTTTCCTAAATATCAAAAGATTGGGTAGTGGTGGCCTAGTGGTACGATACTTGCCTCCATAGATGCGAGTCTACATCTATCCTAACTTTTGCACAACCCTTGAACCCCCTAGTAAGACCCTTAACTCTACTGTGTTGCTCTGTAATTAGAAAATGGAAGATGCTCTGAATAAGCGAAGGTGGCAAGGTGTGTGCGTGTGTAATAAAAAAATTAAGATCCTCTGTCGCCATCTACCGTCGTCTTTTCACAGTGCGGAGAACCTGAAGTACAGTAACTGACTCGTCAATTTACACTTTTACTGACTTGTTGGTATTGAGGATAGTACGGAAGCGTAATGCGTTCACTTGAGAAAAAAAAATTCTGCTCTGTTTTTCTTAATTAACGAGATACAGTTTACATGTTAAAAAAAGTTCTGTTTTTCTGAATTAACGAGATACAGTTTTCATGTAAAAAAAAAAAAAAAGTTCTGTTTTTCTGAATTAACGAGATACAGTTTACATGTTTAAAAAAAAGTTCTGTTTTTCTTAATTAACGAGATACAGTTTACATATTAAAAAAAGTTCTGTTTTTCCGAATTAACGAGATACAGTTTTCATGTATAAAAAAAAAGTTCTGTTTTTCCGAATTAACGAGATACAGTTTTCATGTATAAAAAAAACGTTCTGTTTTTCCGAATTAACGAGATACAGTTTTCATGTATAAAAAAAACGTTCTGTTTTTCCGAATTAACGAGATACAGTTTTCATGTATAAAAAACAAACAAAAAACCAAAAAAAACCCTCCAAAGCTCTCATTTCGCCTACTTTAGAGCTCGATTTCACAACAATAATGTCACACCTTAGATTAATCCAGTTTAATTTTGGTTTGGGTTTGAGACACTGGGAAATACTTCAGAATCAGAAACTTTATTCATCCCGGAGGAAATTGCTCACATCACGACTGCACAGTTCACAAGACACAAGGACAGAGCAATAAAGAATAGTACCCAAAAATATAGTTAGAGCTTAAATAAAAACACTCAGATAAAAACCTTAGTGCAATAAATAGAATGGACTATGCTGGCTTAATACTTGCAGCATTAAGTAACATAGATAACATGAAAACGGTATCTCGTTAATTCAGAAAAACAGAACTTTTTTTTTTAACATGAAAACTATCTCGTTAATTCGGAAAAACAGAGCAGAATTATTTTTTATCAAGTGAACGCATTACGCTTCTGTAGGATAGGGCCGATAAAGATAACAATAAACAGACCTACATGGCAAATAATTCTGATTCTGATTTTTTAATAGTGTATTAACTCGAGTCTAATGCACCGAGAAGAAGATGTCCTGGACAGCTGGAAATGTCGCTCATACCTAAATCTACCACTGTTTACACTTCTGCCATCTGAAAAGTGCAACGCAACTCTGACACTTTATTCTTCCACCGCAACATGTCCTCATTCTGTTACTGGTTATATATGTATGTATGTATATAAAATATGTGTATGTGTAGATTTTATACATTTGCACTATAGTAATATGATATATGGTGCTGGCTTGCTTCAAGTGCTGTCTCACATTGTACCATGTACCTATACAAGCATCTTGTATCTTGTCAAATAAAGAGAGTCAGTGTCAGGCTAAAAATCGCATGTCATCAGAAAAGCAGTAGGGGGCACTGCAAGCTTGACGTTAAAACGGCTTTTCCTATTATTTTCCTATTAGTTGATCACTCCACAAAGTAACTGATGAAGATATGACTCGTCACTTTAATGAGCAGATCCTTTCACGCTGTAGCGCTGGCAATAGAGCAGGGAAATCCTGAGAAACTCATAATGTAAGCTACAGGTATGGAAAGCCTCGTCTTCTGTTTGTTTTGGTTCCTGGGTCACCTTCACTGAGTGTTTGTCATATGCGATTGTCATAACCGAGTTTCAGACAAAATAGATTTCAATATTTCGTCAACATTGGATCAAACAAAACCAACAAACAGGTCTGGGTTTTTATGGATGATGGTTGATCTTTTGGATTGTTTTAAGATGGAAACGTGTAGAATGTAGCCTATTAAAACAGAGTGAATATTGTAAACCGAAATGATGTTAGACGGTCGCTCATGAGACTATTCGCACACAGGGCGGTTCATGAGTATTACTGGCCCTTTAAATACTGACTCACGATTCCTCCACATGCCCGCTATTCTTGGGGTACATACCAAATCGTTCCCTACTTCCTACCTAGTGCACTTCATAAGCTATGGGAAATGTACTACGTAGCACGCTACTTGTCGAACGGTGTGGAATTTCAACAACCCACATTTTTGCCAAGTAGTGAAATGTCACCTTTGTCGACGTGTAATGCACTGAAAGGGGCACCAAATGTCATTTTTTCACACCATAAAATCTTCACTACGCAGGGGACAGGCAGCCTTATGTGATAGACCCGCGTTTCTACACAGTGTTTTGACGAAACAGTTCGTGCTGCCTTCATCTAATTTGTCTCAAGACGTAACAAGAAGCAGCGCCGTTAACGGTTTTAGCCGTGACTGGTGTGATTTTGCGCAGGGATGTAACTATCGTTTTGCACGATTTCGACGCCGTTTTGAAGCTAAATTAATCAGTAATCATACCAGACTTGTAGGGGCTTACAGTTGGCTCCCCCCGCCCCCTCCACCTACACACACGCATTCAAATATACCCACACTTCCTCCGCTTTTACTGACACCATGACGATAAAAGTGTCACACAGCGTCGGCTAGCATTAACGACTGCTACGCATTGGTACGAGACAAGGAGAAGAACAAGAAGATCGTCTCAGCCATGATGATGAAGAAGAAGAAATTTAAGTTCAAGGTGGATTTCGAGCTGGACGAGCTCTCCTCCGTCCCCTTCGTCAACGGCGTGCTCTTCTGTAAAGTGCGTCTGCTGGACGGCGGCTTCTCGGAGGAGTCGTCGCGGTAAGAACGGCTTCTCATTACGGGCACGGCGAGCGTTCGGGGGGTTTCTGGGGGGACGTCAGGGTCGATATGTAACGTTGTGTTCTTGTGCTAAACATCGAGCCCTCATAATAACCGAATTCGTCCAGTTTACAGCTTCGAATGTCACGGATTCGGCCGGAGACGTTACTAGGTACCAGCGGTGCGCTGTTTATCAGCCTTGTTGCCGCCCTTCGGCTCGAAAATACTCCAGCTTTCCATCATAAAAGTGGTGTAACCAACACAGAATATCAGTTTGGTGCGTTTAAAGTGAAAATGTGTTGAATAAGTCACATTTTAACACCGATAATGAGTCTTTAAATCCGACCATGACCCATTTATTGAGTTGAGTTTTATTAATGTAAAGTACGCCAAGTGGATAATTGCTGGATGCTGGCGATGTTGGGGTAGAAGCCAACAGAAGCCTGCCAACGTGTGTGTGGTTGTGAGGACCTAATTGTCCCGTAAAAGATAGTAAAACCTGAGGTTTGTCGGATTTTTATGAGGTCCTCATTAGGGGAAAACGATTTTAAAGGAAAGTTGCCACATTTATTTGAAGACCTGACAATCAAAACATGTGCTTTCGGTTACGAAGGTGTTATTTAGATGTGGTAGTAATGAGAGTCAGTAAAAGTACAAAGATAACTAGAAGTGACTGCATGTGGGTGAGTGTGGGTGATCACTTACTCATACCTGGATGACAGAAATAAATTCTTACCTTTCACTCTTAGTCTTATGTTAAAAACTAAAATCGGTGCCCATATACCGCATTGGCATATGAGTATATACAGCAGGTTAAGGGCTGCCCAATATATTACGCTTACTTCATAATTTTGGTGCTCGCTTTACCAGTAGTTGCCTGGCAGGACTAGCGAAGTCAAGTAAAGAAAATGAAATGTCAAGAATGTCGCGCTACAACCTTTTTGTTACTTGACGCAAAAAGTTCCCATTTCTCATGGCCAATCTACAAGAAGAGTCTGTCTGATTATAACATTGCTTACTCAGATGTAAATGTTCTGGAATAAAGCTGAAGACGTACTGATTTGTACTGGGACATGTCTTTCAATGTTATGTTTTCTATACAGATGCACTCTTGCAAAATCACCCCCAGTCATTCTAAGGCGGGTCAATCTTTCCAAATAGACTTTTGGCCAAAAAATCCTTATATTTCAGAAGAACAAAATATTGCAGGGTCAAATTATCCGATATTGTGCAACCTTATCATTGGTTTAGTTTTACACTGAATTCCCAGCAGCGCCTAAAAACCAATTCTGAACAAGACCCTTAACCACAAATTGCTCCAGGGAGGCTTGGAGAAGAGCATCTGCTAAGTGCCCTGTCGCCTGTCTTTGTTCCCCGTTTTCCCAGATATGCTGGAGATTCAGAATAATAATGTATGGAGCTGTTTACTGTGGATTAAATATAAAGTTGTAAATTGCTCATTGTGTTGTTAGGGTAGTGAAAGACAGACATAGCATATTCCAGGCATTACTACAGTCCGGATGAATCACCGAGGTCCTTCCTCCGTCTGCTGATCTGTAGGTGGGGATCCTCAGTCAGAGCGAAGACCAGCGCCATAACCGTTGCTACAAAATAAATGGCGATGATGCAGACGTAGTCTGTAGTTCCCAAGGCCGCCCTCGAGAGCCTTGTTTAGCAGCAGAATTTCTGAGTCACTCCGAACCACTTGGATTGGGTTGGATGCATCTGCTTTGTCAGCCATCCCATTTTAAGTGAAGACTTACAAATAGTCCAAATGAGAGCTATGAAAAAAATCCTTTTCACAGGCATAAGTGAAATTTTTACATTGAAGGTATTTGCCAGAAATCTGTTTACCAGGCAAAATAAATTCAGTCCCGGGGAATACAATGATAGAGTCTTTCATTCTCAGAAACTCTCAGGATTTGGTAACGTAGCAGTTTAGGGCGTTTGCCCCATGACCGGAAAGTCGCTGGTTTGAATCCCGGACCGCTAAAGGTTACGCTGAGGTACTCATGAGCAGAGCACTGTCCCCAAGCACTGCTTCAAGGGTGCTGCCCATGTCAGCTGCCCACTGCTCCTTCACGGATGGGTCAAATGCAGTGGTCACATTTCGTTGTGGTGCACTGTGGTGTGTTCACAATGACAAATAATCACTCACTCACTCACAAAATATGCAAAAACATTGAACTTGAGTTGAACTGCATGATTTCTGCAGAGGCCTTGTCATGTGAAAACAGCAGGAACCTCCTGAATCTTAAAAGATGCTGTAAATTAATCATTTAATCTGTTCTAACACTTATGCACACACTTACACACACCCTTTTACTAAGTACGCTCAATAAACTGAAGGATAGAGTCCATTCTGAGTCTTGGTTCCTCTTAAGGTTTCTTTCTATTCACCACAGAGGAAGTTTCTTTGCCACTTTGGACCCTAGACTTCCTAATATGGAATGTTGCTTTGAAGTAAAAAGCTCTATTCAGTTATAATCGTATTAAATTGAATCTTTTTGCTATCAGAAAGCCTCAGACCTTGAGCGGAACTGATTTCCAAAAGGGCAAACTGAGAACAGTCTGTAGTCAGATCTATTGTTCAAAATGCATTTGCAGAGTTTAGCAGTATTGCGATCAAGCTTGTGTAACTTCCGTTTAACATTTTATCTCAAACAATTGGTAAAGTTGCAAGTAATAATACTCTCGTAGCGATCTACGCTCAAGACTCTTCTTCCACTAGATAAATGTGATTAAAGGTGAATTGTAACACATTCAGACATGGGCGGGGTTGCTCCAATCATCGCTAACAGTAGGATTTTCAGCTATTTTCAGACATGCTCACTGGGTCGTCGGCATGTGGGTAGTTAGTATGTCACGAAAGTGTGCCATACAGAACAGTTCACATGAAAAGACTGAGAGCAGTCATGTCAGTCTTTTGATGTAACCTCCAAAACCATCATTGTAGGCATCCTAATTCTCTCTCTTTCGACTTCTAGTGTATATTTTATATTCTATTCATATAGTTTATTCTGTGTGCGTTATTTGTTTTTTGTGCCTTGTTCTTGTTGTTTGCACTGTTAAAACTGGAGCCACGTCGTCTCGTCGCGTCTCGTCGCGTCTCGTCGCGTCTCGTCGTCATGTCTCGTCTTGTCGCGTCTCTCTCTATACTTGTGGTTGAATGTAACTAAGTACAAATCCTTTGTTACTGTACTTAAGTACATTTTCACGTATCTGTACTTTACTTAAGTAGACATAATAACTTACTTAGTAAAAATACTTTCACTTTTACTTCACTACATTTTGCCGCTATTATCTATACTTTCTACTCCACTACATTTCTAAAATGCATTCCGTTACATTTTATTTGGCCCTGTCACTTTTTTTTGCTGAAGTTGCGTAGGTTCTGTGGCTGTCTTGGAGGTTTAAACCAACCAGACTGGTAGGTTATTTTATATGAAGTGGCTTACCAGGGGGTCGCAACGTTGAGATGCTTTGCAACAGTTTTCATTCATCAATATGGGTGACGTATAAAATGTTTTGCCGTCTTGAACTTGAGGCACTTGTCTGGGATAAATGATAAGGTTCACCATCGACAATAACGTTAGCTGCCATGCAAGGTAATGACCTGCTCGTTCACTTAGCAGCGGTTTATCAACAGATACGTTACCCGACGTCCTGTGACAACTGGCCTTTTTTTAAATGAGTAAGTTGTCCTATGTTTGGTCCCAGCTTGACTAGCGTTATGTTCAGTGATGTCACTTAAATGACTGATGACTGATGTGATGACTGATATAATATTATTGAAATATTGAAATAGACCATTAAGTGACAACGTAGACCTACTGCACAAGTACTTTTACTTTTAGTGCTTTAAGTACGTTTAAAAGTAAGTACTTCTTACTTTTACTTAAGGAGGGTTGATGTAGTAGTAGTTTTACTTTTACTTAAGTATATTTTTTGCTGGTTAATTGTACTTTTACTTAAGTGCTGAGAGCCAGTACTTCCTCCACCTCTGTATATTTGTACAGTATATAGCAGAGATGACAATAAAGTTGACTTTGACTTTAGTATGTTCAGAGAGGTTAGCAATATATCTTAGTAATGTTAGGGACTCCTCTTTTTGCTCATATGTGTGTCGTAAAGCAGTTCTGAAACATTTAGACTTGTCAGATTATGAAGAGTCACTGAGACACGCTGCGTCAGTGGCTGCGTTGCCTTAAATGCCCCATGTGGGGCTGGACCTTATCAGCAGTCAGCACAACTTATTTATTTGCGTGTGCCTTCTTCGTTCGGTGCACACTCACACTGTCCAGTCCTCACGCACAGATTTCTGGTATGTGGTTCTTCAATAAGCGTATAATAATATGCTGCCCTGCTGCCAGCTCGTGCTCTTTTTTGTCATGCTCTCTTCCTGTAATAAGAGGGTGTCACACTTCGAGGGCTTGTCTCCATCAATCATTTACATGCCAGGCAGAGAAAGTGGCCCGTCGGAGCACGACGCGATATTCCGTTCTGTCTGTAACGCAAACGCTCCAGGCCTCCGGCGCTCCGATGAAGCTTTACTCGTTCTGCATACCCGAGGCGGTATCAAGAACTCCGGTTCCAATCAGGAACCCGGCTCACATTTCCACCTGCTTCATTCAATCTCTGCAACATTGTTTCGTTTACACTTTTCAGCTCGATGCACGATGAGGGCCGATGCCGATATTCAGTGTTTTGCGTTCTTGTGTTTGCCAATGCTGATGCCGATAAATGCGGAAGGCAAAGACACGATTTTCTGCTGGCCAAAGTGCAGAATTTTGTCACAAAAATAGCAACGCAACTGACATTTCTAACACACCGCCAAGTCAAGCGAGCGAAGGCGGAGCATTTCCAGTGTAGTGCACAACATTTAAGAAAAAGTCACTTCCCGCTCTCCATAGTGTACCAAGTCAAATAGGGCGCGTGACACTCCATGCGCACTACCTAGCGTGTAGAGAGCTGTTAAGCTACAACCCCGGCTATTTCCTGAGATGCATACTACCACATAGAAAAGTATGATAACAGCGCCTTACCTACCATACTACTAAGTGAGGTAGTACGTGGCTCAAGACACAGCCCATTGTGCGAGTGTGAAAAGACAAAAGATTTTGCTTGTGAACGATCCATTGCTGATCCGTGCTCAGAATTTTGGCACAAAATAACACCATACATTTTAAGACAGAAGACGCCGACCGCATAAAATCCCACCTTGGACTTTGGACATTCCTGGCACAAGCTCTACCTTTCCAACGTACAATCGGTGCGTCTCCAAATATCGGCTGAAAATCTCGTGCAAATCTAAGCATCGGTTTCGATTATCGGCTGATTCTGATGTGATTCCGATATTATGGTGCAACCCTACACTTCGTAGTTTGACGTCTTTGTTTCCTCAGCGGAACGACGCACCACTGACCCCACCTGCATGCTGGTTTGTTGCATGTAGGTTGAAAAGTTTCCAGCCACTCATGACGTCGTCACGGTTGGCACGTCACGTCCTACTGTTTTCTGGGATTGTTTAACGGGGACCCCACAGAGATTTCCATTTCCTTATAACAGGGACCTCGCAACTAAGGGTGACGGGGCTTGCTGAGGGGTCAAATTACGGCAACACAGGATGTCACGACCCACCCAGTGTAAGAATTTGGCTTGCATCGCTGCTCTACTACCTTGAATCTTTGCCTTTAATGAAGGAGACGGTCTTCCCCAGATCTCCAAAGACGATGAAGTGTCTCAGCATCTCAGCCAGGGATGAGTCAAGTGCAGAGGAGAGAGTCTCAGAAGGATGTTGCACTGCCCCCGTTGGCTCGACGACTCTCCATGGCAACTGCATACATTCCAAATATGGAAATCAAGACCAGAAGCCGGCTGTTTGACACGGACTATGTGGATGGCTGGTCTGGTTTGTTTTCTGTAACCATCACTTCATGAGGGTGTCAGGTTTTGCATGTCGTCCAGAGTGACTGTGCAGTTTTTTGCATGACAACTTGCCTTATAGTTTTATGCTGATGATAATCTGCCAAAAAAGTGTTGATGTTTATCTCTTTTGGAACTTTGGAATTGGAATTTGTTTGTTTTACTTTGGCTTGAACCATATAAGCAGAGCTGCGACTATCGATTCTTTTTGTAATCAACTATTTTCTTATCGATTAATCGAGTAATTAGATAAAAAAATTTTTTTAAGACAATACATTTGTTTTTAGGCTTATTCTAGTGTGTGAGTAGAAGTTAGCAATACATGCTTTATGTTGTTGTATTTCGGACTACTGCACTACTCATAGTTTGATGTGTAAATGCTGACATAGTTATGAAATCAGCACATTTCTGATGAAAGCTGACTCGTTTTTTTAGCTTTAGGTCAAATAAAAGAACTGAAAGAACGATGAAAGAACATTGTTTTACTGCTGAGTTTTTATCTATTGTTGTTTATTTATTATCTGTAGTGTAACATTCTAACACTTCTTTATCCGTTTGATATCCATCAGAATATAGAATAACATTTTTTAATAAATACATTTTCTTTATTTCTTCATTCCTATTGATTACACTATAACATGGTAAAATTGAAGTAAAAAAAAATCTGATCAATTGAAAATGAAGAAATACTGAAGTTTTTGGTCATTTTGAACCAATTTGGCCTGTAAAATGTGCTGCTTTTGGCCTTTCTGGAAGAGAACTACATTTCCCACAGTCCCCTGCGCGCCCCTGGGGGACGCGTCACGATAAAGCGTTTAGCGCGCGTTACGAAATAAACTGGAAAATCTATGGGAAACTCAATAAACGGCTGTATTGTGAGTAGAACGCTGGTTATTTATCAGCTGACATGCGTTTTGTCTGTAATGAAGGGAACGTTTAGGGTGCTTTCACACCTTAGTTCGCTTGCTCTGGTCCGAATCAGTTGATCATTTTGTAAACTTGCGGCATTTTCTCCTTGGTTCGGTGTCTTTTCACACGGGAAAAAATCCAAGCGTACCAAAACGTGTCACTTTAAATCACGCGAGAACGTCCTCTCCGCTTATTGCTCAGACGTGTTTGCCGCGTGAACAAAAACGTAAATACGGGAAGAAGATTCTGTGGTGACTGTTTCAAGATGGAGAACCTACGTGGACTGGTTGTCGCCCTGGTGATTACTTTCTACATCTCGTGCGTTCACCACGTCAGACGAATTATTGCGCGGTTACGGCTGGAGAACGGCGTATTAACGCACTGCATTCGCCGAAGGCGCGTATCGCGAAAATACAGGAGGTGGCGCGCATTAATAAGGAGGAACAGTGATACGCTCATCACTACTGTATATCACGTGATTCGCAGCCTTTGGTCCTCTTTTGGTTCGCCATGCTTTCTCACCAGGAGGACCGCACCAGAGTTCGCTGATTCGGATCGAGACCACCTCTTTTTGGGGGTCTCAGTGCGGTTGTTTTGGTCCGCACCCGAGTGCGATTACCGTGTTCACACCAGACCAAACGAACCGCACCAAGAGGGGAAACGAACTCGAGTTGGATTGAAGCGGACTAAAGCCTGTAGGTGTGAAAGACCCCTTAGACTGAGCGTTGTAGCGAGTAATGACGCTAACGCGGGCGCTCCCAAACAGGACGCGTGTGTACATCGCAAACATGTTATTTACGGGTTTTTACGTGTTTTCTTCTCTTTACTGCACGGAATATCTCACAGATGCTTTCACATACTGAGGGATCAGGTCTTGTCTTGATCGCGTCTCTAAAAACGTTGTGCATCATTAATAAGCATCCGGTTGAGACACAAGCGGTGCATGCACTAGCGAGTGAAACGAATTAAACGAAGCTTCGATTCTGGAAAAATTGCCTCGACCATTCTTTCTAATCGAATGATTCAAGTTATTCGAATAATCGTTTCAGCTCTACATATAAGGACTTTATCGCCTCATCAGAATATCAGGTGGTCACTTGTGTGCTTTGCGCGCTGCAAGGCTCAGCAGTTTGAGAGCGGGGCGATGTTTCATAGACCCACAGATGCACAGGAGAAACGAGTCGTTTAAGAAGAGGGGCAGATTTGCTGAGAGCTGCACAGTCCTTTGCGGACAGGCTTGAAAACGCTGGGAAACGTTTGGTTTGTGGCGGCATAATGAGAGCGGTATTGCATTCGGTGTCCAAATGGACTCGGATTGGCCATTAGCAGCATGCTACGGGGTGATTATCTCCGGGGTGGAAGTAATGAGTTCAGGAAATGCTCCATATCATAACCGTTAAATGGAACCACGAGTGGGTTTTGGCACTCTGTCGTTAATGTTTATGATCGTAAAAAATCCCTGGTACCTTCTAGTCATCTGGGGTGTGTTTCCTGTGTTCAGGACGTCCCGCGCTACTCAGATTTGCCACAGTTTGATGTGTAAATGCTGAACTCAGCCCATTTCTAATAAACACTGACTTGCGGCTATAGAAAATTCTGACTTTTTTTGCTTTATGTAGTATAAAAGTGCAGAAACTGTAGGTATAACTACTAGAAATAGTAAGAACAGCTTCTGTTTTATTGACTTGCAGAGTTGTTATTATTAGGCAGAGACGTTCTACGGCTTAGTACCAGGCGGAAACACTACTTTGTCCATTTGGTATCCATCAGAATATAGAGTAGGGCTGCAACAAATGACTGTTTTTTGTAATCGAATAATCTATCGATTATTTTATCGATTATTTGAGTAATTGGATTAAAAAAATTTAATTAAAAATGACAATACATTTGTTATTAGGCTTATTCTACTGTGAGTAGAAGTTAGTCAAATACGCTTAATGTTGTTGTATTCAATT
>JAVGVS010000608.1:0-109806 GCA_032718565.1 Distichodus sexfasciatus | reverse complement strand
CAATCAGAGTCAGTAGTGTATGTTGCTGTGTGTGTGTTACAGTAACAAAGGGTACACAATCAGAGTCAGTAGTGTATGTTGCTGTGTGTGTGTATATGTTACAGTAACATAGTGATATACAATCAGAGTTAGTAGTGTATGTTGCTGTGTGTGTGTGTGTGTGTGTGTGTTACAGTAACATAGTGGTATGCAATCAGAGTTAGTAGTGTGTGTTGCTCTGTGTGTTACAGGAACATATTAGTGTTATACAATCAGAATCAGTGTGTGCTGCTCTGTGTGTGTGATTATGTACATGTTATCGTGTGTGTTGCTGTGTTTGTGTTACATTAACACATTAGTGGTTAACACTCATTATCTGTTGTGTGTGTGTGTGTGTTGCTTTGTGTGGGTGTTTTACAGTAACACATTAGTGGTATACAACCATAAATCTGTGTGTGTTGCTGTGCATATGAGTGGTATACATTTACAAGTATATAGCTATGTGTGTGTGTGTGTGTAGTATTACTTTAGTAGTATACAGTTAGAGAGATTTTTGTGTGTTTGTGCACCTGTGTTTGTTTCCTTTTGTGTGTGTGTGTGTTACAGTTACACATTAGCTGTATTCAGTCATAGTCAGTTGTGCATTTGTGTGTGTGTGTGTTATTGGGCTCCACTGAATTCAAGGTCTGCTGAAAGATTTGCATACTCTGAATCTGCGAGGAAGCTCACACTCCTCCCACACACTCATTCACACTTACACACACACACACACACACACACACACACACACACTGAGGCACATACTGTGACTGTGCCTGAATGCAAAAACCTGCTCCAACACTTGTGTGGGTTGAGGAGGACGAGGGGGAGGATGTAGGCTCAGCATTCAGGTCTAAAGCTACGTTCAGCCGCCCGGCTCAGTCCTGTTGTGTTATTAACTTTTCAAATCCGATTCAGAGCGAGGACGTAAACGTTGCAGCAGGGCTTCGCAAATCTGATTGGGATGAAAAATAGCCAGGACTGTCAGGCTGAACCTTTTAACCTGCTGGCTTAAGGTTTTTGTGTGTGTGTGTGTGTGTGTGTTCTTGTACTTGCTACTTAGTGAGAACCAAAATGAGTTTTTAACCAGCAGAGTGAGGACATTTTTGGGAAGTGAGGACTTTTTTAGTGGTCCTCACTTCTTTAAACTGCTTTTACAAAAAAAATACAAGTTTATTTGCAAAACTAAAAGTGTAGAAAGATTAGCTTTTGGTTACTGAGGTTCAGTGATGGGAATAACGGCGCTATAAATAAACGGCGTTACTAACGGCGATACTTTTTTCAGTAACAAGTAATCAAACGAATTACTGTTTCCCCCGTTACAACGCGGTTACCGTTACTGACAATAAAATGCGCGTTACTATAACTGAGAACACTGAAGTGGTTTTCATGCGAGCAGCCTCTCTCTCAGCCATAGGACCTCTCTTTCTCTGGGGTGTGTGTGTTTGTGTGTGTTCGGGGCCGGGGCGGGACACATAACCAGTGATGATGATTGGTGTGTCTGTAAACGTGGCGTAACTGAGAACGCGATGATTGGCTTAGATTGAGTGAATTTCCATTCTTTGCCAATCAGAGGCAGAGTAGTGCGGGTGTTCACAGTCCAACAAGTACAATGTTTTATATTTATTTTATAGTTATATTAAATTAGATTTTTTTTTAAGTAACGCAATAGTTACTTTGCCTGGTAATTAGTTACTTTTATAATGATGTAACTCAGTTACTAACTCAGTTACTATTTGTGAGAAGTAACTAGTAACTATAACTAATTACTTTTTTGAAGGTACGTGCCCAACACTGCTGAGGTTATGGTTAGGGTTATGGTTAGGGTTAGGTGTCGTATTATTTACATACAGTAATATAGAAGTCAATGGAGGTCCTCACTGCTATATAAGTACGAGGATGTGTGTGTGTGTGTGTGTGTGTTTATATGCCTGGAGTGGTGAGTACTGCGAGTCGAATCCTTTGTCTAGGACAGGTGTGTCCAGTTCTGCTTCTGGGGGACCGCTATCCTGGAGGTTTTCCATCATGCTTGAGTTGAGAAGATTGACCCCTTGTCTCAGGTGGAAGCTCACCAGAACTGACCCACCAGGTATGATGGAAATCCTCCCGGACCACAGCTGGGACGCCCCTGGTCTAGGAACTAAAAATTATATTCATCTCTTGCATTACGTTGTGCAAAGTATTTTTTAAAGAACAGTTATTTGTTTTGGTGTGTACCACAGAGCATGACAGCAGTCTGAATGACTTATCCACACACACACACACACACAATCTTTTGCAGCCCATTTTGGGCTAAAAAAAGCTCTCGGTTCTTTTCAGCTACAGGAATATTTCTCTGATGGTCCCACTCACGTTTTTGCACTCTTGGATGTATATTTTGTGCCCCCTCCTTCACATCACTTTCTCATTGGTGCATTTAAATGTGAGCATTAGTAGTTTCTGACCCTCTCAGGAATATGTTTTAGCCCGTCTTTAGCCTCAGAATCTTAACATTGGTCATCAGTGAGGTTCATTAGGCAACGGATGTGGTCACGCATAGGGGCAGGTGGTAGCGTAGCGGATAGAGAGTTTGCCCCCGGTGTGAATCCCGGACCGGTTAGGGTAACACTGAGGTAATCGTGTGCAAGGTACCTTCCCCAAGCACTGCTCGGAGGGCGCTGCCCATGTCAGCTGCCCACTGCTACTTCACTGATGGGTTAAATGCAGAAGTCACATTTGGTTGTGGTGCACCGTGTGCTGTGCTGCGGTGTGTTCACAGTGACAAATAGTCACGCACTTTCACACCACATGCTTTTGGAGGCGCAGTAGTATGATTGCTTGCTGTTAGGTCCCATCCGTTCTTCCATCCATCCATCTGTTCTTCCATCCTATACTATTTGGTCTTCCATTTAATCATTTGTTTGTCCATCCATCCATCCATCCATCTATCAATCCATCCATCCATCCAACCATCTGTTCTTCCATCAATCCATCCAACCATCTGTTCTTCCATCCATTCATCCATCCATCCAGTCTTCCATCCATCTATCCATTCAACCTTCCATCCATCCATCCATCCATCCAATCTTCCATCCATCCCTCCATCCATCTATCTGTTCTTCCATCCATCTATCCATTCAATCTTCCATCCATCCATCCATTCAACCTTCCATCCATCCATCCATCCATCCAATCTTCCATCCCTCCATCCATCTATCTGTTCTTCCATCCATCCATCCGTTCATCTATCCATCCATCCATCTGTTCTTCCATCCATCCGTCCATCCATATGTTCCTCCATCCATCCATCTGTTCCTCCATCTATCCATCCATCTGTTCTTCCATCCATCCATCCATCCATCTGTTTTTCCATCCATCCATCTGTTTTTCCATCCATCCATCTGTTCTTCCATCCATCCATCTGTTCTTCCATCTATCTGTTCTTCCATTGATCCATCTGTTCTTCCATCCATCTATCCATCCAATCTTCCATCCATCCAACCATCATCATTGTGAGCACAGCACAACACCTCTGCGTTTGACCCATCTGTGAAGGAGCAGTGCGCAGCTTTTTTGCCAGCCCCCAGGGAGCAGTGCTTGGGGACGATACCTTGCTCATGAGTACCTCAGTGGCACTTTTACTGGTCTGGGATTTGAACCGGTGACGTTGTGATCACAGGGCCAACTCCCTGATGTAAAATGTTCACACACTGCCCCTGTGTACGAAACAACCACATGGAAGTTGAGAGACATGTTTTTCACACTGCTTCTCTCTTCCCACTTCAGGCCTCCGTCCACAGCTACAGTCATCGGGATCCAGGGAGAAGCCGAGAGCCTACGGGAAGACCGACGAGGGGACACCCAAAAACCCTTTCTGGCCCTCTCGGGTACGTCTGAAACCTTGACTTACCCTCTAACCTTTAAAGCTTAAGTTTGTTTTCCACCGACTTAAATAAACCCCGAAAGACACCCACTTCCTGTTCCACATGTGCTTCTCCATTGTTTATTTTGATGTGCATCTGAAAGTGAGCGTTTTGCCGTCAATTACTCATTTGCTTTGATCGTCACGACTCGGCCTCGCTTCCTAATCTGATGCTGTCAGCAGGACGGTCTAGACTAATCTCATGTACGAGTCTTAACTGAAAGAGATTTGTTTGTTTTCATACGCCTGGTGCATGGCTCTCCTTTAAGGGCACAAACCTTTATTTTCCTCTTCTTTTCTCTCTCTGACCTTTGACATTTCCTGTCCTGAAGCTTCTGAAAGCTCAGTTCTTTTTATCTATTATTCAGCTCCCTTTAGAGGCCGAGCGAGGCCGCACGTGAGCCGCCACCTACACGTGTCCGTTTCCCCACTTCACCTACCTGCCATGTGATCCGATGGAGACCGTTAAAGCAGCTCGTCGGCTCGTTTTCATTTCCCCGTTGTTTACATAGTTGTTCTCACTCCTCTCCCGCGGGGCAGTCCGTTCATCAGACGAATGAAGCGGGCTGTTGAGTCTCGATGGCTCAGTGTGAACGTGCACTGCATAGTCTGAGCCTTAATAATAACAATGTAAACTTCTACGTATTTACTCGAACTCCTCATCCTAATCTAATCTATATTATCCCCAGAGTGGGTGAAATCGAGAGCTCTGGAGGCTCAGAACGCTGGTTTTAGCTCACAACAGTCAGCGAAGAATAATATTGACCAGCTTTGGTTTGGGTTTGGTTCTTTTTAGAGGTCGACCGATATTGGTTTTTCAGGGCCGATATCGATACAGATTATTGCTGGTTAACGTGGCTGATAAGTAATATCCAAAATTTTGAATTTTACAAACACTAACTCAAAGCTTGTATTTTAATATCTTTGTTTATAAATACTTCAACGTTTTCCATTTTAACTCAACTTTAAATAATATTTAATAAACATTTTAGTAACGGGTTAACAGGTTGTAGGGAAGAAAGCAAAGCTGCTCAGTCTGCTCTACACTTAACCTAGATCTTGTGAGATACAGCCAATCAGAGACTGTTGTGGGCGGGACATGGAGACGGCAGCGGAGCCACAGTAGCGTCACCTTATAATTACTTCATATCGGTGACGGTCAAAATTAAACACCCGGCCGATAATCCGTCGATCCTTAGTTCTTTTGAAGCAAATTTTCAGGCCTGACAAATCAACTAAAGCTACGTTTTCAACGCCATCCACTTTAAAATCTGTTTAAATCTATAATCTTTTCCCCCCACATCATTGAGGATGCGTAAGCCTCTTGCTTGAGAGAGAAAACTAACCTTTCTGTCGGCACGCCGTCCTCACCCCGCTCTATTGATGCCCCGGGGAACTGCAGCAGGCGAGCCCGGACCGGTGTGGGGCTCAGCAGCCACCAACAAAGCAAAAGACTAAGACACAGACTAGGGCGCGACATCAAATAGCGTGATATACATATCGCAAAGGCTGCGATAAAAACTGCGATAACTGGTATATTCGCATGTGCTTTGCAGTCATGCTCCACGTGAAAATGTATTTGGTGTAGTTGGTGGCGTAACGGTAGGGTGTTCGCCCCCTGATCAGAAGGTCGCAGGTTCCAATCCAGGGCCAGTAGGTCCTCATGAGGTACTCATCAGCAAGGTACCGTCCCCAAGCCGTGCTCCCCGGGCGCTGCCTTTGTTAGTTGC
Organism: Distichodus sexfasciatus; assembly: GCA_032718565.1. Lineage (NCBI taxonomy): Eukaryota > Metazoa > Chordata > Actinopteri > Characiformes > Distichodontidae > Distichodus > Distichodus sexfasciatus. The sequence continues at coordinate 104,157 of JAVGVS010000608.1, read as the reverse complement.
TCACTGCTCCTTCACGGATGGGTTAAAGGCAGAGGTCACTTTTCATTGTGGCGCACTGTGGGCTGTGCTGTGGTGTGTTCACAATGACAAATAATCAATCCAGCAGATGGAGCCCTAAATGCTGCCCTAAATACCACCCCCATGTAGATGCAGTAATACCTCGGATCTTTCAGTTACGACGCCAGTTCTAAAATAATAAAGAAAAAATGAAATTTTATTTTATGGTTTCCGATTAAAAACAAGCACATAAAGGTGTAAATGACCGATAACAAGCCTAATATATCATAACATAAAGTGATTAATACATAAAATACTGTTGAATGTAGAGATGGTCCCCAACTTTACAATTCGCGACAGTGATGCGACAAAATTGTAAAAGTTTTGCATGACTAGCAAACGTAGCAGCATGAGTGGTACGACACGTAGGGACGCTGCTGAGATGTACGCGTCTCCCGCCTTGTGAGAGGCCTCGAGGGGCTTTCAGACCGAACGTGGCACGCTCTGCTCTGCAACCCACTATTCTATGGCCCCCGCGGTGCCAGAACGGTTTTGCCTCGGCAAGTGTGTGCGTTCACCCGGGTCAAAGTTGAAACTTACCATATTTTCTCCACTCATATAGAGAGGTGGGACAACAACAAATTGAAGGGAGAGAGTTTCGAAAACCTCGCTGAACCGTGCGGCAACCCGCCGTTTTTCGAAAGGAAGCACGAACCCGGCAGCGTTAGTCTACTCGTTAGTCATATCGTTACCGCTTAAATACACACAGTCACTGGCGTTACACATTAGGGTCGGTGAACGTTAACGAGGACCGGGAACAACGGACGAGTCGACCTCTGGATTCGTTTCACTTCCGAAGCTCACGATTTGAATTCGAAATTGACTCACGGTCCATTATCGATTCATGACTCATGATTCAATGAGTAGATTGTTGTTTTGTGTTACTTTTCCCATTTGACCGTGTCAGATTAATGAAATAAAATGTGACCCTCCACGGCAAAACCAGTCGCTTGTCGCAAATATTCAAAATTGAGTTATGGTGTTTTCATAAAAGGAAATAAATCAAGCTTCAAAACGATACCTATATCAAATGAATCAGACGACATATGACTGAGATATCAACATTCAAAGGAGTCGGGTTTCTCCTGTCACGCCAAGTGAGAAACGGAGAAATCTGCCTTTGAAGTTGACTATCGCCGTAGCACTCACAGACGCTTGGTGCGGTCGCGGCTACATTTGCATTTACGGTAGCCTACGCTGCATTCACAGCCACACGGATAGCCTACCTGCATTAGGTTAACTGAACTCGGGAGACGAAGATGGATTCCGGAGAAATATCTTCACGCTAGTCAACCAGTGGATTTAGCGTAAATATTGGAGTAGAGCGGTCAAAACAGAAACTTTTAACATTCTGCTGGAATTGAATTCCTCACCTCAAGAAAGTCACGTTTTTAGGATGGAAAGGGTAAGTTTTTCCGCCAAATTTATTGACAACAGTACAGTATAGACCTTCCACTGTTCAAAACACTAAAAACAAAAAATTTTACCCCATGCAACATAAACGCTAATTTTTCTCGGAAACCTCCGTTGCGACAAGCGACTGGTTTGGCCGTGCAGAGTCACAAATCACACTGATTCAAATTTGCTTATGAAATGTAATGCATATGTACACATACTGACTGCATTTCCTTCATGCTCACGCGAAGGAGGACTATCTGAGGAAAACCACATTGTAACATCTCCAGGACTGGCGAAGTGAACTCGTGTCGGGGGGGAAAGTAAACTAGTGCCATTATGTTACGATTCGTTTTTTTGGAATGCATGAATCCATTTTGAATTGACAGAGAAAGAATCGCGATCCGATTCGTTTTTTTTTCTTGCACACCCCTAGTTAACAGCATCATTTAGTAATCAGTAATTAATAATTAAACAGTATATTAGAAACAACATGTAAAACGTAAGAAGCATTCCTGGTTGTGCACCAGCCATTCTACTTTCTATTGCAAACAGCTACAAAACATTAGATTTAAATAGTCACACATTCACGCACACAAAATGGCTCTAACATCCCGGCCCCTAATTGACCTGCCGATTTTTGGGGTGCAGGTAGAGCTTCTGCAAAACGATGAACACTTTTGGCCTCATTTGCCAACCGTTCCCAAGAAGACATTTTTAAGAGCCACTTACACAGTTTACACAAAGATTCCGACATACAACAGTGTTTGATTATTTGAGATTTGTTCTTGAGTAAGAAACTGGTGAAGAGCTCTCTTACGCCGATTTTATTGCATTCATGCTTGTGCAAAACATTCGCTTAACAGGTTTTCTTCACTTCGACAGCTTTAAATGTCTTAAGAACAAATTTAAGAATAAACTTGTGACCCAAACAAAGATTCCTGCTCGCGCACCGGCCAAACTCTGGGGCAATTCGGATGCGATATTTAGGTAGAGTTTGGGGTTTATTTGGGTTTTAAAATGCTGAACAGACCTGCGTCGGCACCGTGTCTGTAGAAAAGAGAATCTGAATTCGGAGATTCCGAACCTATGTATAGTCACGCGGATGAGTCCCCCGAAGCCAACCACTATTTGCACTTCTGTGGAGGAGCTGAGTCAGCCGAGTCTGATGTGGAATTCCCGTGTCCACAGAAACGGCGGGCAAGTGCGGCTCGCTGCCGGAGGAGCTGGGCGCGTGCGGTCACTCCCGAACATCTAGCTACGCTAGTCAGCAGTCGAAAGTATCAGGTAGGCTCTGCAAGCTCTTTCTGCTCTTTTTCTCCCTCCCCCCCCCCATACTGTCAAGCCTCCTCGTTTACGATTCGATGTTGGGGGGGGGGTTGCGAGATGACTTGAAAGCACGTTGATCTTAACCTTGTTGACGCATGTGCAGCCGATATGCAGCTCTGTCCGAATGTGGGTTGCTTGTGTGTTGCTGAATGTGCTGTTTTTGAAGCATGTTTTCGTCCGATTGGCCCGGTGCGCTGCTTGCTTCCGTGTTTAGACGTGTATATTTGTGAATAGGGTGCACAGTATGGGAACTTTTGGCCGATACTGACATCCGATGTTTTTCCTGCTTACGTCTGCCGATACCAAATGAGGAAGGCAGAGATGGGCGTGTAAAGACAAGATATTTTTCCACCGCGCGTCAATTTGGCACCAAATTAACGCCACAGCTCTCATATTTCTGGCACAGCACCAAGTCAAGCCAGCGTAAAAGCAGAGTGGAGCGAGGGTGGGGCATTTTGAACGTAGTGCACAACATTTTAAGAAAAAATCACTTCCCTGTACCAGTTCAAATAGGGCGCGTGTGACACTCCACGTGCACTACCTAGCGCGTAGAGAGCCGTCAAACTACAACCCAGGCTATTTCCTGAGATGCATACTACCGCATGGAACAGTATGATAAGAGCGCCTTATCTACCATACTACTAAGTGCGGAAGTGCATGGATTGGAACGCAGCCCAAGTGTGAGCTCACATTCGCAGTCCACTGCGTGCTCGGAATTTTGGCACCAAATAACGCCATACATTTTAAGACAGAAGGCACGTTCCGTATGAAAACCCCAACACTTTGGACATCCCCGGCACAAGCGCTACCTTTCCGACGTGCAATAAAATATCGGCTAGAAATATCGGTCAAATCTAAGAATCGGTCCGATGCCGATGACTTAAAAAAAGAAGTATCGGCCGATTCCAGTAGTCACGCACTCCTAGTGTTTTGCACTTCAACCTCATTTCAGAATCAGTTTAAGCCCCGTTTAGGATCTGCAGCAAGCAAACGACCATCTCGAACCTGAAATAATATCACAGCTTCATGAGGACAGGATTACCTCCTGTTTGCAACCTGAAAATAGGCCTAAAATACAGCGAAATCATCATTTCTTCTCGGTTACAGATGTGTCAGTGACGAGAAGGACAGGAGAATGATTATTGGTCACAGGTCTGCAACTGAGAAGAAATCCTTGCGTTTCATTTGTTAGCTTTTATTTTCAGGATGCGTATCAGTGCTAATCCTGCCGAGGTTTACGGTTACAGAAGTGCTGCGGCGTGTGTGTGTGTGTGTATGTGTGTGTCCATGTATTTATCGCATTGTGGGGACCTTTTGTCCCCTAAAATCACTTTTATCTGTTTTTTGACTTTGTGGGGACATTTGAGAGGTCCCCATGAGGAAGAATGACTTTATAGAAAATGTGCTTGTTTTATTTGAGAAACTAAAAGAGGTAAAAGATGTGCTTTTGGTTACTGAGATTAAGGTTAGGATTAGGATTAGGTGTAGGTGTAAAATTACGTACTTTAGTCATTATGGGACTCTACGGAAGGACCTCACAAAGACAGTAATACATAGACTGTGTGTGTGTGAGAGGGAGATCTGTGGCGTCATTAATCCTCCCCTATCTGCAATTTTCGGGCACTTAGAGGAGCCGGGATCGAACGTCCCCGCCCCCCGTCGATTACAAAGCTGATTTGATAACCCGTCTTTCGTCCGGTGCTTTCCGCGGAGAGACGGAACTCGCTCTTCGGATTTGATTAGATGTATTTCTCACATTAGGCTCAGACGGCCGCGATGCAGATCTGGGCGCGCGTAGGGGAGGCGGAGTGTATTAAAAAGCCCCACCGCGGCCTCACAGCTGTCTGACGGTGCAGGGTAAAGCCGATTCGGAAGTATTACATTCAATTTGATCCCCTGGAAAAGGGAGGGAGAGAAAAGGATCTCGTCGTAAACGGCGGTGGCTTCTGCCTCAGCTCTCGCAGTCTGACGCCAACGTGAGCCGAGCCCATCACGAGGCTTTTAAACGGTTGATAACAGTGGAACTCACTTCCGTCTGACTTGAGGAAGGATGTAAGATAAGGGAAAGAGGCTCATAAAAAAGGCAAAGGCAAATCTTTCATGACGTATGAAATTAGTGGCATATAGAGCTGGGCGATATGAACAAAAACATTATCACGATATTTTTTGTCATATTAATCGATTTCGATAATTATGATGTATTGTCATATTGTGTTTTTGTATGTTTCGTTTTTTTGGATTCTTATACAGACTGAATGAACAAGTTAAAATAATCAAACAATATTAAACAAATAATTTTCAACAAATTTCTACTTGAAGAGCTCTGAGAACTGGGTGGAAAAAAATTGCCGCTGCCAAAGAACAGCTACAGAGAGCTGTCAACACCTCACTTCCAGAGCGCTTTCTCGGTGCTTGTTGTTGCTAAGTTACGAAAAGCGTCATCACCTTCGTATTTTATTCGTTTTTTCCCAGGTGGCATTTGTCGTCAAAGCGTCCGCCGTAACTATAAAGCGCTGCATTTTCCTCACCTTTTTTCACTCACCGCGGCATCTTCTCTAAGGGCCGCGACATACTCAACGCTACGTGACGGGTGCGCTTGCGCTTCATCTTGAGGACTCCAGCAGGTGGCAGTGTACACCATAAAAGCGTCCAGTCTGCCGTTAAGTGACGGAAGAAGAGGAAGAAGTAGAAAGCGGCAGTGAGAGAAAACATTTCGCTGTGAAATGAGGAAGATAAAAAAATGATTTGCATTCGGACGTTACAAAGGTGCAAAAAAAACGGCGAAACCGTTCAGCCGCGTTCATAGTAAACAACGACGCTGACGTCACGTGGCAAAACTTTAACATACAGCCGCCCCAGTTTTTCAAGAGGCACTGCAACTCTCATAAATTTATGACGACACGCTCAGCGGATGCGTCAAGAGAACGCTGAGAACACGTGTCAGCCATGATGCGCGTGCATAAGCGCTCTGAACGTTAAGTATATCTCGGCGCGCGACCACTAATGTTTACCGCGCGGCTTTTTTGTGTGTTGTGGGCAAATTTGCATCATTGGGCGCGATTGGCTGTTGTGCTGGCGTTATGCCAAGCTACGTGATTGGCCAAAGATACTGTCTATCTCAACGCGCTGTCGCATAGCGGACAAACAAGTATGATCGAATTTTATAGCTTACGTTTATCATCGTTATCGTCATCACATTTTTCTCGATAAAATATCGAGATCGTTTTATCGCCCAGCACTAGTGGCATATATGTATTTTTTTAAAACAGTATTTGTTGTGAATTTGCTGTTCTCTCTTCCACAGTGAACAGACCTTGTTTTCACTTGTGGTCACTTTGGATTCGCTTGATCACAGTCTGGAGACAGCTGATGTAGCTATGATGGGTTTTGGTTCAGATTTCACCCCAGTTCAGTGAAGCATGCAAGAAAGCACGGCATAATGCTGTTTAAAAATCAATTTGCTGTTTTGTCATAAAAAATACTTGGAACATTTACGGCACTTAGCAGACGCTGTTATCCAGAGCGACTTCCGTTTTCCAAATTTGAGGGACCCAATGATAGTAGCGCTGGAGGTAGGATTCGAACCCACACCCTCCAGAGTCCAGTGACGAGTATCCTGGCCGCTCGAACGCCAACACCTGCCGTACAAAAGCACAAGAATATGTGCTGAAATTTCGATGAATATGATTACAATAATATCGGAATCGTATCAGAAACGGGCGATAATTGCTCTTTTTTAACACATTGGCATCGAACCGACGCTTAGATTTGCCCATTTTTTTCAGACGATATTTTATGACGCATTTATTGCATGGCAGAAAGGTAGCGCTTGTGCCAGGCATGCCCAAAGTCTGAGGTGGGATTTTATACGGCCCGCGCCTTCTGTTTTAAAATGTATGGTGTAATTTTGGGGCAAAATTCTGCGCACGCAGTGGAACGTTCACGAGGAAAATCTCTTGTCTTTACGAGCTTAAGCCTGCCTGTGCTCGCGTAGTTCGCAGCTGTGTATGGGCTGTGTACTGATCTGCGTACTGCCACACTTAGTAGTATGGTAGGTAAGGCGCTCTTGTCGTAGTACGCATCTCAGAAAATTGCCAGGGTTGTAGCTAAATGGCTCCCTACACACTAGGTAGTGCACGTGGAGTGCCACACGCGCCCTGTTTGACCTGGTACACCACATAGGGCGGAAAGTGACTTTTTCTTAAAATGTTGCGCACTACGCTCAAAGTGCTGCGCCCTCCTTCGACTCCTTTGTTTTCACGCCCGCTTGACCTGGGACCGCGCTAGAAATGCGCTTTCTAGTTTGTAACCCGGTGTGATGTGTGTGTGTCGCTCAAGGCTACAGCACGGGCCACTCGCGCTCCTCCAGCCTGTCCGAGTTCAGCCACAGGAGGAACACGTCGGTGGGCAGCGCCTCCACAGGTATAGCCAGCATCCCCGAGCCGGGCCAGGAGAACCCGGCCGAGACGGAGACAACACCCGCCCCCAGTGCTGCCACTTCCGCTGCCACCGCCCTGCCAGAGCATCCCCCCTCCCCCGATTGGGCATCGAACAGGTCGGCACCGAGGCAAATCCCCTTGTCTGTGTCTTGCTTTTACTTCTTCCTGACTGAAGTTTTGCTCGTTTTCTGTCCCAAGTGCCAGTTTCCTAGCGCGTACGCGTTCCTTCCCCGTAGGCACCCGGTCAAGCAGGACTCCATGGAGTCTCAGCTGAAGCGTGTAGATGCCACGCGCGTGGACGCAGACGACGTGGTAGAGAAGATCCTTCAGAGCCAGGACTTCACGCACAACCTTCTCGACTCCAGCACTGAAGGTATCCATGCAGCACCTCAGCTTCTCGACAACGACGATGTGTTGTTATTTTTTGCTTTCAGGGAATGTACAGGTAGAATGTAAAATATGAATGTAAGATCGGCCGATCGCTCACACGTATTGCCGATTTCAAACCGATCTTGCGCATTACTTGCAGCACAGCCACGCGCGCGTTCAGGCAGCGTTCACATGTACACTCAACGGAGGCGTTTCTCATTCACTTTGAATGGGGTGACACTGCGGCGACGAAATGAATTTTGGGTGCTTGAGTATGGCGTCACATCAACGCCAAAACTAGAGCGCGCAAAATGGCTTGCCGCAAAAATTTCGCGGGCGTACATTTCAAAGTCGCGTGCGCAAATGAAGAATCGAGTGCGCGGTTGTGATAATATTGCGCGAACTGTATTTTTCCTCTCGCAAATGTCTTTTTTCCTCTCGATGTGTTAAATGTCCTCGCGGTTTGAAAGGGGGCGGGGTTTTGGCAGTTTGGGGGCGGGGTTTTGGCAGCTTCTGCCTGTGAATCCTATTGGCCGATGGCTCCTGGTCTTGTGATTGACTGCACACTACAGACAGTTTTTACAGAAAAACCAAAGATGACGTAGAAAGAGGAACGGCGACAGGTAGATTAAACACAAGTTATAGTTTATCAACCTTATAATTATAATTTAATAGTTAGGTCTTACACGTTTAATAAGCACGCAATCAATGGCTCCTCTTGCCCACTTGTCTGTCCCCAATTCAACATAAACACAGATGCACAAGTCAATCACAAGATGATCACAAGATGATCAACCGTTTTACATAGTTGAGGAAACAGGCTTCAGAAATCTGATAAATCACCTCTGCCCAAAATACACAATGCCAAGTAGGCGTTACTTTTCGGACGTCGAGTTACCGGAGTCGTTACATTTTACGAGTTACATTTTATTTATTTAAATTTGTAAAGAAATTTTGTTATGAAAATAAAGCGTTATATTTTAAAAAATGAGATTTTTGTTTGTATTTGCTGTAGAGCTGCCACTATTATATGTCACTATTATAAAAGTAACTAGTAAACAGGGAAAGTAACTACCGCGTCACATTAAAATAGTTGAAACCCATTTTTTGTGTCGATGTCGTCGATTACTCGCAGCAGCTCTAATTTTCTGTTATCTGGGAAAAAATCGGTATCGGCCGATAACGCTTACAAAAAAATCGGTAATCGGCAATCGGTGCATCCCTATGTAAAATGATAGGTTAAATAGAATAATTAGAGTGGGTTTACGTAGAAACACTCTGTCAATCAATGCATCACTGTAGTGTAAGAGCATGTTCCAGCCTAAACGTTTTCTCAAAGACTTGCTTAATGAAAGTGAGATGGTTAAACGTCTTATGGCTTTAGTAATGAGTGTATTTACCAAATAAATACATTGAAGAAGTTTATTAAAGGATTTCTCACGCTAATTTTTGGCAGTCCATCCTCCAGATTAATGCCTGTGTATTTTCTCCTGAGTAGCACTGCTGCTGTTGCTGCTATCCAAACCTTATACACTGAACGAAACACCACAGGGGTCGGGCTCGACCCCTCACATCCTTCACACGGACTCTTTACACTCCTCCCATCCGGCAGACGCTATCGCAGCATCGGGACACGATCCTCCAGAATGCGTGATAGCTTTTTCCCACAAGCCATCAGCCTCTCGAACACACTTCCTGCCCTCACACGTCTCCCCCCCCCTCCACACACATACACACACACACACACACACCTGGACTGTGAACTAACTGACTTCTGTTGCACCACTGCACTTTACACATCACCGTCGCTGTGATACACATGCTGCTATACAGACTATTTCCTCCTCAAATGACTGTTGATACAACACTGCAATAATAATTTTTGCACTGCCGCCATTTATTTGCACAAATATCGAACATCGAATGTATTAATTAGAGCTGAAAGGATTACTCGAATAACTCGAATCATTCGATTACAAGAAACGGTCGAGGCAAATTTTCTAGAATCGAAGCTTCGTTTAAGTCGTTTTATTCGCTACAGCATGCGCCGCTTGTGTTTCACACAGACGCTTATTAATGACGCACAGTACTTTCAGTGGCGCGATCAAGACGAGAATAGATCCCTCTGTATGTGAACGTATTTGTGAGATATTGCGTGCACAAAAACAGAAGTAAATGCATAAAAACGCATAAATGTCATTTTTTGCGATGTAAACACGCTGTGTTTGTGAACGCGCGAGCGCCCGCGTAAGCGCCATTACTCGCTAAAACGCTCCGTTTCCGTCAAAACGTCCCCTTTATTACAGACAAAACGCGTATTTTAGCTGATAAATAACCACAACAACCAGCGTTCCACTCACAACACAGCCATTTATTGAGATTTTCCCGTCGATTTTTTTTCATAGTTCATTCCGGAACGCGCTGAACCCTGTATTGTGAGGCGACTCCGAGGCGTGCGCAGGGGATTGTGGGAAATGTAGTTCTCTTCCAGAAAGGCCAAAAGCAACTCATTTTATTGGCCAAACAAAATGACCCTTGAACTTAATGTTTCTTCATTTTCAATTGAATACAACAACATAAAGCGTATTTGACTAACTTCTACTCACACTACAATAAGCCTAATAACAAATGTATTGTCTTTTTTTTTTAATGTATCCGATTATTCGATTAATCGATAAAATATTCGATAGATTATTCGATTACAAAAATAATCATTTGTTGCAGCCCTAGTGTAAATAGACTGGATTTACAATTTTTTTCATACTATAACTGTTCTAACCTCTTGCACCTCCAGTGTAAAAGTCAATATCCACTTTGTAGGCAATACTGCATCCTAACTGTCTCTCCATCTACCTCTATTTCTAATTCTAGGTTAAAGTTATATTTATTACTCCATGTCTAGTTTAAAATGTATATTTTGTACTCTATTTACTGTCTACAGTAATCCCCCAGTTATACGCGGATCAGGACTCGCAGATCCAGTCATACGCGGATTTTTCACGAGAACCGAACTCCTCGTTTTACGCGGGAATCTCCGCAACAGCGCGGAACCTGCAAATATTCTCCACTTTTTTTTTTGTTGCTTTTTTCGTGACAATATATTTTTTACGCATTTTATTTCTAAATTATTAAGAAAAATATAATGTACTAATTTTGTAACATAAATATGAACGTAAATTCTGTATAAATGTTTTTGTACTGTCGCGAGAACACAAAGAAAACTCTTTTGGGATAGTTAAATATGCTGTACTGGGACTTGCATCGGACAGCCGTTGTTTTTTTTTTAAAGCACTGATTGCCTGTCCGCCTCCCCTGACTCACCTTGAGAGATTCTCTTTTGTTTTTCGTTTCGTTAACATTTTATTTTTCATTTAAACCTAATTATTGTTTATAATGTTTGCGTCTCGGCCGAGAAAGACAGGCCGACGGCCGCCGTGCATCGGACAGACGTTTTTTTTTCCCAGAGATACAGATTGTCAGTCCGTCCCTGACTCATCTTGAGTGTTTTTTAAACCCCAATAGTTTTATTACTGTATTGTAAATGAAATTAAAAGAGGCGGTTAAGCTCAGTCGCCGCCCAATGTGTGTCTCTACAATAAGACGCGCCGCTGATGAACAGTAAATTATTGAACTGTAAAAAATATTGGTCATTACACCTACATTTTACTGTATTTTTTTATACTAAAAACTACACTAATTTATTACTGTATTTATTACTGAATTACAGTACACACCTGTATGTGCATACCTAATATTTTCGTTAAGAGTAATGTATGAAACTGAGTTTAAAATGAAATTAAAGTGTTCTGGGAGCAGATTTGGGGGCATATTTAGGGTTTATTGCATTATTTGCATTAATGCAGTATTATTGCATTAACTTGAAAGAACTCTTGTGGGTGGAAAGTTACATCAGGTGTTTGCTGTGTGTTTCCAGAGGAGGGCCTTCGCTTGTTTGTGGGTCCTGGAGGCAGCACGGCACTCGGCAGTCACCATTTACCTGCCAGGTAACGCACTAGCCATTTCCTTCATATACGGTATATATACCGCTGTTTCACAATTGATTACTGTACATTTTGGACAGTGGCCTAGTGGTCAATGGTCCATACTTGTCTGCGGAGCAAGTGGGCTTAGGTTCACATTCAGCTGTCAAAAAATACTACTGTTGAAACCATGAGTAAATAAGACTTTTAACCCTAAGTTGCTTAGTCATCATGGACCAGAGCAAATGATAAAAATCATATATGAAATTTTAAAGACAGACACTGACTATCCTTACGACTAGGGTTTCTGCTGTTTCTGGGACACGGTTCGTTCTTTTATTCTGTTTACCAGTTCTCCAAATTGACTAAAAAACAAGCTTCAATCTAATCACCGGCCAAGTACTGTGTGTTAGGACCTCCCCAAGATTGTCTTGTGCTACGTTGGCAAGCTTGACAAGCAAGTTTATCAAGTAGTAGATTATCAAAATGTGATGTTTAAATTGACCGTAGTTGAATTGGGGCTACGTTCACATTGCCACGCTGAAGTGACTCAAATGGGTTTTTGCCTTAATGTGACACAGATCTGATCTTCAGGGTTGTGGACACGCAAATCTGATCTTTTCAACCAGATTTAGCCACTTTCTATACGCGGGTACTAAATCTCATATCGATCCGGCCTGGCGCTGGCGCGACCTGAATGTGAACGCCTTCAGATCGAATTATGCGTGCCTTTTGTTTATACGCATAAGTGCTTGACATCATCAGCCTGCACCGCAGCTGGAAGGTAAAAATGAGGAGCGGATAACAGTCAGTGGAAGGATGAGGAAGATAGATTTAATTGACTTTTTCTCCTTTTCGACCTGCTTCGCGTACTGCTGATTCACTGTTTGTCGTCCTCCAGAGCAGGTGATACATTAACGCCCATTTCGCCGTGAGTCGTCTCACAGATATGACGTTTTTTGTTGTTGGTGACGCAGTTGACCCGTGTAAAGACATATCAATGTGCGCATGCAGACGTTTCGGAGGACCGATATGCGTTTCATTATTATAGCCAGATAATACGGGCTACTAGGAAGCGCTTTAATGTGAACCGGCCAAGATAGACAAACTACCCTTTAGCAAAAAATCAGAATTGGAACGATGGCTGGCAGTGTGAACGTAAAGAGTCGGCTGTAGTATCATAAGTATCCACATTTCAAAAACAAAAGCGCTTTTAAAAAATGTAAATCTGACGCCTTCCGGAAAAAAGAGATGCAACATGAATATTTTTAATAGCTTGAAAGGCTGTTTCAGGTTCCATACACTTTTTTTTAGCTACATTTTTAACATTCCAAATGTCTTATTTGCATGTATGTGGTAATATACATGCTGCTAAAAATAGCTTAACTATAGACCCATTTTCGTCATTTCTGACAAGTAAAAAAAAAACATTTATCCCAGAATTCCTGACTATATCTCGCAATTTTGAATTAAGTCGGAGACATTCTGACTTAATGTGTTAATCCTTTTCTTTGTATATTTCTATTGTAGTGTTGAGGTGGATGACTTTAATCCCATTCTCAAATGCACAGGGAAACGGCAGACGTCCTACAATTCATCTTAGCAGCATGGAGTATATAATTGAGTATTTTAGTTGTGGTTTTACAAACAAATACATTTTGGAGTTGTTAGATCAAGCCCACATTCAAATCGTACAAAAAGAATCCTCCAAAGGTTTTGCTCTAAGTGCTTACAAAATGAAAAGTCATTAAATGTTTTAGATAATCATGTCCTCTCCTCCATGCGCGTGCTTGGAGTTCAAGGGTCATTGAACCTAATTCAATCAAAGATAAAAGTCAGAATTCTGGGGATAAATGTGTTTTTTCTCCTCTATCCAGCTGGTGAATACGGCTTTCATAGACCGTTACAAATCCGGTACTTATTCGTTTCTTTTGAAAAAATTAAAAACCAAAAAAGCAAAAAGAAACGACGGTTTGTTAATTCAGTATTCATTTCCAAAATCAAAAATGATTTGAAAATTTGTTTTTCGTGGCTTCATTTAAAATAATTGTTAAAACTGGAAACGCACTCTCATTTCCCCATTTTATTTGTGACTGCACTGCAAAAACTAGTCGCTTGTCGCGAACGGAGGTTTTGCGAAAAAACGAGCCGCTATGTTATGGGTTAAAATATTGGATTTGTTGTTTTTAGTGTTTTGAAACAGTGGAAGGTCTGTACTGCAATTGTTGTGAATAAATTTGCTGAAAACTTACCCTTTCCATCCTAAAACGAGACTTTCTTGAGGTGAGGAATTCAATTCCAGCAGAATGTTAAAAGTTTCTGTTTTGACCGCTCTACTTCAATATTTACGCTGAATCCACTGGTTGACTAGCGTGAAGATATTTCTCCGGAATCCACTTCGTCTCCCGAGTTCAGTTAACTTAACGCAGGTAGGCTATCCGCGGTGGCTGTGAATGCAGCGAGGCTAGCGAATGCAAACAGCATAGCATCACATTCAAGCGCCCAGAGTGCTATTATCGTTAGTCAACTCTTAAAGGCAGATTTCTCCGTTTCACGGTGTGACAGGAGAAACCCGACTCCTTTGAATGTTGATATATCTCAGTCATATGTCGTCTGACCATTCCATATAGGTATCGTTTTGAAGCTTGATTTATGCCCTTTCATGAAAACATCATAACTCAATGTTGAAAATTTCCACGAGCGACTGGTTTTGCCGTGGAGGGTCAGCATTTTGATCAAATGCAAGTGTCAGTGGATCGAAGTGACTGTTACACGCAGAACAAAGACTGTAAAGAAATCTCAGATGAAGAAGCTTGTACACCATGGCCGGGCTGTGTTCGGGACTTTGAGGACACAGTGAGAGAGAGAGTGATGTGACACTGGGAAAACTCCTGCCGAGATTTCCACCCGTCAGTACCATGTCAGTACAAAAGATTCTGTACAGAACACAACCCGTATCATTTACGGTGAAGTTGTTCTCAAGAAAAACCAACATCCATGACCCCTGAACTGCCCCAAATCAAATGAAAAGCTTACAGTCTTTTAGGACACGCCAAGGTCTCGCAGTTGACGCAGATCAAACACTAACAACTGGGAAAGTGTTCTGTAAAACATTTTGATGAAAAATAATATTATTCGCTTTTTATTTTGATTTGGAAATGAATACTAAAAATAACATGCTTCTGGGTTGGCGATTTTATGGAGGCAGAGATATTTGGTTTTCAGTTGAATACTGAAAATGGGAAAACGGGATTTATTTTTATTTATTATTATTATTATTATTATTATTATTATTATTATTATTATATATTTTAACATTTTGGTTTTATAAATCAACGATAGAAAAGGACACTATTTTAGGGACTTGTTAATGTAAAAGCGAAAAAAGACGTCACATGCAGAACTAGAAACGACGGTTAACTCATAAGAACCACAAGTTAAATTTTTTGACATATGAAACAAGTTCGTTTTTACGTTTCAGTTTTGGAAATCAATATTGTTAAAAAAAAATGCTTTTAATAAAGAAAGGACATGAACGAATGACACCCGTATCGTCCCGTCCAGAGGCGCTCCGTTAAAAGACGTCCCCGGCAAAAACGGAACGTTCCCTAAATGTTCTCCGAAGGTTCCACTAAGTGTGAAGTTTGGAGAACGGTCTCTGGAAGCTTCATTTTGTGGAATCTTCCACGGAATGTCCTATTAAGGTTACGTTTTTGAAATCTTTAACTAACTTTCTGTGAACGTTCCTTTGAGGCTTTTTTTTTTTTAACAGAACCAAAAAATAACCGATAGAGAATGTTCCCTGAAGGTTCCCCGCAAAGGTTACTTTTTTGTATCCTTTTTATGAACGTTCTGTGAATGTTTCCTTGAGGTTTTTTTATAGAAGCATCACCGCTCCTACATTTACCCGTTCCCCCCTCATCGCTGCAGGGTCGGTGCCGGCGCCTACGAGCAGGTGGTGATCAAGCGTTAAGAGCTGCAGGGGCCAAGCGAAGAGACGGCAAAAAACCCAAAGTACAGGCTAAGAAGGAAGGAAGGAAGGAAGGAAGGATGGAAGGAAGGAAGGATGGATGGATGTTTGGAGGGAGGAGTACGCCGGCTCTCCTCCAGCTTTTTTCCTCTTTCCTTGACCGTTTCATTCCCCCGGGCGCATTGTGGCCGGAGGATTCTTGCATCACGGCGCCCTCTGCTGCTTCATCACAGCGTTACAAGGCAGAGCCTGAGCTTGACGATGTGAGCGCTGGAACCTGCGACGTTACATTTCAAATTAAACCCCCCCACATCCCTGCTTTCCACTTATGAGTCGACTAGAACACACAAAACATTGGGCAAAACTGCACTTCATATAGTGAATATTTTTGTGGTGTAACGGTTATTTTGCTGACAGTTTTTGTTCTTTCTGTCTACTCTTTTTTAATTAAAGTATGTCAGAGTTTTATTTTCCACCGGATCCTTCTTGGATCTGCATGATACGTACCACTAGGTACTGTGTGTGTGTGTGTGTGTGAGAGAGAGAGAGAGAGTGACAGGATGTGGGCGAAAAGTTTGCTGACGCAAAGTGGCCTTGTTCTCTTGTCAAGGTGACTCCACTGTTGCTTTTCTCAGCTCATATCAGTGTACTTTGAGGGAAAACCGAGCCAACTAACCTCCTCTGACCCACCTTGGGAAGCTGAGAGCAGACAAGAGGCTTCACCTTGAGCGAAGAGAATTAGCGTCAAGTTCAGCATCGCGTGTGTTTGTGTGCGTCACCTTTCCTGGGAAAACGGTGTTCTTCAAGAACTGCTTAACCCCTACAAAACGTGTTGGGAAAACTATGGAGGAGGATTCGATTTTTTTGGTTTGCTAAGGTTTCAGAACAGAACAGATCTTCTTGCCAAAGCGAGAGGTTAGGGATTCTCAGCTTTCATTACGGAAGTCTGTAAAAGTGGTAAGTTTTCGCCAACTTGTTTAATCAGCCTCATTCTTTGGATATTTAGCGCTTGATTTGAGGCCAAATGCAGTGCAGCTGCTACAAAACTGCCTTTACCTTTTGACCTGAATGTGTCGTAAAGGAGTTTCATCATTAGGTCATATTAGCACAATTTGAATCAGAGCCACTGATCATCAACTACTTCATTTATTCCGACAAAACAGCAAAAAAGGAATTTGATTATGAAGTCATATTAGCACAATTTCATCCATCAGTCCATCCTCATAACTAGTACATTTATTCCAGTGGCAAATACATACTACATCAAAACCTTTGTGTATTAATATTTGATGTTTTCACAGTTCTATGGTGTTCTGAAGTATTTTTGGTGACTTGAAAAATCACAGTAAAGCAGTGTCCAGTTCCTGTCTGTTTAAGCACTTTCTTTATGTGACAGTACTTTTCCAAAAGCCATACATGATCTCGCTTGCCTCTGTGGTGTCGTGTGTTTCAAATCTGGGCGAGGGTGTGTTTGCGTGCGCAGTAATATTTTGATAGCTTTTTGGTAGGCATAAGCTGACTAGAACTGGCACTAAAAAAAGTATTGTGTAAAGTTAGATGTAACGACCAGCTGCATGGGTGGTGGGCGTCTCAGTATCTCTAGCTGGTGTCTTAACTGCTCAAGTTTCAACAGGTTTTTATAAAAGATTAGAAAGATTTAAAAGATTTGTTCATTGCATCGGCACAAACGTAAAACCGTGTGAACTGTCCGGTGTTATCAGTATTACATAGGAGTTCTCGAAGAATGGGATAAACACCAGTCCTGACTAATTCCATATCTGAAGCTCAGCTAAAACTCTCCTTTTTAATATAAACACGTGTTTAAATCACAGTATTATCTGTGCACTGTAGGATTGCTCTTCACTTTAAAGACACTTTATACAGAAGTCAGAAGTTTATACATGTAGGTGGAAGTCATTAGAGCGATGTTACATCTACTTTGTACATGCAGTTTTTCAAGCGATAATTAATTGACATTGTTTTTCCTTCATTTTTTTTTGGACTACATCACAACTCCAGGGGTTCCTAAGTTCACATCGACATTTACCTTTACAGCATTTAGCAGACGCTCTTATCCAGAGCGATTTCCATTTCCTAATTTCAGGGACAGTTCCCCTGAGAGCAACTCAGGGTTAAGGGTCTTGCTCAGGGACCCAACGTTGGTAACGCCAGAGGTCGGATTTGAACCCGCAACCTCTTGGTCCAAAGGCGAGTGTCCTACCACTAGGCCACCAACACCCATTGTACATTATTGTAACTCCTTCCACGGTTTTTATCATAGAGACAGCATTCTTAATATTTCCAACTCAATGAGGAGATCAAGGCTATTGTGTCAGTAGCCCAGCTGACACCTCATCTCCCCCCCTTTTTGAAAGAAAAAAAACCCCCTATTTTGGAAGATGATTGGTGTTATTTCCTCTTTTGGTCACAAAGCATTAGCCCCTTCCTGACTTGGCGTCTCCATTAAGAACTTTACTTCTGGTTAGCCCGTTCCCAATTTAAGCTTAAGCATAAGCCTCTATTATTTCTAGGGGTGTAAACATGACTTGCATAATCGGTGCATCGTGATGCAGATGTGGACCATAATCGATTATATCGGAGGTTTCAACTGGTGGTATGTGGTGGCAATGCAGGTGGTCCAGTTTCACCACTGAAATCACTTTTTACATTTTTTTCATTTTATTTATTTCAAAACATTTCCAGATGTTTTGGGCACCTTTAGGAATAATGAATGCACATAATGCACATGTCTAAAAGTAATTGAAAAACACACTCAGACACACTGGACAGCTGCAGACTACTGCTTAGTCTGGTGGTCCCTGTGACGAAACCAGTTGAAACCCCCTGGATTATATCACAATGATGTTGCTTGGTGATTTCGAGTTAAAAAGAGCATCCCGGTAGTAACTATGGCTGCCCAATCTGTGTCCAGTATGAACGAACGTAGAAAAATTGATGGGATTCATTGCAACGTTTCAAGAGATCATATTGAAGTCGTTGACCTGATAATCGTAATCCTACTCATTTTTGCGTTTCGCCTTTTTTAGCACACAACAATCAGACTTTTTCTTCAAGAAATGGTTTAACTTGAGATCAAATGTTTTGAGGTAGTCTTAGCCGGGCTTCTAGGTTTCCATTTCTCACGCTCGCCTTTGCAGTTCTACCAACCAACTTTAATTCAGACTGAGGTCAGGGATTGGCAATAGCCACCTCAGATAGCTTTGGCTTTTTTTGTCCTTGCGTGATGTTGCCACAGCTTTGGACATGTCCTTGGAGTATTTTTGAAAAACATGAACTTTATCCTAGTTAATGTCTTGAGATACTGCCCCATGGTACAATGAACTTCACTTTCACATACACTACCAGTCAAAAGTTTGGACACAACTTCCCGTTCAATGTTTTATTCTTTATTATCATGACTATTGACATTGTAGATTCTCACTGAAGGCACTATGAATGAACACATATGGAATTATGTAGTAAACAAAAAGTATGAAATAACCCAGAACATGTTTTACATCTTAGATTCTTGAAAATAGCCACCCTTTGCTTTGATCACTGCTTTGCACACTCTTGGCATTCCCTCGATGAGCTTCATGAGGTCATCACCTGAAATGGTTTTCCAACAGTCTTGAAGGAGTTCCCACAGATGCTGAGCACTTGTTGGCCCCTTTGTCTTCACTCTGCGGTCCATCTCATCCCAAACCATCTCCAGTTCAACTGGGTTTGGTCAGGTGACTGTGGAGGCCAGGCCATCTGGCGCAGCACTCGATCACTCTCCTTCTGGGTCATATAGCCTTTACACAGTTCATTCATAGTTTTGATGCCTTTAGTGAGAATCTACAACGTAAATAGTAATGAAAATAAAGAAAAAACGTTGAATGGGAAGGTGTGTCCAAACTTTTGAATGGTAGTGTATCTCTTCTCCACTTCTCATCGCAAGTGTAATAATCTGCCAGTTTAAAAAATAAACTTACACAAACAGACGTCCAAAGCAGTTAGGACCTGTTACGTCCTAAACAACTATATATAATTAATTATTATTTGAGATGAAATCTGCAGTGGTTTATAAAATGAGCTCTACTGACTAACTCATGTATCTAAACTTCTGAATTCAATGTAAAAATGTTACTGGAACCCCTAAATGTTTGGCTAGTTCCCGTTTAGTCTGTGGCTCTTTGTAATTTTCATGTTGTTGCCAACAACATGCCGGTTTTATGTCTTCTGTGAAGCTTCTGTTCCCTGTACTGTACAGCGTCTTATATATGTGACGTTGCTTTTTTTGACTGTCCTGCAGTGTTGAGGTGTTCCATCACTTAACGACCGGCAACGGTTGAAGTGCCGTCACATTTTACTAGAATTCCGAGTGTGTGTTCTGTACTCTGTTAAATAAATCCATGAATTCCAACTGGATTCTGGTTTATTATTATTTTTAGGAACTGGCATAGAGAATGCCACTGGGTTTATAAACAAACATTCTTTTGTAGAACGACACGGTCACTGGCGAGGAAAAAATGTGAATGTGATTATTTACAGTGAAGTATTTCGGTAGCCACTGATGTTAAAAGAGTTCTGCCTCCCAGTCCTCCTCGTTGGTTGTTTCCGTGGTATCAAATTCCTCATTCGCGATAAGCATACTCATTTTCGATGCCTCCTCCTCGTCCTCTCCCACCAGTTCCTCCTCCTCCTCCTCCTCCTCCTCCTCATCATCATCGGACAGCATTATGGCGCTTGTGTCGGCATCCAGACGCACTCGAGGATCCTCCGCCAGAGCTTCTTGGAGGCTCTGGATGTCTCCACAAAGACGCCTCACCCTGGGGCTGTCTAGCACACACTGCAGGGGGACACACACCCACCTCCCATGTCTGAACAACATTGGTTCTTCTTCCTCCTCCTCCTCCACCTCCTCGCCGCTTGCTTCCAACTCTTCCACCTCCCTCTCGGCCTCCGATAAGCCGTCTAAAAGGAGGATGCTGTCGGGCTGAGCCGCTTGCTCTTCCGCCTCCCATTTCCGTTTCAGCACCGTCGCCTCGCCGAGCACTGCGCTCAGCAGAGTCCTCTGGAAGATCTGGGGGTCTTGCAGACTTGGGTAAACCACCCTGTGCAACTAAATGGAGGAAAAAGACAAGAAAGAAATGTTACAGAGCTGTAAGGTGTAGGGATGCACCGATCTGATTTGAAACCCTCCACGGCAAAACCAGTCGCTTGTCGCAAATTTTCTCAATTGAGTTATGATGAAAGGGCATAAAACAAGCTTCAAAACGATACCTATATGGAATGACTCGGACGACATATGACTGAGATATCAACATTCAAAGGAGTCGGGTTTCTCCTGTCACGCCAAGTGAGAAACGGAGAAATCTGCCTTTGAAGTTGACTATCGACGTAGCACTCGCAGACGCTTGGTGCGGTCGCGGCTACGTTTGCATTTACGGTAGCCTACGCTGCATTCACAGCCACACGGATAGCCTACCTGCGTTAGGTTAACTGAACTCGGGAGACGGAGATGGATTCCGGAGAAATATCTTCACGCTAGTCAACCAGTGGATTTACCGTAAATACTTTTAACATTCTGCTGGAATTGAATTCCTCACCTCAAGAAAGTTTCGTTTTTAGGATGGAAAGGGTAAGTTTTTCAGTGAAATTTATTCACAACAGTACAGTATAGACCTTCCACTGTTTCAAAACACTAAAAACAACAAATCCAAAATTTTACCCCACGCAACATGAACAGTCGTTTTTCTCGGAAACCTCCATTGCAACAAGCGACTGGTTTTGCCGTGGAGGGTCACACATATGGATCAGATATCGCTCTGATAACGACTCAAATAGCCGCGTCGTGTATCGGTGGCATTGGGCCGATCCATGGAGCTAATCTGTAAATACGCACACGCTCAATTCATTATGAAGTGGCACCGCAGTAAAGCTGGTTTATTGCTCGACATTTGCGCTAATTCCTACATACTGACACTGACGTTGAAAAGAACAAGCAACGCCACACAGCTTCTTAACAACACTCCAGCTCTCGTTCAACCACAGCTTTTAGCATCGCATAAATAAATAATTTAGCATATACATATGGGTGTGTAATTATTACTTTTTTTTAGTTTGGAAAACAGTATTTAAGTCAAGTATTTCCTTAAGCAGAACAGAAAAACCTCAAGTTTCGCCCTCACAAATAAATACTTACTAAACTTATTGGTTAAAAAATTGTGTCGGATCGGTACACGGGATCGGCCGATATCCAAAGCCCAAGTATCAGCATCGGTATCGGAACGGAAAGAGTTGGATCGGTGCATCCCTAAGTTATGTGATATTACAGGTGAAGTGGAACAACTCGACTTTATTTAGATGCATCACATCATCAAAAAGAAAGTCAAGACATTTTAATGCTATAATTACACAACTGTGGAACTGAAGAAAACCCAATACGTTAATGTTTTGCACAAACAGAAATGCATCCAAATTTGCGTGCTCTTCACTGTTTGTACATTCTGTTCTTACCTAAAATAATGACAGTCATAATTTTCATGGAAAACTGTGTAAGTGGGTTTTAAAAACAATTTCCTCAAGAACGGCTGATGAATGTTACTTTGTTCGACGAACAACATTCATCTTGTGATCCGTACCCTTTCAACTGAGCAACAGTGTATTACAAATTTGCCATTTCTGCCACTAATATGTAGATATCCAGTCACGCACATCACTTGAGTAAATCAAGTTAAGTGAGTAATTATTTGTCGTTGTGAACACACCAGAGCTCAGCACGCAGTGCACCACAACGAAATGTGACGACCCATCGGTGAAAGAGCATTGGGCAGCTGACATGGGCAGCTTGGGGACGGTACCTTGCTCATGAGTACGTTATCAGTGTGGGACTTGAACCAGCAACCCTCTGATGACGGGGCCATCCCGCGACCAACGCTACTTTGTTGCTATTTTGAGTCATTTCTCCTTTGATTTAATCGACGTTTAGTTCATTTCAATCTCGACTACAGTTGAAATGCATGATGTACTTTTTACTATGTATATTTCTACTGACTTGTTTTACCCTCATTTGATCTGTTTTCCTATGTAACTGATATCTCAAAATCCAAAAACATAAATTCATACACTCGTGCTCGTCATTTTTGAAATTATAAGATTTAGAGAATTGGTCATTTTTGGAAAAAAAGCCAAAAGAAATGAGACAAGTACTTCTTGTAATGGCTTACCTTTACTTACCAACAAAATACCAGAGTACTGTTAATATGAGATTCTGTCATTTTTCTCAGGTAGTATTCTGGAGTATGCTTTTGTAAATTTTACTATTACTCAACTAGGGCTCTATAGGGTATATTCAGGGCTGGTCTCTACCAGTTTGTACACTGTAGGCTCCAGCGATGTAGTAGGTCTTGACAAGATCTGTACTTCGGCGTCTCTTCGGAACACTCCGATTTGGGAACAGAATCCAATGTCTTCGTCCTGTCCAGGCAGCTGTCCTACTCCAGCAAATTCCACTGAGTAGCCATGCTTTCGGCAAGCCTCAGTTGCCCTGAGGGAATAAAAGAAAAGGGATAATTATCACTAGGAGTCAATCTGTGCCTTAATGTTTCGACGTGTTCTTAAACAAGTAAAGCGAAACACACCAGGTCTGAAATTCCGTCCTGGTCCACTCGAACCTGTGGCTGGGGTGTCTGAAGCCGTTTGGGACTGGCAGCAATGAATTAAACTCTGCATTCGGCGTACTAACGATCACAGCCTTGGGAGCCATGTATCCAAACACGACATCTGAAAACATCTCTACCTTCGAAGGCTCAAGATGCTCAATTCTGGGAGATGGGAAGCACAAGAATCATTTGAATGAAGCCCAGCTGGAAGTGGGAAATTGTAGCGTATAGTATAATAATGAGTATAGTGCATAGAGAAGAGTCAAAGTGTCATTTACAGTTCCAGGCAGGTCACAAGATCAAACCCTTTGGTACAGGGCTCCGTCTCTGTGACAGATCCCTGGTACAGCTCGATGGTCAAAGGCCTTTCACGTGGCTGCAAGTGGTCAAATAGGAGTGGGCCCAGGCCTTCTCTAAAAACAACATGTACGTCTTGATTGAATTAATTACTCATTTAACTGTAAATGAATTCAGTCTATTAATTCAATTCTATTGATAATTCTACTAATTATTCCAATATTATTAATTAGAGGCTAATCTTTTTAAGAGATTAAGTCTGCCACAGACAGATGGCATAAACACCAACACTCGATCTAGGATGACCGCAGAATCTATGTCAACCCCAACAAGCAGTTCTATTATATTGCGAAGCAACTTAAGTTTCTTCAGGAGTTTGCAGTCCGCACAGCCCAAATCCAGCACCTGAGGACAGATGATGAAGATTTTAATACGTGTCACGATGTCATAGATGTCACGATACCACTTTTTTATGTCCGATACGATACTGATATTGTACATTTGGATATCTTTTTAAAACGTGTACATATACATTTAAAAACATGCATTTTAAACAATGCTTTAAAATGTCTGAATACATGACTGAGATTATTGTTATGCTTAAGGAAATGCTTGATTTAAATACTCTTTTCCTACTAAAACAATGTAATAATTACACACACATGTATATGCTAATTTATTTGTTCTCAAAAATTGTTCGTTTAGACATATAAATATTTCTTATTGATTTTACTATAACATTATAAAATTTACAAAATTTGATCAATTAAAAATGAAATACTGAAGTTTGTCATTTTGAACCAATTTGGCCTAGAAAATTAGCTGCTTTTGCAGAGAACTACATTTCCCACAATCCTCCGCGCGCAACCCGGAGCCGCATCACAATGAAGCGTTGGGCGTGCGTTCCAGAATAAACGATGGAAAATCTAAATAAAAGGCAGAATTGTGAGTAGAACGCTGGTTGTTGTGGTTATTTATCAGCTAAAATATGGTCTGTGTCTGTAATAAAGGAGACGTTTTGACCGAACTGGAGCGTTTTAGCGAGTAATGACGCTCATGCGCGTGGTCATTAACACAGCACACGTCATCAAGTTTTTATGCATTTACTTCTGTTTTAGTGCACGGCACATCTCACAAATACTTTCACATGCAGAGGGATCAGGTCTTGTCTTGATCACGCACTGAGAACGTTGTGTCACTATTAAAGGATGAAATATACTTGCTGTTAACTACGTACGTATATACATACGTACAGCCGCGATCCGTATTCTGCGTTCTTTTTCGTTTTCTTCTCTGGTGCCGTCAGTATGATGAAGATTAATGCTTCTTCGACTGAAGACATGTTTGTTTGGAATAACAGATGATTTTAAGATACAAGTATTCATTCATTTATTAGGTTTGCGGCCTCGACACTGACCCCTGGTGGTAAGGAGCACACACTACAGATTACGATGCACAGTACGGACGCAAGTAGATCAGCACAAACTTTAACGCAACTGTGTACGGATACGCATACGTAGATCACAGCAAGTATATTTCAGCCTTAAGCCTCCGTGTGAAATACAAGCGGAGCTGCTCTAGCGAGTAAAATGAATTAAACGAAGCTTCGATTCTAGAAAAATTGCCTTGCCCATTTTTTGAAACAGAATAATTCGAGTTATTGGAATAATCATTTCAGCTCTACTTTACCGCAGTGCCACTTCCCATGCATAATGAATTGAGCGTGCACGCATTTACAGATCGGCTCCATAGAACGGCCCAATGCCACCGATACCCGATCCAGCCGTTTGAGTCGTTATCGGACCGACACCCATCCACATATTGGATTGGTGCCATCTCTAATTTTAACATCGGGTTTGGCATGTAACATCAGGTATGTGTCAAGCTGAGGAGCGTTCTACTAAAAGATGCTGTGGAAAAGTGCCCTGACACATCGCTCCCTGGTTTGTACAGGACATTATAGGACTGGAAAGAGCACCAGATCAGATCTATCGTCTTTGCAGGAGATGCAAAACTGGAGCAAACAGAACTGTCCTTTTTATCACAGGATGTGCTGGTGCAACCTGCTTAAATCAGGGGTATTATGGCTGAAAACTAAAAAATATTCTTGGGATCACATTTCCCCCCACAGTAAAGTTGCAAATGTGGTGGTGGACAATGATAGGTAATTGTTTAGCACCGTCAGACATTATTTCGACTTGTGACACTCCATGATCAAAGTAAACTTGGACTTATTCATGCATGACGATATTCTGATGGATATTTTTGATGGATTTGTGCATATTAATAGTAAAGGTATTTTCATGGGCGAAAATAAGTTATGATGACTAAACAACGTTCGTCACGGGGAAAAAACGGCTCATGATCTCCAGATAACGGCAAGTAAAAATAACGTCGACGCGTGTCCTCTATCGGCTTCCGTAGCGGTATGACAGAAACGCGCTTTCATATGAAAACGACGACCTTTTTTACTAACAAAACAGTACTAAACGGCTTCTAAAGATGCATATAATCAAATTCACAGACACAGACATGAGGCAGGTAAGAAGATCTGGCTGAAGTCGCAATTAGCAACTAGCGTAACGTTATTTGCAAGTGTGCATGGGTCCCAATTTGACTCGAGCGTTATTGATCCCACTTGCCGATAGATTCCGCTCTGATATCTATTGATACTTTTATTCTTATAGTCGAGTTGATACTAGAATTCTTAAACTTTACTTGTTTGTGATCGGACATCTTTACTGGCTAGCGATAAAGATGTCCGATCTTTATTTGTTTAAACATTAATCCATATAGTAGGCGTAGTCACTAACGAAATGTGCTTTTAAAAGTAGTTACCTACTCATTTGTACTCAAGTACCAGGTGGAAAAAATACTCAATTACAGTAACGTAAGCAGTTGTAGTTCGTTACCCAACGGTACAATTCACTATGGTACTGGTTTAACTGTGTATGTGACAAATGAATTAATATTGAACTAATCAAGTTTGGCTAGACAGCCACGCTGTACCGTACCTTTCTGGGAATGTATTCTGTAACAAAGTCAACGACAAAGTCATGCCGTTGCACATATAACCGTGGCGTAAACAGACTTCCCATGGCGAAGCCGAGCAACGCAGGTTCAACTCGGTTGCTGATTGAGTTCCTCACCCAGCTACTTCCACACGCCTGCGGTTACTGATGGCGCGGTTGGGGGCGGGGCGAAATGGTCATGTGACGCCAAGTGGGCGTGTCTATAAATGGGCGGGGCGTGATGGCAATTATAACGAGCCTGATGTTTACGTGATGACGTGGGAAGGGGCGGGGCGAGTAGAGCCGTATTTCATTAAAGGCGCGGGGCGCGAATAATATTATGACACGTTTGTGATTCGTTATAGGGCGGCGCGAGATGTCAATACATGAGCCGTATTTCGTTCATATATATATATATATATAGATACATATGTATATATGTATTTCGTTCATATATATATATATATATATGTATATAGATAGATATATAGATATATTATGTTATGACACACATGTATATATATATATATATATATATATATATATATATATGTATGCATTCTGTTCATACAGATATATGACACAGATACATAGACAGACATATATTGCATACGTATATGCGCCCTGTCCACATATTACGTATTCTGTCTGTATATATATATATATATATATATATATATATATATATATATATATATATATATATATATATATATATATATATATATATATATATATATATATATATATATATATATATATATATATATATATATATATATAAGAGATTACAAGATGTCAAGACCTGTAACTCTGGAGTTCTTGATTTAAACAGTCGTAGAATATATTCCCTAATTTTAAATCCTATAGGCTTGATCTAATATTCTATTTTATATTCTGTGTAAACTGCTGAGTGTGTCACTCCCAGGTGACTGGATTGTTTTAAATAATATGTCTTTACCATTTCTAAAAGTTTTTTTTTTTTTTTTTAAATAAAACTTGTCACACAGTGGCTATTAAACACTTTCTCTGGCGATTAAAACAGCTGTGTTAGGCAGTAAGTCTTAGCAATCCCAACGCTAGAATGTTGCATTATTAACCTTGTCGCACGAAGTTCCATTACCAACACCCTGGGATAAGGGTGTAGGGGATAGAATAATGAGATAGCCCAAAGTGACCATCCATCCTCGGGCGCCCCTGTCTCACATACTTCCGGCAGTAGTTACAAAGTTCCATTGGTCCTCGTCGTTGGTCCAACGGAATGACCTTTAGCACTGAGCGCCATATTTTGCCTTTGCTCAGAATCATCGCTAACGTGGTATCAGACACAACTAGTAGCGTTGTACTTTTTGTAATGTTCTTCATAGGCTTAGCTTTTTCACCCATGGCCCCATTATCAGACTTGGGACGACTTGCGCGAGCGGTGAGTAGAAGCTTTACCGACGGATCCAATGAAGGTAACGCATCAGAAGTAACGCGAGGCTGCAGCAGCAGCCCCAGTGCATGTAAGGAGAGCTGAAACGGTCGCGAAACACCGGCTTTACCACTTTGTTGCTTCAGGGATACGCCACGTTGCATGGAAGGCGAGAAGCAACGTTCGCACTTATGCTCCGTGAGTTTTAAGCGTGAAGTGTGGTCCAGCTGCTTCTCACCATTGAGAAGTTTGATCCCGCTGCTTGTCATTACAGCTTCCAGATCGGGGAGGCTTGGTTCATCTAACACGAGCCACATGTTAGAATACGTTCCTGTAGTTATAGTACAGTATAAATATAGAATGGTAAAGATTTTCTCACACTTTAACCCCGAGTCTGAGTCATTTCTACGCAACATATTTTTTGCGACACTTGACGTAGAGAAATGCTGCTGTGTAAAAGTGCAAATGCGACATGGACCCCGGTTTTGGCCTCACAGCTGAGTTTGATGACTGAAATTATTCCGAAGTCTTGCGTTGCTTATGAACTTCCTTTCTTAAAATCTTAAGCTATAAAATTGGCTTCGGTACATCAAACAATATAACCGCTTAGAGTTCTGACTAATGAGGACCAGGCACATTTTTTCTTTTATATGAAGAAGCGTTGAAAATGATTAATGTTTATGAATGTTTGGCTGGTTTTGACGTGTTTGAACGTGCGATATAATCATACGGTGTATGAGATGAGACACGAGTCGCCCGGACGATGTGCGCATGCGTTGTAGTTAGAGCTGCAATAAACGACTATTTTTGTAATCGAGTAATCTATCGATTAATCGAGTAACGGATAAAAAATGTAAAAATGAAATGATAATGCATTTAAAGATAGGGCTTATTCTACTGTGAGAAGAATAAATACGCTTATGTTGTATTCACTGAAAATGAAGAAACATGAAGTTCATGGTCATTTTGAATCAATTTGGCCAATAAATGAGTTATTGGCCTTCTGGAAGAGAACTGCATTTCACAATCCCCGGCAAGACGCATCGAGCCAAGGCCACAACAAGGAGCCCAGCTGCCAGTAAGCCAACTATGAAAAAATCGATGGTAAAATTCCTCAATAAACGCAGCACAGAGTGTGAACGCTGTTGTGCTATTTATCAGCCAAAATATGCGCTTGTTCGTAATAAAGGACGCTGACGGAAACGGAGCCGCTTTTCAGCCGTAGTAATGGCGCCATAAACAGCGCATGCGGTTTATAACGCAAAAAAAAATGTCATTTATGCGCTTTCGTGAATTTATCAGCCAGCACGAATATCCGCCAAACACGCTCACATGCTGAGGGATTCATTTCGCCTTGATCGCGCCTAATTTAAAAATATTGTGCGCCATTATTGCCGCCTGTGAAACACAAGGGCGATGCTGTAGCCATTTAAATGACTTCTAAACTAATATTTCATTCTAGAAAAATTCGTTTTGACTATTTTTGTAATTCCAATTATTCGAAGTTACCTTTAAGTAATCGCTTTTAGCTCTAGTTCGCAGTATTGTGAAATTTTGCCTTAATATAAAAGGCAAACCCTATTTGGTTTGCTTAAACTCCTTGTATGCCAAATCGGATATAAAAACTCCACAGAGCAGTTACTAAGTGTTAAACTCCCTGAAATATAGATATCTATGATAATAAAATGATAATCAAGTGTTTTTTATCAGATACTGTTTTGAGCCAGAAACATAAAATCGAAGATTCAAGTGGTATTAATTATTTAATGGTCTCCACCACCATCGTGACATAGTGCAATTATATTTATTAAATATTTAACAGTGGAGGTTTCCATATCTCCATTTGCTATTTTGTCATTACTGCCCATTATAATGACCAGTGTTTTCAGTTTTTCCAGTCTGGTCAGATCAACTTATAATATCAGCGCCTAGCGACCACAGGCTTTTCTTCAAATCTGGACCACCTTCCTGTTTGTTTCCTGCAGGTCCGAAATAGATGAAGCACAGACACCGCGACGTAATTCATGAGTGTCACAGATGACGCCGAAAAGAGCCATACATTGTCTTTAGACGCTATTATATTCTTAAAACCTACCGCCTCCAGCACCGGGCGGGTTACCATTACATCTTCTCTGATTCCAGTGTCTGCAGCATAAGACCGATCAGGCACAAAGATGTGAAGAAGACTGAAAAAGTTGCATGCGGAAAGTTGATGAGGTTGATGGTGTCTAAAGAGTCTCCACAGTGGTGCTATGGACGGATCGAATGGATTTTCTTTTCCTTTTTAAAGACTTTACCATCTGGACAGTGTCATGTCTGTTTACTTGACCCTGATCTAAAGAACATGGCTTGTAAAAGGCCACTTTGGAGGCTGATGCCAACAGAAAATGTCCTTTTTTGCAGGCCACACTACCTAAGAAGGGCTGATATTTCTTAAAATTGTTCCGTGTTCTGTTCAGTATCGGGCACATTTTTGGTGTGTAAGTATTGACCCCCTTTTAATGAAAAAGTTGAAGCAAGGAGTTATTTGAAGATTCCAGAAGTTACTGCTTGTCCCAGAAAGTCTGTTGGTAATGAGCCTCTGGTTTGAAAATAAATGTCTTTTGGGGATCAGAGATTTGTTAATGGCTCTTTTAGAATCTGAATCATTTTATTAACCGCTAATATCATATATGAATTTGACTTTGTTTGCCAGCAGATAATGACCATTAAACAAAATGAGTATTTGAAAACCCAACTAGCAACTATCATTGTCTTCAACTGATATTTTTGGAGAGTGCGAACTTGCAGTCAGCTTCTAGAACATTTACTCTGTAGTCTGCCCATTTCTTATACAGAAATGTGTAACGCTAATGCTCTTCTAAAACTATAAACATCATTCCATTAATAGTCTTAGAGAGGCATATATGAAGTCCTGACTCCGGATAAGTCAGGAACAAGTTTGGAGTTTTATTTTTGGCCATAATTACCTTCTGATCTGTGTATAATTTTAGTACCTGAGTGTGTTTTTCAGTTAACAGACAGATTGCTCAAACCAACACTTCTTCCTTTATATCCTCACTGTCTTAATGGTGTCCTTTTCCATTATGTTAAAATGAGACTGCGAAGGATATTACTTGAGTAAATAAAATGGTCAGCACATGTTAAAAATTATTAAAGAATATTAAAAAATGAATAAAGAAAAATCATGAAAGTAGTGTCATTATTTTTATTTCAAAGTGTTTCCCAGACTAGGATTAAGCCTAGACTAGTTTTGACTTTCAATGGATAATCTCCATTGGTACTACAGTTTAGACCATGAGAAGGCTTAGTCCATGTTCAAGAAACTGGCCCCAAATATGTTTGCTTTCTTTGATACTTGTATAAATATTGCTGTTGGTCTTGGTATGTACAGCACTTGGACATTAACAGTGACCATGAACTTTATGTTGCTACAGTGTTACAAAATGTAACTTAAGATATTTAGGAAACAAGCACATTTAAAAAATGCTAACCTTTTTTGCATAGACACATGGTTTTGAATTTTGCTGTTATAGAGTTTGAAAGTTAAGTTGAAGGCTGCTCTTTTTTCCCTCTGGTCTTGCTGCTCCAATAATCAGTGCTGTAACAAAAGAATAATGCATAACCTTTTTAACAACTAAGGTTTGGAGATGCAATTTATTATGAGTTGAGAATATTTGATGATTTAAAAGTGGATTTAAACTCTCAGAGGTCCTCAGAGCATCTCCTACAAGATCGATGGTCTGAGAGTGTTTTGCTGGGGGTAAAATAAGAGATTTGTACAGAGTGGAAGGGACCTTGAGGAAGGAGTGCTATCACAAGATTTTGCAGCACCATGCCATACCCTGTGGACGGCACTTGATTGGGGCCAATTTCATCCTACAACAGGGTCCTGAGCGGTCAGGGGAATTTACGGCCCAGTACACACCAGGCGCTAACGCACCACAGGGCACACACTCACATTCACTCCTTACGGGCCAATTTAGAGTCACCAATCAACCTAAATTGCATGCTTTGAGACTGTGGGCACCCAGAGAAAACCCACACAAACATGGGTTAACGAACTCCACACAGAAAGGCCCTACGGCCCACCCAAGGATCGAACCCAGGACCTTCTTGTTGTGAGGCAGCAGTGCTAACCACTCCAGTATTCACTTGTAATTGAATATTGTTTTAGCAATGTAACAGTACTCAACTCTTACTTAATCTTTTAATTTGTATTTGTCATAGGGGGCATTTTCCCTGCATAGAATCTTGAATATGGCGTTGAAGAGCGAGGCTGCTGTGGTCCAACAGCTCACTACCCACAGTGCCACTAAAGCGAAGCCTAAGATGAATCAGCCGTGTTATGTTTTGTAAAGGTAAAACTGCAGTCACTAGCTCTATGTCTGTCTTCCCTGTCTAGTCTAAAATGTATATTGTATATTGTCTGGTTTAAAATGTATATTGTTTAACGTATATTTTAGTATTTTTACTCTATTTATTGCTTATCCATGTGCCTAGTCGTATACTGCTCTATTTATTCTCTGTTCTTACTGTTCTGTTTGGTAAAGTTTGCACTGGAAATAACCTGAGCCACGTCGTTCTCGTCTCTATGCATTCCGTACAGTATATAGCAGAGATGACAATAAAGTTGACTTTGACTTTGACTAGATGAAGCGAGACCCCTGTAAACTACGTTTCCCACAATGCAGCGGGATCCAACTCCACGCCGTAATGTAGTATTGTAAAACTGGAAACGCCTTGACGTAAGTCGGTGGTAAACGTCCGCCAGTAAGTGACTAGTCTGCACACACACACACACACACACACACACACACACGCCCACACACACACACACACACACACACACACACACACACACACACGCCTGCACACACATGCGCACACACGCACACTCAGACAGACACACACACACACACACACACACACACACACACACACACACACACACACACACTCCTCTCACTCTGAGGCAGTGCCTGATCCGTCTGAGTTGAGTAGTAGGTGCGTAGAAGCTTGGTAAGGGTAAAGTTTTGTGCATTTTATCCAGAAAGTGACGGCGTTAAAACATATATGGAAAACCTTTGCTAATAGCAGTAAGATAATGAAGGCATGCAAAGCTATACACGTTACGTGCAATTGTTGATTGTAACTTACAAATTAAAGTGTTGTTAAACGGCAGCAGCTTTCCAAACATTAATAACGGCACAATAATGCACATATAATGGCGATCTAATGCGATTTCTTACGGAACTGAATCAAGTCATTATGCAAGTCCCTTTGAGGTGTTTTTTGCTAAATGTATGAGCTTGTGTTAGAATTTATTAATCACCATTGCTGTCATATATCAGTTACGGTCCTACATTGAAACACTACTGCATGTCTCAAAGTAAAAAAAGCATGCTTATTGTTTAGTTTTGAATGAGTTTAAATTGATCTAGGTGATAAAGCAGGTATTGTACGCTTTGTCATTACAGATTATGGTGCACATTATTTGCTGCACAGGGTAAAGCTTTGTCATGCTTTTTGGCCTGTATGAGTTATGCGCATGTCGCCTTGTCGCCCTATTCTTTTGCTCTAATCCTATCCCAGTTTGGGGAATGGAAGAGGCAACAGAGGAACTTTTGTTCCATTTCACATATTTGTGTTGCTTTCTGCTATCTAGATGAACGAATGAATGAATGAATGAATTCATTGGAATTATTTACCGAAGCTAAAATTTATGTGTGTGTGTGTGTATATATATATATATATATATATATATATATATATATATATATATACATTTATTTATATATATATGTATGTATATATATATATATGTTAAAATCAATATCAAGATACAATAGTTTTATTTGATCATTATATATATATATATATATATATATATATATATATATATATATATATATATGCATATATATATATATATGTGTATATATATATATATATATATATATATATATATATATATATATATATATATATATGCCAATGATCACGATAAGACAATACTGTATGCTGATGTTTATTATTAATTTTTGTATTGATTTTATTATTTTTATATGCAATTAGAATGTAACATCCCCGCTGTCAACAATATACTCCATAATGAAATGAAATAATCAGTCAAATGGTATTTTTGTGTTGAAAATGATCTGCACTGCCCTAATTTATTGCTTTCTAGAAATGCTCTATGATTAAGCAGTCCCAAAAATATGTTAGTGGTTTGCTATTTGATATCTACAATGCCTCCAACATTGAGAATTACTACTGTCAAAGTGTGTTTCATACTGGGTGTAATAAAAAATCTGCTGACATTTTTCAGCACATTTCTTTCCATGTATGGGATTTTCTGCAACTCCATTGAATTTCCAATGTTATTCCATTCTTTGTGTTCTTATTCTTATCTTATTCTCTTTCCCATCTCTTGTTTTACCTGTATAACTGAGCAATGACCTCTTTATTTGCTTTCTGATTTACATGTTTTCATGAATATTTGGATAAAAGGCTTAAAATGTTCTTTCAATAAAAATCTTGTTACTAATGAAAAGTGTTCGCTACAATTTTGGAAACTCACATTTCTCCTTCTTTTATAACACTACATATAAATGTTATAATTTTTAAAATTCATGACCTATTTTGGAGCAGTGCTGATTTGACACGGTCATTTCCATTAATCCATTCCCACAAAAAAGCAACGAGCATATCATTTGACATTTTTATTCGTGAGCTCAACCAGTCATTTAAATGAAAAACAACCTTCTCGTTCAATATAAACAGACCTCATTTTCAATATAAGTTACAATATTGTGATTGATCAATGTTTTCATTTTGGACTGATGCTATGAACTTGTTGATCATTGAATTGATGTATTGACATAGGTCATGTATCATTACACCCCTGCAAACATGCTTTGTGTCTTGAACACCTTAATAAGGTTTGATCAGGTTCTCTGATTGTCCTCAGGATTTGGGACCATGTTTGTGGAATTGCTAGCAGCTGTGGTCTTGGGGGCCGTGGTTCTTTTTGTGCTTCTGAAGAGGAAACAGGAAACCTTAAAGGCAGAAGATGTGGTGGTGGGATGCTAAACACTTTTGAAAGTTCTCTCAAGATGACGCCTATTCACCTGCTCAAAGTGGAGATGTCTCAGGCGGAGATAAAGGTAAAATTGTTAATGAGATTTTGCTTAGAAGTTTACTTGTAAATGTCCAGTAAGGCTGCACACAATGTATCAAGCCAGCATTGGTTATCAATGCTAACACAGTTATTGGCAGAATCTGTAAAAGAAGTTGGTCCTATGATCAGAAGGCTGTCCCTTGTGCCAGAAGGTACCACTGATTACTCCATGAGCAATGTATCATTACCAAGCACTGCTCCCTGTGTGTTGCTACAAAAGCTGCCCACTGTCTTCTTCAATGGATGGTATTAAATGTGGAGGTCACATTCTGTTGTGGTGCACATCTGCATGAGAAGTCTTGATTATCATTAATGTGTAACAATGACTCTTTCATTGCTGTGTCATCTGAAGGATTTACATCATAGGATTGACCAGACCCGCTCCGTCCCCTCTCTAGAAGACTGCCAGTTTCATTACGGTTTCTCAACTCCAGCTACCTGCAGAAAGTTGTGGTCTATTGGAGAAAGACTTTGATCAAGAAGTAGGTGGACAAGCTGAACCAGCATTCCATTTTAAAAACCAAACCAAAGAGTTACTGTAACTGATGGTGTGTTGAAGGAAACGGGAAAATGCTCTTTATTATGGCAAGCAACACAGACAATGATGTTGATTTCATCCATAAAGTTGTTTTGGTCCACCTGTCCACCCATCCATTGATCCACCTATCCACCCATCAGTCCACTCCACCACCCGCTCATCAATCCATCCATCTGTTCATCCACATCCATCCTACCCGCCCGACCACCCACCCATTCACTCATCCTTACATCCACCCACCCATCCATTCATACCTCCATCCCTCCATCAATCCGTGCATCCAGAGACATGAGACAACGTGAATCCAGTTTTTACAGAGTACAAAAAACACAAGAAATGTGTAAAAAATAAACTCTAAACTAGAGGTAGAACTAGAAAATATGCAGTTTTAGTTATGTGGAGGTATTCAATGATATGCAAATATTGCAGGAGGGTCAAGTGAGCAGAAACCATAATCACAATCATCAAATGGACTTCTTGTGCAATAACATGTGAGAGCAGCAGCAGTTTCAGAGGATACAGTACTGTACAGACAATTCACATAAACAGTCAGTACAATGTAGCATGGATAGGTTTGTCCATGTAGCAGCATGTGCATCATAAATCAGTGATGTATAAAGTGCAAAGGTGCAAAGAGAGTCAGTTCACAATCTAGGTGTGGGGGTCGGTGGGAGGGTGACATTCTTGGCTTCTCTCATATTCAACAGCGTATATTTGCAGATTATGTTTTTGTGCTCACTATCCAAGATCCTAAATCCAAACCATGACCAGGATCAGGACGCAAAATCAGGCCTTTCTATCAGCTGCCAGTTTCTTCAGACACTCTCTCCATTTTCTCCGGTAAAACAAATGCCTCGTGGTGTGGTTTTTCACGACGGACGTGCCGACTTCGATTACGCCGCTTTCAAGGGCGAGATGGAAATTTCATCACACAAATTTATATCGCATACCTTTATACCGCTTATACCGTGCACTCCTACCTTGTAGCTCTAAATGTAATGTTTCTTTTTATAGGATTTTCTATTACATCAGATTTTAGCCATTTAGCATGGAATAAATGAGGGGAAATCAAGAAAATGTAAAAAATGAATTTCATTTTTTGACTCATCAAGGTATTGATGTCCACTACGTCCATGTGAAGCCCAAGAACCTGCCGGAAGGAACCTCTGCTGTACCTCTAATGATGGTTCATGGTCATCTGCCCCTTTATGAATTCTACGGCATTCTCCCCCTCCTCACGGAGCCAGAGAACCCTGACGACATCACTTTTGAGGTCATCTGTCCCTCCATTCCCGGCTACGGCTTTTTCTGAGGCAATTACATAAAAGGTGTGAACTTCGCATTTCAGCTTGAAACATCTTTTCATATGAGAAGAAATAAATCGAGGTTGTGCCACAGTCTGGTTCTCATCCTTTTTGGAATGAACAGAATTAAAGAGTTTGCATCGTAATTTGAAGAGAAAAAAAGAAAGCACTTAATTGTAAGACTAAGGCAATGGTTTTCTGTAGTGACTAAACTTCACTAATACCAGCAAAATGCTTTTTTTTAAATATCTTTCTATACTGATATATCAGATACCGTACTTTTGCATCAAGTATGTCTTCAATGGCTGGCTTTTTCTTTTACCGGGAGTCGCTTTTGTGGTGAATACTTTTAATGAAGTACGGCTTTCAGCTCCCTTAAACGCCTCTTATATGGGTTTTATTGATTTCAACAGGCTTTGACTCCATATGTGCAGCCCATGTGTTCCATAAGCTCATGCAGCGGCTCGGTTTCAGCCAGTTCTACCTTCAAGGAGGAGACTGGGGCTGGCTCATCTCCACTCAAATAGTGCCCAGTTGAGCTCTGGTAAGCACATCTACCTTATATGCTCTACTTAGGCATGGGCTGGAAAAGTGAAGTGTATGATAACTATATATCACGTTGATTTTAGGGGTGTAGTGATTAATTAACGTTGATACATTGATACATCGATTCGACGATCAACGACACAGTAACATAATTCGAAAATTCAAAAGTCAAACAGATATCAAGCGCGCTCTGCAATATCATGCATAAGACGTCTATTTTTATTCGAAGAGAAGATCATTTTTCATTTAAATGTCTGGTTGAGCTGAGGACAAAAAATGAAATTTTAGTTGCTTGGTGTGATTTGATATGGATGAAGGTGATGGGGTTAAATCAGCATCTGATAAGGGCCCGGATTGAATCAAACTTGAAACCGCTTCTGCTCTACGTTAAACCATAATTTGTCTAGGCAACTATAGCTATATCTACAAAGCACGTGAATCGTGGTCTTCATCATTTCAGAACTGTGAAGGGCCCGTATATCAACTTTGCTCCTCCCAAGCAAACCCAGCTCGACCATAACCTTGTCCATGCTCTGGTCGCTATTTCCTAATCTCTTTGACTTCACCGAAAGCATGAGACCTGGGTTTAATATTCAGTCTTTTCAAACGAATGGTGATTCCGCGAAGGAGACAGGATACATGCACATACTAGCCACTAAACCTGACACTGCTGGTAAGACAATGCTCATTTGGTGAGAACAAAACAAACAAAATTTGGGTTTACACAAGAAATGTTTCAGAATTGTGTGGAGAAAGGAAAACCGCGCATTACATCATTAAGCTTGCAAAATTATACCATTGAATTGTAAAGGAATGAATGGGACATCTGTCTGAAAGGTTGGCACTTTTATCTTCATTAAATATTTAAAAGCCCTACTGTTTGTGTATGACTTATAGGACGTGGGCTGAACGATTCTCCTGTTGGTTTGATGGCCTACATACTGGAGAAGTTTTCTACCTGGACTGACCATGGATTCCTAGAGCTTGAGGATGGAGGACTTGAGAAGTAAGTTATTCAGAAAGGGCTGGTGGTGGTCTAGTGGTAAGATTCTTAGTGGTTGATGGAGCTTGTAAGCCTTAAAGGTTTATTCTACTATGGATATAAAAAGTCCACACAGCGCTGCTGAAATGAAATGGGTAAATAATTTAGGAACTTTGGAATTTTTTCATGGATAATGATATATCCTTTGCAATTCAATTGAAAAACATGTTTTTTGTTTTACAAAACAGGCATCTAAGTGTGGCTAAATTTAGTAAAAACTACATAAACTTTGTCAAAATCGTGATAACAGTGCTATATATGTGTGAAGCGATGGTGGTGGCAGCAACATGATTTGAGGTTGTTCTTCTTCAACTGGAATTGGAGCTTTAGTCATGATAAAATATTAGTCATATTATTAGTTGTGTTCAAACAAATTTTAAAAGGGGAAAGGAAAGCTGAAGATGAAGAGCTGCCGTGAAAATCTCTTTGAAATCTTTCAAGTTCATCAACAAAGAATGGCTC
The DNA here is from genome assembly GCA_032718565.1 of Distichodus sexfasciatus. Classification (NCBI taxonomy): domain Eukaryota; kingdom Metazoa; phylum Chordata; class Actinopteri; order Characiformes; family Distichodontidae; genus Distichodus; species Distichodus sexfasciatus. Next base: position 65,172 of record JAVGVS010000608.1, on the reverse strand, counting down.
CACCAGAAGAAAAATTAATTTTTTTCCAAAGGCTCACCCATATTGGTGTATTCAACTTTAATAGAAAATCTAAAGTTTTACATAAAGAAGCCTGTGCACACGAGATGCTCTCAAAATCTGAAAGGAAGAGTCTGCAAAAGTCTGACTAACTTCTTCCCCAAAACAATGCATTCTGTAATAAAGCTTCAACAATATATTAGTTTAAAGGTCTGAACATTTATGCAGCCAGCTTATTGAAAGCTTATTTTCTTTCAATTAGTTGATCCCAAAAAAGTTGTTTCAGTTCAATTGTACAAGTTCCATCTGCTGGAAAATTTGAAATGATTAATTTTACTTCAAAACAAACTGGCATTTTAACAGAATGTGAATCCATTACTGTTGCTTGAAATTTTGAGCAAGAGCCTTAACCCCAAGTTACTGCAGTGTGAGACTGATGTACTTCTTCAAATGATCCTTACATTCATATTTTATAATGTCATTATGTAATTCTTTCATTGCAGAAAGTTCTCTTGGATGACCTCCTGGACGCACGTTAAGGATCTACTGGACTTGCCTAATCACTTCTTCCATGCGTTTCTACAAGGAGAATTTTAGCAAAGGTCTTTACCAGCCACATTCAAAGTAAGAAAAGGTTTTGACGTTACTGATTCTACAAAGACAACACTTGTATTTGATTTATTTCAGTAGAATCCATCTTCTGCTGAGAAAAAGTAATACATGGTTTCACATCCACCCATAGGATCCCAGTTGTTGTTCCAACCGGTGTGGCCATTTTCCCTAATGAGCTGATGCACACACCTAAGCTGTGGGTGAAACAGAAGTTCTACAAGTTGGTGTCCTACAGCCTCATGGAGCGAGGAGGCCACTTTGCTGCCATGGAGGAACCTGAGCTAATGGCCCAAGACATACAGAAGTTTGTCAAGATTATGGAGAACAAACACTAACGGTTAGCCAAATCATTCCACGGGCAGTTTTATTCCACACACTAACCTTCTTTATGTTAATCCCAAGGGTTGGTTGTTGTTGCAACCAACAAAAAATGGATAAGAATACAAGAACTATGGAGCTAAAGTAGCACACATGTATGAGCTATATATCATTTCACTTGATTTCATTAGCTTTTATTCTTACATAGCTAATGCTTTTATATCAGTGTTTAACAAGAGGCCTATATTGTTCTGATAGCATTTGAAGATTGATCGTTATAATTCTACAGCCACTTTTAATTTAATCTAGAACAGTTTCTTAAATCAACAGATAGCACGCAGTAAGGAAGTGGTATTGACCCTTAACTTCAAACCCTAAGTGTGATTTTAAGATTGTACTCTATGTTTATTATAAATAAGCATAAAATTGCTTTCGCTTCAGCCTAAAAAATAACATAAATGGACCTTGATTACTGCTGGTTGATTTAAAATAAAAAGAGCAGAATGACAAGAAATGTGAATTTCTTTCAATGTGTTTGATTTGTTGTGAATGGGGTGAAATTATGGCTTCTTTTTCATCCCACTTTTGGTACTGCTACCACAGTTTTAGTCATTTTGCACATTAAGAAAACTGTGGAAGTGGTGTTTTTGTCAGTAAACCAATGAGACCTCTTTTTTCCCCTTTTTGCAGGCTAGAATTTTTTGAAGCACTCATTACAAGGCTGCCCCTATTTTGGACCACAAGAGGGGAGGGGGTTATTAAGCAGAATCACATTACTTTTCTAGGAGGCTGAATAATGCAAGGTATTATAGTAATTGTAGATTTAAAAAAAAGGAACTGAGGGATTTATATTCACGGAAATATATAATATAATATAATATAATATATAATATAATATAATATAATATATGTAATATAATATATAAATTTTAATAAATTGTAATTTTACGTAGGAGAAATATATTCTCGCAATGTAGCCTCAAATTTAGAGAAAAACACTCACAGCAGGGGTAAATAAATCTTGTGAAGTTAAATTGTTGTTCCGATTATCGTACCTATCGCAGGTGTTTCTCAAAAAGCATAGTTACACGTACCGCTAACTACGTTAGCAACATTCTGTTGTAGCCAGCGACAATTATGTTAACAACTAAAACGCACCTCAGTATGGTATGCTGTTGGAGTTGCGCACGCGCAGAACAGAATTACGATTGTTCATGTATCTATAAGTCCAGCAAACCACGACTGGCAGCATACACGCTGGTAATGAAAGTTGTCCGCAAGGATGAAATGCGGCTTAATATTTCCGCTTATTAAAAGAATGCTGCTGTTCCACACTAGATGTTTACAAGACCAGGGTTGCCAACTCTCACGCGTTCAGCCTCAATCTCACGCTTCTGTGCTGTAATTTTTTTCACCATGTGCACTCATTCAATGACTATAACCAGAGGTGGGATCGCTGATTAAAAAATTAATCTAATTAATTAGAGGCTTTGTAATTAATTAATCTTGATTAATCGCATTTAATCTCACAAGAAAATTTGCCCTAAAGCGCGAATTTTTTTTTTAATTTAAAAGGGTTTTAGTGGGCGACAGAATCAAATAATAGACATGGACACGAATATTGTAAACTCAAGCTCTTTTCATCTCTGAAAAAAAGCAGCATTTAAACTGCATTTCAATTCAAAACAGACACCTGCCGACACCTTTTGTTGGTACTCGAACTGGGACTGCTAGCGCTAACAGCTCCCACAGTTTCTGTGCTCGCTGCAGCATGTTAGATGGTACCGTACGGTTGAAGTGCTTCGGTGGTATGCAAACTCCTTTTTTGCACAGTTTGCACAAAACCACGCTTTTATCAAGGCTTCCGTCAGGTGGTCTTTTGAAAGGAAATTTGCCTCCGATCAGTCCTAGCAATGCGCTTTCTTCTGATTCTTCCATTTTTGCAGCTCGTGTAATCGGTGGACCAGGAAATCGTGCATTGACGAAAGTTCTCCTTTGCTTGGAATGCAAAGTGTGATTAAATGCGTTATTTTTTTTACCCGTTTTTTTTCCTTAAAATTAATTAATCGCAATTAACGCGTTAAATTTCCACCCCTACTATAAACGTTTCTCTGACTGATGATTCGCTGATCCCCCCCCGCCACTCATCGATCCCGACATCGGCCACAGACACACCCCCACAATCTCACGCCTACGTTTTTGGAAAAGTTGGCGACCCTGCAAGACTTACCCAAACTTGCTGTCGCCGACGTACATCGCCTTTGTAAGTTCTCCACCAAAACAAATTAGAGAATGGCTTTAAGATGTACGCCTCTTCTTACATCCACGGATATGAACTTTGTGGCTTGCGTTAGCTATACAGTAGTTAGCAATGCGCTAACAAACAATCCCGGTCAGTGACAGAATATGACTGTGGTAATGTGTTAATGTTAATGTTTGTATAAACATTCCCATTAATTTAAGCGGAGAAAGTCTAGCATTGTGTTCTTATGTTTAAATTCTTATTGTTTAATCCGTGTTTGGAATTCTTAGTATTAAATAAAGACTGAGCCGCATGTGAAGTTGCTGTACAGGCTTTCTGCTTCGGATCCGCGAAGAAGCACGAAACACCTCACAGTGTAAAAGTAGGGCTGCGTTCATAATTTGTGTCAGAGTTCCAGAAGGTTCGAGTTCAAGCTGTTCAGTGTATTTTTGTTGTGCGTAATTTGGCCGCGGTCCATTTGGTCTCTGTGTTACCGCTTTGTGTGTTCAGTTTTTCCAGAAGGTTCGAGTTCACGCTGCTCGGTCTTCTGTGTTTTTCTCGTCATACACTTCTACTGGCTATGCTCATAGTTCGTGGAGCAGAAACAACGTAAACCGTTTTACGTAGTAGAATCAAATGAATTGATACATTTGATTCATGAATCGGTCCATGAATTGATTATTTTGATTCATGAATCGGTCTATAAAGCACAATGAACCAAATTAGCACAAAGCATCATCAGATTCAGTTTAAGAATGCTGTGCAGCCCCACTCATATGAGTATTTACAGTTTCTGCTCTAGCATTACATTAAGACAGGATTACATCAATTAAATTGAGTATTAAAGAATGATCAATTACATTAACAGCGCAAACATAAATTGATCCGTCTACAGCAGTCCTATGAACCCATCCAACAAGTATTACTGTGCTGTATCACATGTGGTATGCTATACCGTACTGTATACATAGATTTTACAGTAGATAGCAACAGAGGACTTCATTGAGGTACTTACAACGTAAGTGTTCCTCACAAAAGTCACTGGCATATGTTTAGGGATTAGGGATGCAACGGTACCGTGTGTCCACGATTTTTGGGCCACGGTAATGGTACGGTTTCGGTATATTAATGTTTTCTTAGCTCTAGTGTCGCTGTATATCCCTGAATGCTGCGGAACCCAAGCAAAGCCAAGACAAATTGGTTATTATTATATTATAGTATAATTTGCTTCATTGTGCTTGCATACTCACAAATGGAACTAAGAAAGAGTTTGAAAGCTGTTTTGTTAAACACAAGTTAGATTTATTCATTTTTATTTAACATAAATGGTTATAAGATGAATTTTAATGCATTTTGTTTTACTCTTTGGTAAACATGACGCTGTAGCCTGGCCTCAGCCATAGTTTAAACAGTTTCTACCCTTGAAATTTGTCTTAATAACTTATGGCGTCAGTGAGGTTGCCCAAGTGGGCCCTGAGTTTAACCCATAAAGGCCTCATTAAGGATCCAGGTGGGCTGCCACATGTGGGGCCACCATGGAACCTGAGGACAAAACCATGTGGCCCCAGTGGGGCTGCCTTAAAAAACCCCTTCAAAAACCCTCATGGGCCCCACATAGACGTTTTCTGGGTATTTACCTAAATTTGTCCCGGACGCAGGTTCGTCTGTGTCCCCCTCAACATTTAAGCCGGTAACAGAGGCAGGACTAATGAGCGCAGCCACTCGTTCCTCTTTGGGTGTCAACTGGAGGCTGAGGTCAGACTGTCCTCCCCGTCTGGGTGCTGCTTCTTTTAAGAGCCACAATACGCTTTTTGGTAGCGACCTTTTTTTTTTTTTTAACCTAAATGGAAATAATTTTGATTAGCTAAACACATTACTAGGAAAGTGTAAACTGCATATTCACACCAGCTGGAGTTCGGCGAGCTACGCCAATGCTGTTCACGGCTGCGATGATCTCCTTCCATACAAGGCTTTTATCACATCCTTTTATGCTGCTTATTAAGCTGCCAAACAGTACCGTTTTGTTCCTCTCCACCTGAATGAATTAACATCTTCATTCTTTATTGTGCTTGTACAATGACATTGAAGGCCATGTTTTCAGCGCAATAGTAATACTAGAAAAAAATCTTCTCTACCTTGCTTGTCATGGGGTCGATTTCCACTCCAGAGAAATTCCTCTTTTTTGTCACCTTCCGTTCCCCCATGTCGCAAAGTTTTTGGGCGCGGTCCCCAACACCACAGATATATAGGGGCACGGCAGGTAAATTATGATTGGTTTGAGCCGCCATATTTCTCAAGGCGGAAATGTGCGTACGCAAGGTACACCTGTTTCATGAATCACATGTGGAACGTGTGGTACGGTGATTTTTTTAAAACCCAAATCTACACTCCAGCTTTTGTCACCAGTGTCCAGCTTTTGTCACTGTGGTTTATCTTTATTGACTCCTGGAAGAACATGAGTTTGTTTCATAAAAGGACGAGGTATAGACCTGTTCTATAAGAAAGGCAACCTTAAATGTTGTGATCTGGTGTTATATAGAAAATAAAATGAACTTGACCTTCAAGGTAGGGCGGGGGAACACTGCACTGTATCAAATTACAAGTATTTTATGCTGTCATATTCTAGTACAACAGTAAATGCATGAGAGCATCATACTACTCTATTGAAATACAGTAATACCTTACAAAGTTATGTCGCAAGAAGTAAAATTCTAAACTTCATTTTATTCAGACTTGTGGACATAAATGTAAATAACCTATAACATGCCTTATAAAATGAAATTGTTTCATACGATCTTACAATGAGGACAGCGATAATTAACCACATACAGTGAGATATTACTGTACAGGCATCAGAACATTATACCACACGTAGGTATGACATGTTGATAAAGTAACTTGAACCTATAGATATAGCTAGTAGTTTGTAGCTGTGCTCTTCGGACAAGGTGAGTGAGTGACTATTTGTAATTTTGAACACACCACAGCACACAGGGCACCACAATGAAATGTGACCCCTGCATTTGACCCATCTGTGATGGACCAACAGACAGCTTTTTGCAGTGCATGGGATGGTACTTTGCTCATAAGTACCTCAATCGGTCCAAGACTTCCTATTTTGGAGCCAATTCCGTAACCGTTATACAACGGTCCCCCAAATTTTTTCGATTTCCGACATTCTGATTTTTATGGTCAATTTGTGAGGTTTTTCCCCTCATGACCTTAACACGTGAATCTCAGAATATCCGATGTTTTCTTAACATAAATTTACAACTTAGGACTCCGGTAACATTCCTTACCTTTTTCCTCCACGGCCAACGCTGCGAACATTATCTCAGCTACGCCTTTCAATCGTTCTAACCGTTCCACCCGGTGTCTTTTACGTTCTCGTTTCACTCATCACCTACTCACCATGTTCTCTGCTGCAGTGAAAAGGAGAAATAATTCAAGAAAAGAACAGACAAAACCCAGCGCAAAGGTCAGGCAGATCACTTTTTTATTTTTCAAAAAGTACACACCGGAGAACATTATCACCGTCGTTACAAATATTATCAATGGGCTGTCGAGAAGACAAAATGAATGTTTCGACTGAAATAATCGCCCACGAGTGGCTCAATATAAATGCTCGTCTGTCTCTGTAAAATAGTCATCGCTGTCGACATAGACCAAGACCTTTGCCTCTATTGCAATGTGCGAACAAAGTTTCCAGCGGAAGTTCTCTGGAACTTCTTCGACCAATCAAAGAAAGAGACAGTGAAGGCACAGCCAAAGCAATGAAGCTGGTCAGACTCCATTGCTTATGGGTTGTTGTTGTTGTTGTTTTGGAATGCATACTAGGAAAAGACTATAAAAAAAGATTATACACATCTACAAAAATAAATATTCTCATAATATTTAGAGTACACAAATATTATGTTAAGGAAATATTTATTTCGATTGCAATTACTTGAGTGCTATGCTTTCTTCTTTATAAAATGAGACTAAAAAAAAGTAAGGAAAAATAACTGAGCCAGAGAGTGACTCTCACAGTGTTTGTATCGTACAAAATATGGACACGATGTTATTTTTGGAATCTACAGTAATATTAGTGATATATAGGCCATCGTAATGAAACATTTCTTGACTTTATTTGCTAATTAGTTCCAGTTTTGCTCATTTCTCCAAGAGGAGCTACAGTTAATTAGTCAGAAGTGTTTACAGAATTTGTTGTTTATAAAATGTGCTCTTTACGCATAGATTAATGTCCTCACAAAGAAGAAAATATCATTAAAACCTGATTCTGGCAAACATAGTGTAACATTAACCGATACAATAACTACTGTTAGTTTTAGTTTGGTAGAGGGAACCGTTAGTCAGTCAAAATCTGGAATATAACTTTAGCGATTATCGATTCCACTGCGTTACAAATGTATGATTTCACAGAACAAACACATGACGCTTGGTGGTGAAAGAAAGCATTAGTGCAGACTAGTCAAGTAATTTCAGGTTTTACAACATGAAGATTCTTCAGACTTCAAAATGGTCATGAAATGGTCATGAGAAAAGAGTGAATACCGAGAATAAAACATTCACATCTCAAAATCTGGCAACGCGATTCTTTGGCAGTGACGTTTCAGTCTGAATCAGAAGTCGGGATGGTTGAGGTCATAATAAGGTTATTATTATTTTAAAGGAGGGGTTTTTCTACTGGTTCTGTCTCAGGGACCACCATTCAGATTAAGCAGTAGTCTGCAGCCCACTGTATGCTTGTGGGTGGGGTGGGAGGTGGTAGTGGCATTAAAAATGCCCATCTAGAAATGTTTTGAAAAGTAAATAAAATAAATTTTTTTAAAATGATTTCGCTAGTGGAACTAGACCACCTACACTGCTGCTGCGGACCACCGGTTGAAACCCCCCGTTTTAGGTTACCAACAGTTAAAAAGCACACCAACGTTAACGTTTCGGTTGTGGTGTAAAGCAGCAACAATTACGCAACACACCATGAGAAACCGATCCCGTAACTGAGTAAGTGAGCTCCGGCATATGTGTTTACAGTGAAAAACCTTCCGAATTTTGATTGCTGTTCATGCGCAGCACTTAGTTGAAGACTGGTCAACGTGACGTTTTCTCCAAAGTCAATAATCTGCGACTGCAGTCGAACGGTCATCTACAGCTATATTTCTACCTGAATCTAAAGCCATGAGATGTACATGGAATTCATGAGACGTTTCTTTAGAGACGAAGGAACCGAGGCATTCACCGAATCACTCACACTACACTGAACCCGAATGAAGGCACAAAAACAAAGTAGGACACACACAGCTACATGCCTCAAGCGCTTTTACAGATGGTGCCACGTTTTTCACGGGAAACGAGGCTCAAAAAAAAAAACAGACCGCCATTAAATCACAAGAAGGGCCAAAACATGCCTCAGGGAACATTATTAGATCTGGTTCTAGAGAGTACACAGAGCAGGCTTTCAGCTGACGATCCCAGAGTCGGAAGTGGGTTTTGAATAAAAAGTGGATCGGAAAGGCAGCGCTTGTGTCAGGCATGTCTAAAGGTCAGATTTCATACGACCCGCGCCTTCCGTCTTAAAACGTACGGCGTCATTTTCGGCTAAAATTCTGAGCATGCAGCGGAACGTTCACGAGCAAAATATGTTGTCTTTCCGCGCTAACTCACAGAAGTGACCCGCCCTCGCTCGAGTCTGCATTCGTGCTCGCTCGACCTGGTGTTGTCTTTGAAATGTCAGAGCTATAGCATTATTTTGCAGCACAATTCTGAGCGTGCAAAATATCGTCGTTACACACTCCGTCTTCCTCATTTACCCACGTTCACATGCCACTTTACAGTCACACGTACCGATGTTCTATTTAATAGATATTTATCTTCCTCCAAAACGCGTTTGAAGTCCTTTTCTGTAATTCTCTAAGGAAAAAAACGGATTTAACAGTGAATCGGCTGTTTGTAGTTGTAGCTGATTTTTCTGAAATTACAAATGTTTGTCGGTAGATAAAATCGGTATGTAAAACGTCGGAGATCGGCATTGGCTGATAATTCCCGTAACATGCATAGGGTGTTAGTGGCCTAGTGGTAGGTCACTCGCCTTTGGACCAAGACGTTGTGGGTTCCAATCCGACCTCTGGCATCACCCACATTGGGTCCCTGAGCAAGACCCTTAACCCTAAGGCCTCGTTCACACGGACGTCTGAACCAGGCGTTTTTCTGGCGTTCGTGGCGCCAGGTGAGCGCCGACTGAACGCCGACCGTTTTCCTGCTCAAATCAAAGTGTCCGCACGGGCGTTCAGCACCGGTGTTCGGCCGGCCGCGCGTTCGGGTGGCGTCAAATAAACGCGTCAAAATCCTGACGAACGCGAGGAAAACGACGCTATTGCGAACACCAGTGAAACGCCAATCGAACGCGGCTACAAAGCGCAGCAAAAACGCGTATGGCGTTCAGAGGGTGTTCATTTGGAACGTCCGTGTGGACGAGGCCTAAGCTGCTCTCAGGTGACCTGTCCCTGAAATTAGGAAATGTAATTCGCTCTGGATAAGAGCATCTGCTAAATGCTGTAAATGTAAATCTCTAGTACCATTTAAAAAAAAGTGTTTTGAAGAACGTAGACGTTCACAATCACTGCCAAAGTGGCCCTTCGGGTTTCGGTTTTCTTCTAGTACCTTCCTGGCTAGTCCAAAGGTCACTACAGCAAACGTCACAAGCCCAACAAATCAGACCTACACCCAACAATGGAACCTGATCGAGGATCTTAAACAAACACAAACACGGAGATTAAACACTACATCCATAACGACCTCCCCAGCACCCGTTTGGTCTTCGATGAGAAACGCAGAATGGCCTTTTCCAGTAATAACCAGGCACTCCAAATGGAAATCAGGTTATGATGTAGAGACGTTGCTCAAACACTTTGCTGATGTGAGCGAGACGACAGAGATGCTCTGCGGCCCTGCAGCGCTTTTCCCCGGTCACAAATCAGATGAGCGTTGTGCAAATATAACACATTCAATAGGAGGAGGCACTTACAACTAACACTGGATTCCAGAGACGTTGGGAACCAACGGACAAGGAACAGCTAGGTGGTGGTGGAAAAGTCCAGCTTCAGAAAGTAAGAGTCCAGTCAGGATCGTCCTTCATTTAAACAGGGCACTACACTGGGTTGCAGCTAACATTGTGCACCACAACGAAATGTGACCTCTACACTTAACCCATCCGTGAAGGAGCAGTGGGCAGCTAACAAGCGCCCGGGGAGCAGTGCTTGTGGACGGTATCTTGCTCATGAGTACCTCAGTGGTAACTTTACCGGCCCTGGATTCGAAGCTGCGACACCCTACCGTTACGCCACCAACTGCCCCATCTTGTTAGTCGTATTGGCAGTGTTGCGGAAACCACTTTTTAAACGGTAGCTAAATACATGTGGATCCAGTTAGCGTCAAAAAAAAGTCGCTAACTAGATCCAAGCTACAAGCGTATTAAAAGTAGCCTCACTTCTGATAAGCTACTCAGCTGGCAGCGCTCAAGGAGCAGTGCTTGGGGACAGTACCTTTCTCATGAGTACTGCAGTAGTACCTTTACCGGTCCGGATTTTGAACCAGCGACCCTACGATTGCGGGTCCAACTCCCTAACCGTTACGCTGCCGACTGCCTCAAGTAATAAGAACCAGAGAGCGTTGGGACTCACATCCCAGAGTACTGACCGTTAGGCCATGGATGCCCACTTTATCCTCATTAATAGTCAAACTCAAGTAGCTATCAGGTGGACAAACAACTGTCATTTACGGGCTATTCGACTGGATTCTAAGCTACATTATTCCATCTTCGCCTTTGAGCAATCATTAGCAGTGCTGGATAAGTTACTTCTAGGGCTGGGTATCGCTGCTGATTTCCTGAATCGATTCGATTCCGATTCACAAGGTCATGATCCGATTCAATTCTCGATTCGATTCGATATCGATTTATTTCGAGATTTCTTTGCGTCAATACTAGTTTTGCTTGGTTATAAAATAACTTGTTTTAAAACCGAAGTGTTGCCAAACATCGGCCTTTAGACCAGACGGTGATTTGAGCGGAGCAGCTTCAGCCGTGGCTCTATTTGGTTTCGGTTTCGCCGGTCTCACGTTTTTATAGCTCTCCTTGCGCGGTCGCGAGAAGTAGTGCATAGCCGCAGGAAAAGATCGATCCGCAAATTTTTGAATCGATACCGTATTTTTTGAACGAGAATCGATATTGATCGGTGAATCGATTTTTTTGAACCCAGCCCTAGTTACTTCCTAAGCTACACGGCTCCTGCATTACTTTTGAGTTGCTTTCACCAAAATAACTGCGGAAGTAGGACCTGGCAGAGTTTACTGTAGTTCATAATACATCCAGTGGAGGGCGATGTGGTGTAGCTTAATAACTAGTGGTCGACCGATATTGGCTTTTCAGGGCTGTTATCGATACCGATTATTGCTAAATGCCTCCTCAGAATTGACATCTTTACAAACACCAAGCTCAACTCAAACTCTCCTCCTCTCCTTCTCGGAGCTTCACGCTGCGCTCGTGTGAGAGTGTGGTGTGAGTGACGACAAGGCTTCAGCGCTGACTGGCTACTACTCGTCTGACATACAGCCCATCAGAGACTGTTGTGGGCGGGACATTAAATGAAGCAGCGAGTCGAGAGCAAACGGCACAGAGAGAAAAGACGGCAGTGGAGCCACAGTAGCGTCACCTTGTAATTACTTTAAATCGGCGACGGTCAAAATTAAACAGCGATACCGATAATCGGCAAAATGCCTAATATCAGCCCCCGAGAATCGGTCGACCCTTAACAGTAACTGTATGAAATAGCTCTTTTGCTTGCGGCTTTTTTCTCTTGTGCCAAAGATCTCCCAGTTGTTTTTTTGTTTTTTTTACCATAAAAAACTGTCACACGCACTCTGATCACACGACCGGCACTAGGACCCGGAAGGCGTTGGCGCGATCGGGAAGTATAAAGGGAGGCTTTTTCTCGCGGCTCACCACTACGTCATTGAGTCACCGGCCCAACTCTGATTCAGTTCAGCATCAACTGTTAGCACTGTGAGTATCTCTTCGACTGACTGTGTCCTTTAGGACGCGGATTCCGGTGGGAATCTTTACTCTTCGTGTTGGAGAGTTCTTAGATCAAACAGCGTGGTTCTCCTACCTATTTGCGCTTCACTCCGCGTTTGGGTTAACCATCCACGCTACATGGGCTAACGGCTAGCATTGTGCCCTATCCTAACCAGATCACTGACGAAAAACAAAATATTAAATTCCGGGTTAACGGTGTGTTGAACGAGTATAATATTGCTGCAAATGTATTAGCAATGCCTTTCATTACTGCGTTACAGCAAAAAGTTACTGTAATTGCGTTACTTTTGTAACACTAGTCATTAGGCCTTGTTGGTGTTCAGAGGTTTTAAACTCTCCTGTCCTGGGTTCCTCCTTTCCAGATGTGGATTTTCCACCACACCAGTTAGAATAACTCACAACATTTACACAGTCACGTCACACTACTTCATCATCAAAATGGCATCTGATCTCAGGGCAAAACGAAAAAAACGGAAAGAAAACTGACATCGCTTATTTTCCAAAGTGCATTTTGTAGCGTCCTGCATTTCGGGGCTGTTCAGATTCCAGTAGTAAGACACTAAACGAAGGTCCTGTAGCAGCGTCAAGAGCGGAAAAATCATTCGCTCCGACCCAGGGAGAGGCCGGCAACTAGCAGCTCTTTCATCCTACCTGTTCTTTAACGAGCCACTCCAAGTGCAGTATTGGATAGTTAACCGCTAGGAGAGACTCATCAGAAAATGTAAAATAACCTTACTAGAGTGCCAAAAACGGACAGTATTTTGTGGCTGGAAGTGAAGCTCCCACCGTACCTGGTTTCTATTCAGAAATTAAAGTTAAAAAGGGGGTTTTACCTAGGGATGCACCAATACCGATACCGCTACCGATACCACCCCCCGCGCAGTTACTGGTACTCGGAACAAGATTCCCCGATACCTACTACCGATACCACATGTGGAAGATATGATGTAGTCATGTTCATCGCCACGCGGAGGCAGTGTAAATGCCACAACACTTGCCAAATAAACTGTAAACTGCGGAGATAAAAATGTCAGCCGTCTGGAGGTACTTTAAAATAATGACAGCAGCAAAGCTGTAATATTTTATTGACTTGTTTTTTTTTTAATGTTTTGATACTTAAAGAACAAATAAATGGATAAAAAAAATAGTATCATTTATTTTTAAAAAATGACAAGGCTCAAGTGTATTTTAAGTTATATTTTAGTTTTTGGAAGTGTTTTTTTTTTTTTTTTAGTTTAGACTACTTGATATTGGTAAAAAAAATAAAACTCCTTAAAAAACCCTACTATTATTGTCATTGTTATTAATAACAGACCTACACAGGTATCGGTACTTGGTATCGGTGAGTACCCAAAAATAAATATCCGTACTCGTACTCGGTCTCAGAAAAATGGTATTGGTGCATCCCTAGTTTTACTCATACGATAAGACCTTACTATTCTATTTCTAATAAAATAACCCAGTTTTTACCCCCGTCTCATGCAGTGCTATGAACTCGGCACCTGAATCTCTGCTTCATTAAAGACGTTTCATTTATATGAGTAGAACGACATAAAAAACGGCATTTCATCATTTGACGGCAGGCTGCAACTCAGCAACATTTCCAGCATTTCGACATCAATATCAAATCAATATTATTATTGGCGATCCATAACACAGGGCTTAGATCACACACCTCCCGCCCCCTAATATGTTTTAGTGCTTGATTCAGTGGGCCTGCCACGACAGTATGTCCAGGATTAGTTTGGCTAAATATTTTTACCTCACACCGACCGCCTTTTTTTTGGCACCGTAATGATCGTCTTGTTAGCATGTGACTAGTGAGAATCTCACATGTTTCTTGTGCTACGTAGCGGCGGATTGAGGAGATGATCACAGCGCCGTCTCCTGCTCCACACCAGCCTGCTTGCAGGAGGCCTGGAAGGTCTTCACATCCAGCGTCTGCTCCTCCACCTCCTCCCCGTTCCGGCCTTCGTCTTGAAATCGGGCGACGCCGTTGCTTTCTTTCTCCGCCACTTGAAAAGGCTGCCTGCCCTGAGCTTTGGACTGCGGAGCGACATGCACAGTGTTGAAAACGCATCGTCATTTCCGCTCACCCGGTGGTTCCCAAAATGGAGAAAATGAACTAAGAGTGGCCGTCTCCCAGCTGCGAACCGCAATTTCACAAGAATGTTCATCTTCTAGATTTTTCTTTCAGGAAGCTGGTTAAGGCCGTCATAATAAACCAGACTTGAGTGACTGAAAAAGGTGCAAATAAGGTGCGAATACAGTAAAAAAATTACGTATAAAATAGTGTCCATTTCGTCAGACGAGACGAGACGAAATGTGTTCGTCAACGACCCTCTTTCCCACGACTAAGACGAGACGATGACAAGACTGCACCAATGTTCTAAAAATACTGACTGAGACTGTGTTAATGTGCCTTATTGTTTACGAATAAGAACGAGACTAAAATGTTTTGCATGAAATAAAAACTAAGCAAAAACTCCCTCCTCGTTTTCGTCGACACAAGAGACCACCAGACCCCCTGTCATGTGTTTGTGCCAGCAGTTCGTCTACGTCGTGTTCCTGCGCCCCTCCGGCCGCAAAACTGCATGCAACTGCTTGCGCCAGAGGTTATTATCACATTTAATCAATATTTTAGGGGTGTGGGACACATTTCAGCTGGAGTTTTGTCTGTAATAAAGGGGGAGATTTGACGGAACTGGAACGCTTTTGTAAATGTCGGACTTCCCCGTGAGAGACACGCGCGCTAACAAACACAGCGAGGAACACAAAGATGACGAGCAAGAGCTGGTGTTGTTAAAGAAAATAAAAGAATATCATTTGCTGATACATATAGTTCTGCTCATTGTCATTTCTATGTGTAGGAATTAGCGTGAACGTCGAGCGAACTGAGCGTGCACGCATACGCAACCGTAGAAAACCTACAACTTACAGATCGGCTCCGTAGATCGGCCCAATGCCGCCGATACCCGATCCAGCTATTTGAGTCGTTATCGGACCGATATCCAGTTCACGTATCAGATCGGTGCATCCCTAATTATGTGACCAAACCGCGAATCGGTGCTACTCTCCCAGCTGTTTTCTTGCGCGGTTTATCTCAGTCACTATGTCTTGAAGATATGTGAGTATCAGGTTGGAACGCTGCTGCTTATGTCAAGATGTGATTTCTCTCCGTTGTAAAGATAATCTCTTATGTCGACTAAACTACAGATCTCAAAGGAACACGTTACAATGTTTACGTGAAATCAGAACAAGTGCCTGATGACCTTTTTTGTAACTTAGCAACAACAAGCTCTGAGAAAGCGCTCTGAAAGGGAGGTTTTGACCGCTCTCGGCGCAAAAAAACACATTTGGTGGACACAGGCCCAATAGAACTGAGCACGTCATCGCTTTAAGGAAACTTGTTTTACTTGTTTACACATATCTGCAGAATCCAGCGTTTTTGAAAAATCTTCACTTTGGAGTTTGAGGTGGCTATAACGTGTAAACGAAAGGCCCAAATGTATAAAAAAGGGTTTATAAAAATATCTGCACACGTGTAAAACAGGCCCTGAGGCAAAGTTGTGAGCACGCACTGATTTGATGAACTTCTCAAACGTGACCTCTGCATTTAACCCATCCTGAAGGAGTGGGCAGTGGGCAGCTAAACAAGCGACCGGGGAGCAGTGCTTGGGGACGGTACCTTGCTCATGAGTACCTCAGCGGTAACTTTACCGGCCCTGGATTCGAACCTGCGACCTTCTGGTCACGGGACGAACACCCTACCGTTACGCCACCAACTGCCCCAAGCCAGTCAAGTGCAGCTCTAAAAGGCAACGAAAAAGCGTAGGGCGTCCGGAGCGTGTTCATTTATCCAAGATTTGAGCGCCCATGTGGATGTGGCTTTAGATGCACATCTTTAGTCTATTTTACGCTTGCGATGAATGGCTGGGATTCCATTTTGTTTTACTATAAAAGAGGGAGCGCTGCAGAAAACGTTTGGGAACCACCGTCACGACTTCAGGTAACGCTTGTTGAGAAAACGTTATGTAACATCACTGCTCTTACCTTGTCCTCCAGAGGAGTCACACAGCACAGCTTCTCCCTGTAGCGCTCAGGCAGAAAGAAGAGCAAAGTCCCCAATACTGGGTAAACGGTGCCGGGGGTCAGCTGCTTCTCATTCCAGGGACCTGAAGATGTCAAAAAAGAGTCAACATCAACATTTTGGGCATCGATACACATCGTCTGCTCTTGCTCCGTCCACGTTTTTGTATTTTAAGTGTATTTAAGTGAGTGGTTATTTCTCATTATGAACACAGCACAGCACGCAGCGCGACACAACGAAATGCGGCCGTCTGTGAAGGAGCAGTAGACAGCTGACGTGCAGCGTCCAGGGAGCAGTGCTCAGGGACGGTACCTTGCTCGTGAGTCTCTCAGTGGTACCTTTACCGGTCCGAAACTTGAACCGTCGACCTTCTAGTTACGGGGCTTCGAATAGCAGGAGAGCATAAAACCAGCATTGAGCTCCGGTTCCAGTTATCAAGTACCCAAATAATCAGACTGGTTGTTGGCCTGGCAACACTGCTGGCTCTTGATTAGCAAATATCCCATCTTGAGAAGAAAACCTCTTTATTCTGAGTGAAAAGGTGGACGTTTGGACTCCCAAACACTAGAAGGACGTTTCAGCTTGACCAATTTGTCTACGTTGGAATACAGCAGTGGAAACAGACTGGCCAATTTGATGACGTTATTCCTCCTTTTGTTTCTTTCTGGCGGTCTGAAATCATCAAGAACTAGCACCCAAAGTACCCTTGATACTGACCGTATCTTGTTACTGAACACAAGCACACATCAGGTGCTGATCTAAGGTTCGAATCCCGGAACGGTAAAGGTACCACTGAGGTACTCGTGAGCAAGGTACTGTCCCCAAGAACTGCCCCCCCACCCCCGCCGGATGCTGCCCATGTCAGCTGCCCATGCAGAGGTCACATTTCGTCGCGGTGCACTGAGTGCTGTGCTGTGTTCACAATAATCTTTCACTTTCACTTCAGATTACATCATAATAATAATTCAAGCTGCATTCGACAAGTCGGTCAGTGTGAACAAGTGCTTGACTATACTGCTGAAAAACACGACGGTAAGAGTCGAACGTCCGAGCTGGTCCCGCTTACCTGTGAGAACACTGACCAAAAGACCCACTAGGACAACAACAGCGGAATTGTGAGCGCTGTACCACATGTAAGACAAGGAATAGAGAGCCTGCACTCCGGTAGGCCTGAAGGAACACACAAATAAAGAGGAAATTAACATCACGTACTGTATCTGCATATTAGCACTGGGTAATTAATCAAAAGATTATAGAAATTGAGACTCAGACGCTCTAATCGACGTAATCTTGACCATGATGGTGATTTAGATTCTTTTTAAAATTCTGTTAATCTTCTTCTTCTTCTTCTTTCAGCTTCTCCCGTTGGGGGTCAGAATTCTGTTACTACTGTCCTCAGTGTGTGTGTCCATGTTCTGTTCCATTACAAACATGACGTGTGCCTTGTCTAGAGATGGCACGATACTATTTTTTTAATGTCCGATACCGATATTGTACATTTGGATATCTGCCGATACGATACAAATCCGATACAGTCACAGTTTTTATTTAAACATAAAATAATGCTTTAAAATGTCTGAATACATGACTGAGATTATTGTTCTGCTTAAGGAAATGCTTGATTTAAATACTGTTTTCCTACTAAAATAATGTAATAATTACACACACGTATATGCTAAATTATTTGTTCTCAAAAATTGTTCGTTTAGACATATAAATATTTCTTCTTTCTTATTGATTTCACTATAACATTATAAAATTGAAAAAAATTTGACCAATTGAAAATGAAATACTGAAGTTTGTCATTTTGAACCAATTTGGCCTAGAAAATGAGCTGCTTTTGCAGAGAACTACATTTCCCACGATCTTCCGTGTGCGCCCCAGAACCGCATCACAGTGAAGTGCTGGGCGCGCGTTCCAGAATAAACGATGGAAAATCTAAATAAACTGCAGAATTGTGAGTAGAACGCTGGTTGTTGTGGTTATTTAGCAGCTAAAATATGGTTGGTGTCTGTAATAAAGGGGACGTTTTGACCGAACTGGAGCGTTTTAGTGAGTAACGGCGCTCATGTGCGCGGTCATTAACACAGTGAGCGTGTTTACATCGTGAAAAATGTCATTTATGGGTTTTTATGCATTTACTTCTGTTTTAGTGCAGGAACATCTCACAAATCCTTTCACATGCAGAGGGATCGGGTCTCGTCTTGATCGTGCCTCTGAAAACGTTGTGTCACTATTAAGCGTCCGTGTGAAATACAAGCGGAGCTGCTCTAGCGAGTAAAATGAATTAAACCAAGCTTCGATTCTAGAAAAATGGCCTCGACCATTTTTTGTAATAGAATTGTTCGAGTTATTGGAACAACGGTTTCAGCTCTACTTTACCGCAGTAACACTTCCCATGCATAACGAATTGAGCGTGCACACATTTACAGATCGACTCCATAGAACGGCCCAATGCCACCGATACCCGATCCAGCCGTTTGAGCCGTTATCGGACCGATACCCATCCACATATCGGATCGGCTACATCTCCACCCTCGTCCAGTGCGCAACTACATCTGTGCTTTGATAGTTGAGCATATTTACAGTACAAAACCTATCAGTGAACTATGAGGGCAAACAACCAAAATAAATGTACAAAATCATTGTTCTTTAATCATGATCGAGGTGACCATGATTAAACGATACTGCTCCCAAGGTCATATCGCCCAGCCTTAGTGCAGATCCACCAAAACCACCAGATGAAAGGAATTTACCTGGGTTTGGACGCAGCCACTGTGGACATTATAACGCTCGTCACGTTGTCGATGTGGGGCACGACGGTGGCGTTTAGGGCGGGCGGCAGAGGGGCCTGCATGCGGCTGAGGAAGCTGCCGATACCGATCCAGAAGGCCATGACCAGCCCCGCCACCAGACCGACGACAGCACCCTGAAAACACGTTTCACGCGACAGTTGGTGGCACTTCCTGTGAACGTTGGCCGACTGAGAATGTGAAAATCTGCACAACATGAGATCACTTACGATAGAGTTGGCCCAAGGAAAGAACATGCCCAGGCAGAAGAGTCCGAGGAGAGGACCGCCGACCATGCCGAAAATACTGAGGGCTGCCTGTAGGGGTCACATGACAATGAGGTGGGCGCGAGGTGGGGACCAACGCACCGCAGAATGTGCGCACACACACACACACACACACACACACACGCTTTATACCTTATGGGACCGATTTAGAATGAGCAGTCGACCTAACCTGCTTGCTTTTGGACTGTGGGGGGAAAACGGCACACCCAGAGAAACCCCACGCCAACACTGGGGGAAAACATACACACACACACACTCCACACAGACTGACCCCGCGGCCGCCCATGGGATCGAACCGGCACTAACCACAGCGCTAACCACAGCTCCGCCCATATTTCCCGTGATATATATTAGGGTTGTAACAGTTCTGCAAGTCCGCTGCTCGGTTCGTCCCTCAGTTTTCTTTCTTTTGGCTCCTCAATGTAAAATCGAGGATCTTTTTGTGAAACAGATAGAAAGGATTTGGCAACCCACAATACATTTATTTTACGGTAATTAAAGCGATTTCACGCTGTTACCTGCAGCACCGAGCCCATCAGAGAAGCGATGTAGGCCATAGCCAGGCACACCAGCCCGTAGCCAAGAGCTGAAATAGATCAAGATCAAGAAATGAAAGAAAACCATCGTGAATAACTGATAACAACTATCATATAAACAGCGGGAGAAGGAGGAGGACTGCGAGCACCCACCGAGGCCTTTAGATAGCAGGGTGGCGCGTGCCTCGGTCATGCTGGGAAAATGGGGCTTTATCAGGTCCTCCATGGTCACCGTTGCCAGGGAGTTGAACGCAGATGAGATTGTGCTTGGGTGGCAGCGTAAAAGGAGGCAGATATCAGCAAAGCGGCACGTCGGATATGTGCCGTACTGTTTGTTTTGTGGGCTGAAAGAGAAGGTTACCTGAGAGCGCCGCTGAACAAGCAGGCGACAAACAGTCCAGGCAGACCGGGGAGGTCCTGGAGCACGTCCATCACGAAGTACAACACCATCTAGGAGGAAAACAAAATCTATTATTTCTATGGTGGTTTTGAACTAGGGGTATATGACGATATGACGCTATGAGATCGTGAAGACGATCTATGTGCTGACGATCTGCCAAATCAGAGAGATCGTAGTATCGTCTATATAGACTACATTCTATCTATCTATTGCGGATCTATGCTCTTCCTAATTATAATTTTTTTCCTCAGCCAAATCGCACTATTTGCTAGTCCGCTTAATGCCCGCCTTATAGAAACGGCGCTCAGCCCCCCCCCGCCCAACTATTTGATTCCGAGTGAAAGTGAAAACGTAACGGACAAGTTGGTCCCTAAAAAACTCTACATCAGTGATATGGAACTGGTTTGGCTTTTAGGCCTCGTCCACATGGACGTTCGAAATGAACGCCCTCTGAACGCCGTACGCGTTTTTGCTGCATTTTGTAGCTGCGTTCGATTGGCGTTTCACCGGAGTTCGCAATCGCGTCGTTTTCCTTGCGTTCACCGGGATTCTGACGCCAAGAAAACGTCGCATGCGGCGTTTATTTGACGCCACCCGAACGCGCAGCCGGCCGAACGCCAGTGCTGAATGCCCGGGTGGACGCTTTGATTTGCTCCAATGAGCAGAAAAACGGTCGGCATTCAGTCGGCGCTCGCCTGGCGCCACAACCGCCTGGTTCAGATGTCTGTGTGAACGAGGGCTTACCCAAATGATTAGGAACAAACGGTCGTTATTTGCAAAGTCTGCAGAGAAAAGGTCCGCGCGGCGGCTGGCAACACGACTTTTCAACCACTTAAAGAGACAACATCCTAAACAATATGCCGAGAGTACAGAGGCTAGGAGAGCAGACACAGCCTTTTGAGAAAGGCGCTCCGCTCCATATGAGAGGACAAGCAAGCGATGGAAAGAGATAACAGAAGCAGTTACCTTTTACCTCGGAAAAGATATGGTTCCCATCAAAACTGTAGAAAACGAGGGGTTTAAAAGTCTGCTGAAAGCTCCCCGGCCGAAAATATTTCTCCAGCACTGCCATTCCACGTCTGTACTCCGAATGCCGTGAAAAAACGGAACGCGAAGTTCAGAACGTACGTTTTCTTGCAACAACCAGTGATCTGTGGTCCAGCCGCAATTCAGAGCCTTATTTGAGTCTGACAATTCATTATATTAACAACTGGAAGCTCTGTAGTGCGACTTTTCAAACAACATACTTCCCAGACGATCATACGGGGGAGCATAGAGCGCATGGCCTGAGAGATGCACTTGAGTGTTGGGGGCTTAAAGGGGATCAGATGACCTGCATGACCACAGACAGTGGGACTAACACGGTGCGGGCCTTGGAGCTTAACAACTGGACCCGTCTGCAGTGTTTTGGGCACAGACTTCACCTAGCCATTGGTGAGTAACCGTATAATAATAATAAAAAAATAATAATAATCATAATCATAATCATAATCATAATAATAATAATTTTAAATCGCTTCTTTTTTCACAATGTTTTTTCTGTAAGACAAAGGGAGTATTTTTCACTTGCGATTGAAAAATACTCCGAGATATACAGTACATTATCTTAAAAAAATAAAAAGTACATTTCAGTTTAGTGTAACTTAATGTCTTATAGCGCCCCCTCTTGGTGGACATATGACATTTTCTGTGTGTGTGGATTATTAATAATAACTCGAAGCTGAAATGTTCGGCGGGCGGCACGGTGGTGCAGTGGTTAGCGCTGCCGCCTCACGGCACAAAGGTCCTGGGTTCGAACCCCGGGGACGGCCGCAGGGCCTTTCTGTGTGGAGTTTGCATGCTTTCGCCGTGTTCGTGTTTCCTCCCACAGTCCGAAGGCATGCGATATAGGTTGATTGGTGACTCTAAATTGGCCCCGTTAAGGTGTGAATGTGTGTGATTGCGTGTGCCCTGCGGTGTGTTGGCGCCTGCCCAGGGTTGCTCCCCGCCTGCGCCCGCACGTTCCCGGGATAGGCTCCGGTTCCCCCGCGACCCCAGTTGGGATTAAGCGGTTCAGAGAATTACTGACTGACTGAAATGTTCGGTGTGAGCATTTTGTTCAAATGAAAAATAGTGGCAAAAGTCATTGCCACTATAAAAAGGAAACACTGATGTTTATTGCATTTATGTGTTTACTATATTAATGGACTGATGATGGGAGTAGGAATCAGTATTCGGTTTTGGGTTTGACTGAATCTTAAACAGTGGATTCGGTATTCGTCAGAACCCCCAAAAATCAAGATTGTGTATATCCCTAGTTTGTTCATATTTATGAGTTGCTTAGTTGTTTAGTTAAATTGAATTAAATACATTATGTTCTTCTTCTTTTAGAAAAAAGTGCTTAAGACCCTCGTGTATATCGTATGACATCTGTCTGCAAGAAATGAAATCTTAACAAGCCAGAAAATCTTAAAAAGAAAAAACATCTTTTTTTTTAATTTTAAGAATAACTTACTTGACTAGAGTTGTATGTGTAAGATAAATAATCTAATTTTAAGAAATGTTGGCTACACTTATTAAGAAAAATTTTGATTATAAGAACTTCTTAAAATGAAATAAGAAATTTATTTAAGGGAACGGACAGGTTCTCATGCTCTCCACTATGAGTTAAGAAATTAATGACAACTTTGCTTATTTTAAGAATATTAAAGCTAAAAACATGGAAAAAGAGATTTTTTTCTTGTCTTAGGAGATCTTTACAAGATAAATTTTCTCACTATATTTGCAGATAATTTTGCTTGATTCTGGTACCTTTTTTCTTATTATCCTTTTCTTTTTCTTATTTTCTGACACTGATTTTTTGCAGTGAAAGCAGTGAGTACATTCTCCTTCAGCTGGAAGAAAAAGAGGGATTTATGTAAGCCTCAAACAGAAATGAAACTACCTCAAGAAAAACTCATCACAGAGTCACCAACACGATGGGCTTCAAAACTTGCCATGATTGAGAGAGTTTTGGACCAAGAAAAGACCATTCCTCAGGTCCTGAAGGCAGATAAGACGACAAGGCACTTGATACCATCATGGCAAGATCTTGATGTAATGAAGTCCGTGAAGAAGGCCCTGGGTCCACTGAGAGACATGACCAACGCACTTTCAACAGACGATTATGTGAGTGTATCTTACGGTATGTCAAGCCAGTCTTGCACCTGCTGAAATTCAGCCTCTTGAAGCCGAACGATGATGACACTGAGCTAACAAAAACAATAAAGACAACTATCCTCGACTACCTCACTGAAAAATACTAGGATCCCACCACTGATGCCCTGCTGGACATGGCTTCACTTGTTGATCTGAGGTTTAAAACCCAATACTGTGACAAGAAAGAGGAAGTACAAGCCAGAGCTGTGTCTGAGCTGGAATCTCTGCTGAATGTACACTAGCAGTCAAAAGTTTGGACACACCTTCCCATTCAATGTTTTTTCTTTATTTTCATTACTATTTACGTTGTAGATTCTCACTAAAGGCATCAAAACTATGAATGAACTGTGTAAAGGCTATATGACCCAGAAGGAGAGTGATAGAGTGCTGCGCCAGATGGCCTGGCCTCCACGGTCACCTGACCAAACCCAATCGAGATGTTTTGGGATGAGATGGACCGCAGAGTGAAGGCAAAAGGGCCAACAAGTGCTCAGCATCTGTGGGAACTCCTTCAAGACTGTTGGAAAACCATTTCAGGTGACGACCTCATGAAGCTCATCGAGAGAATGCCAAGAGAATGCAAAGCAGTGATCAAAGCAAAGGGTGGCTATTTTCAAGAATCTAAGATATAAAACATGTTTTGGGTTATTTCACACTTTTCTGTTTACAACGTAATTCCATATGTGTTCATCCATAGTGCCTTCAGTGAGAATCTACAATGGAAATAGTCACGATAATAAAGAATAAAACATTGAATGGGAAGGTGTGTCCAAACTTTTGACTGGTAGTGTACATGCACAACAACAGTCTTCAACAGTATCTCCATCGACATCACAGAGCCGTGTGGAAAAAGTATACACACCGCCAATGAAAGCAAAGAAAACGCCGGCCAGCTTGTTTTCAGGTGATGTACTGTATATGCAGCTGCTACATCTGCTCCCCCATCTCTAAGAGAGGCAATAGATGGGGAACTGAAGGCCTAACTGTCCACACCAAATGCAGATAGTAAGATGGATCCTCTTGAACGGTGGAGACTACATGAGGGAAACTTTCCAAGGGTTAGACAACTAGCTCAAAAGTATCTTTGCATTCCAGCAACAAGTGCTCCCTCAGAACAAGTCTTCAGCATCCAAAATTTTATCCCACGCAACGTAAACGGTCGTTTTTTTCGGAAACCTCCGTTGCGACAAGCGACTGGTTTTGCCGTGGAGGGTCACATATCATAACATGCCAAAGGGCTACTCTATAACCAGATAAAGTAGACAAACTGGTTTTCTTGGCTAAAAACCTGTAATCTGGCTCCTTTTCAGATGCTGGAAAAACATGTTTTAAGTTGATTTTGTTTTATAATCACATTTTAGACACAGTACTGCACTTAATTTTTGTTCAGAGAGAACCACAATTTACCTCTAAGTTTACATTTATACCCTTTTAAGAACCTATTTATTGTTTTACCTTAGGAGGTATTGTCATGTCATGTTAAAATGATTGTGTTGAATAATTCAGTAATAGCTTAAGAATTGCATTTGTTGCCATTTTTATTGCTTACCATTTTTAATGTTTTGTTCTTGTTGATATTTTGTTCTGAAGTAACTAAGTATTTATTTAGCTTTGAATAAACATGTTGGCAAAATTGCACAAACTGATTAAAATCTGTTCAGAAATGTTCTTTGGCCTAAATGCCATTTTATTCTTTAGGATCTTGCTCGTGAGTACCTCAGTGGTACCTTTACCGGTCCGGGACGCCAACCGGCGACCTTCCGTTCACGGGACAAACGTCCTAACCGTTACGCTACCAACTGCTGCTGCCAACAGGGTTACTCTTCTTCGTCTTTGGTTTTCTGGATGTAACAGTCACTTCTGGGATATTTGACCATTTTTCCTTTTCTATTTATTCTGTTCTATTTGCACGCTGTTCGTTTCTGACGTTTTGGTTTTGGAAACAAATACTGAAACACTGAAATACTGGACCAACATGTAGTTTGGGTTTTGGTTTTTATGTGGAAACAGGAATGAACAATGATGTATGGATTCACCAGGATGGCTAGAGGCATGTGGTTCAGACCTGGTCGGTGGTTTTGACGTAGCCCTTGTCCAGGGGGCTGTCCTCCCCGTAGCGAGCGTACATGACCAGACCCATGAGGCAGCCTAAAGTCAGGACTATCTGTTGGCATGGAAACACCACGTAGCAGGACCTGCACCAGAGAGAGATGCATGAGAGTAAACATGATGGCTTATTGTGGACATAAGGGGTATTTTCAATTGTTTCCACCATTACTGATCATACTAGAGAACTAGAACTAGAGCGTCAGACTGGACTGATACTCACAGATACAGTATAAACGGCAAAAAAGAAATAATTAGAAATGCACAGAGAGGAAAAACATTGTAGAGAAATGATGTTAAAGACGTTAATGCAAGATGAAAACCAGAAGTTATTCACTTTGAGCTGTTGATTTCCACTTACTTCTCAAAATCACTATTCTTCGTTGATTTCCAGTCAGGTTCGGCCATCATTACTTGCCCAACTAGTGTTAAACCTGACTGAAGCCAGTAAGGAGAAATTTTGGCTAAAACCTGAATGGAAGCTTTAAAGATCCAGGTTGACAGCTAAAACCCGACTGGAAGTCAAGGATCAAGCTGCATGAAGCAACTTGAATGGAAGTTTAAAGATCCAGGTTGTGACAGCTAAACCCGACTGGAAGTCAAGGATCCAAGTTGTGACAGCTAAACCTGACTGGAAGCCGAAAGATCCAAGTTGTGACAGCTAAACCTGAATGGAAGCCGAAAGATCCAGGTTGTGACAGCTAAACCTGAATGGAAGCCGAAAGATCCAGGTTGTGACAGCTAAACCTGACTGGAAGCCGAAGATTCAAGATGACGGCTAAAGTTCCACTGAAGCCAAGAAGGTAAGCAGACGGAAGTTAAACCTGACTGAAGCAGAGAAGGAGGTGTTGTGACGGCTAAACCCGACTGGAAGCCAAAAGAAGAAGATGTGACGGCTAAATCCCTGACTGGAAGCCGAAGGGGCAAGCCAGGGGATGGTCAACCTGACTGTGCTTGGTGAAGGAGGCAAGTTGTGACGGCTAAACCTGACTGGAAGCCAAAAGCGGCAAGTTGTGATGGCTAAACCTGACTGGGAGCTGAAAGGGCAACTTAGATGGCTAAACCTGACTGAAGCAGAAGGAGGCAAGCTGTGACGGCTAAACCCACTGGAGCTGAAAGGGGCAAGTTGTGATATTAAACCTGACTGGGAGCTGAAGGAGGCAAGTTGTGACGCTAAAACCTGACTGGAAGCAGAAGGAGGCAAGTTGTGACGGCTAAACCTGACTGGAAGTCAAAGGGGTGTTGTGATGGCTAAAACCTGACTGGGAGCTGAAAGGGGCAAGCCAGACGGCTAACCTGACTGGAAGCAGAAGGAGGTACAGACGCTAAACCTGACTGGTTTTGAAAGGGCAAGTTGTGATATAAACCTGACTGGAAGCCGAAAAGATCCGGGTTGTGATGACTAAAACCTGACTGGAAGCCGAAGATCCTAGTTGTGATGACTAAACCCTGACTGGAAGCCGAAAAGATCCAAGTTGTGATGGCTAAACCTGACTGGAAGCCAGTGGGCGAGAAATTTTGTCTACACCTGACTGAGTGCTTGTGACGGCTTCCATTCAGCACAACATGTCATGCCACTTGCCCCTTTAGCTTCCGTTCGTTATAAGACTTGTTAGCATGTGAAGTTGTGGCTCAGTGGACGAAGTTTGATCTATCATTCGGTTGATTCATCTTCATTAAAACCAAAAACCAAACCCAATGAGAGTTGTTTTCAAATAAAAAATGGAAAAAACGGAAAAAACACTTAAAAAATAACAAATCACGCTTGAGCAGCATCTGACTTGTTCCTCGTTTTCCTTTTGGTTTTGGAAATCAATGGGATTGGTTTTTTAAATGAATGAACGACTGATAGACAGATCAAGTTCTCTTGATGTGACGAGATCATACCCAGTCATCAATGAAAGTGGTATGGCGGATTAATAACATGATGGCCTCCCTCTCAGTCCGGGAGCTGAGGTATCTCTGGACCTGGGCCTGGTTCACTCCGTACAGAGCCAGCATGAGGAAGATGCCCCCTACTGCTAGGGTCCAAAACGTGTGCCTCTCCAGGGGGTCAGGGTTCAGCCTGGAGGGTGGAAGTACAAGAGTAAGAGAAAAAAACCCCAAAAGCAGCCATAGTTACTAGCGGAGGTTCATTTTAACTAGAATTTTTATGTGTCCCAATTTAGCTCTGACCCTTGGTATTTTTGCTTACTAGCTCATAAGATTACTTCCATGACTAACGCACGTTAAGACTTCCTGTTCACCCACTTCCGAATAAAATCAACAGCATTTTGAGGCCAGTAACTAGCCTTTGGCAAATGAATGAACTTATGGACCACTTTCTACTCACTCCAAGCCTGCGATGCGGCTGCCATTCTGGGCCTTCTTCCACTGCCAGACCCCCGCCTGATGCGCCCTCATTTATCACTTACGTTCGGCGAATATCACAATGGTCTGGAACACGTCGGTCCAGATCACAGCTTTCAGACCACCCTGACCCGAAAGTGAGTAAAGTAAAGGTGAACGGGAGGACGGAGAACGCTAGATCTGCGTTTTTAAGAGTGTTTAGAAGACCACTTTCACTTTTTACAGCACATTTCACTGCAAGAAAGCAGGAAACGGCTTGAGCTTTCACCAGCGTGGTGTAGAGAGTGCATACAAGTCCTATTGCCAGGACTGCCTCAGAGGTCAAAATCCAGTTACTGCAATACAAATGAGATGTAAAAGAAAAACATTATTTACATTTACTGCATTTTTACGGCTACACACTCATCCAGAATATCTAGCCTTTACGCGACGACCTGCTCGCGCCACATAGACTCTGCCTTCTCATTTATACATTTATATTTACAATGTATAAATCGACACGACTACACATTTGAGAAAGAGCTCTTCCCAAACAGTGAAATTAAGTGAATCGGCCAGCATCGCCATTAACCAGGTACGTTATTGCTACACCGAGACCATGTGTATTAGTATCGTGTTTATTGTATGACCTTGCTCTGGATAGGAGTGTGTGCTTGATTTCAGAACAACAGATATATAGCACTGATCAAATGAGATCGCGGCGAATTGCTCCACGGGCAAGTTTCAGTCGCTTGTCGCAAATTTTCTAAATTGAGTTATGATGTTTGCATGAAAGGGCATAAATCAAGCTTCAAAACGATACCTATATGGAATGAATCGGACGACATATGACTGGAGATATCACCATTGAAAGGAGTCGGTTTCTCCTGTCACGCCAAGTGAGAACGGAGAACTGCTCTTTTGAAGTTGACTATCGCCGAAAGCACTCACAGACGCCTCGCGCGTCACGCGTTACTTTTGCATTTACGGTAGCCTACGCTGCATTCACAGCCACGCTGACAGCCTACTCATGTTAGGGTTAACTGTCGAGGATGAGATTTTATCTGAGAAATATCTTCACGCTTAGTCAACCAGTGGATTTTAAGGGAATATTGGAGTAGAGCGGTCAAAACAGAAACTTTTTAACATTCTGTTGAATTGAATTTTCACCAAGAACGCTGAAGCCGTTTTTAGGATGGAAAGGGTAAGTTTTCATTAAATTCGATTCACAACAGTACAGTATAGATCTTCCACTGTTTCAAAACACTAAACCAAAATCCCAAATTTACCCCACGCAACATAAACGCTGTTTCGAAACCTCCGTCATGGTAGTTTACCGCTGGTTTTGCCGTGGAGAGTCACAGTTGTGTTTCTGAGTAGCTTTTTCACCAAAATCCCCGACATAACTATCGCTTTTAACCAGCTGCTTGATCCTATCTGTATACCACCGCTTCTGCACGTATTCGGTATTTTTCTCAGACTGACGACGCCGGTCCTACTTTGCTAATTAGCTAATCAGTAGCATCAGCTGTGCTGTGGGTGGAGAATGTCGAATCTGTGCAGAGCGGTGGTCCGCGAGGAAAAGCTGGTTTAAATCACACACTAAAACATGAATTCTGAAGTAAATAAGTAGGTAGAATGTAGAATCATTCACCTGCATTCAGTGCGAGAGCAGGAGCGTACAGGACCACTCCCATGTAGATTACCTAGAGGTCGATAACAAAAATATCAAAAACAACAGATACGGCTTTCATTTTCACCACTGAAACAACATAGCGAAGGAGGATTTAAGGACAGTAAAACCGTGAGATTCGTAGCGCCCTGCCGCTGACAACCCGACATTACAACTGTTCTTTCCACCGCTGGTCACACGAAAGAATTTCGAGGCATGAATGTTTGCGTGATCTAAACCAAATATGAGAGAAGAAAATATGAAGTCAGGACATTAGCTGGCAAAACAGTCAGTTTTTAACCTACTCTCGGGCCAGTCTCGTGCGATAGTCAAGCGCCGCGACGGCTTGAGAGCTCCGTTCTCTTCATATCTCACTCTGGAGGTCAACGTTGAATCCGTGGTACTTTTCATTTTCCTTTATGCCCTTTTTCCACTGCTTTGGTGCTTAGGGCTGTGTGGATATGACCAAATAAATCGGATGATGAAATTCAATGTATATGGTTTCATATTATACTCAGTTTAATTTCAGGCGTCAAAGCAATACACTTGTTTACAGCAGTATTTCCTCATGGTGTGGATGAGGGTTTGCGGTAGTCACCACGGCGCTGCGTAGATGGAAAAGTACAGAGAATACTATGCCATATATTTGCCGAATTCTGAATGTGCTGTGGAACTGTTGCAACTAAAATCTCAGGTCTGTGCACACGCTGAGATCCGCCTGCCCTCACGCTCAGATCCACGTAACGCCAAAGGTGCCACAATTCGCCTTAAAGGTATCTTACTAGAGCACCGTAAAAGGCCAGCATATTTTAAGTAGTGGTGTCGTTATCTGGCAAGTAACGCAAGGCGTTAACGCGGAGATTCTCATCACGCATAAAAAAAATATCATTGCTAATCTATTCACAAAGGTTGGGAGCTGGGTGTATACTACGCAAGCTATGAGGCCCTTTCACCTTGATATTTTAGCGATGTATCAATAGGTCTGGCTGCAGACTGCACTCGTGACGCCAGACACCTGCACTTCCGCAAGTGACGCCACTAGTATAGTGATCTGCTGGATTAAGATTTTACATTGTACTATTTTATAAAAACTATTGTCAGTTTATCTAATAATAAAAATTGTTAATACAGTAGTTGTAAAATTACGACGGCGTTTTTAGTGCCACCTAAAAGTAATATTTCGGAGAATAAATTAAAATCATTTAGAATAAGTCGAAAATGTTATGAGAATAAAGTCGAATGTTACGTAGAAAAATCACAGAATTAAGTAGGAAACTATGGATGTGGGAGGATCTGTATCAAATTATATCAAACTACATTTACAAAATGTGTATGCATGCTTAAGAGATTTTAATAAACCTACTTTGACGTTGATGTTTGCAAGGTCTTCGTGAGAGCTAACTCACTGAAGAGACAACAGGTTGTACAGAAATATATCTTAAACACTCATGTACAAATTCGGGACTTTATTTCCGTAATTTGACTTTATTTCTCAAAATACTAATATTTTAACTTCGTATTATTACGAGTTTATTCTCGAAATATTTCTTCGACTTTTTTTCTCGTGAAACATTTCGACTCCTATTCTCAGAAGATTTCGCATTTTATTCTCGTGAACATTTCCCATTCCCTGCTCAAAGACTTACTTTTAGTCATTATTTGGGTAGCACACATATTCTGAATGGCTTCGCAGAATTCAAATGAGCCATTTTAATCAAGATTAATCTAGATTAAAAAAAATAATCTATGCCCACCACTAATTTTAAGTCAACGGAACAAAAAAAGAGTAGTTTTAATGAATGAAACCACATAAAAATGGGTAAGCGAATCAATAATCAGGTACTTTTACGCTCCATCCGAGTGTGAGTGTTTCAAGCGAGCGTCAGAGGCAGAGTTGAGCACAAGATTTTGCTAGCGGAAGTTCCGCTGAATTTACAGAAAATGTACCATATTGTACAACTACGGCTTTAACTGGTGATGTTTTCCCAATTTGGAACAGTGGATTGAGCAAACCGCCTGGCTTCAACCCGCATTTGTAATACCCAGATGAGCTGGCCTCCACGAAGCGGCAAAAGTGAGGATTATTTGTCATTGTGAACACAGCACACGAAACGAAATGTGACCTGCGCATCTGACTCATGCGGTGGGCAGCTGACATGGGCAGCGCCTTGGGAGTAGTGCTTGGGGATGGTACTCATTTACGAAAGTACCTCTGGTGGTATCACCCTTTACCGTCCGGGGATTTGAACCGCGACCTTCCCATCACAGATTACGGCTGAAGTCTCTAAATCACATGCGCCATCGTTTCTCACAAGGTCTTGTCATATTTAACTTGTAAGCATCGCGGAACTTGGTCAAGTGTAAAGACTAAATCGTTGTCTTCATACACACTTCATGTGGGCATGAGGCAAGTCCCAAAGATGAGTCTTGGTCTTCTACTCATGTTACTCCCTTGTTTTCCTTGCCACTGTCTCATGCCTCACCAGGATTCTGTTTCAAAGCGACGTTCAGAGAGCGAGTCGGGAGCAACGCTTGACGGTTATCACGTATGAACCAAGGCCTAGAGATTCCGACGACACGAACGCCACACTGAGACCAAACAAGACTCACCATCTGGAAGATGAAGGTCACGTGCCATATTCAAGACGGTTTTGTTGAAGCTTAAGCTCAGATACTGGTGGAGAAACGGAAAAAGCCGGAAGGTTGAGACAATGATCAGATTACACGTGACTTGCACGGCAAAACCAGTCATTGTCGCAATGGAGATATTCGAGAAAAAACGAAATGCTTATAAGGCGTAAAATTCTGGGATTTTTTGTTTTTAGTGTTTTGAACAGTGGAAGGTCTATACTGTTAGAATAAATTCTGGCTGAAAACTTACTCTTTTCCATCCTAAAACGTGACTTTTGAGGTGAGAATTCAATTCCAGCAGAATGTTAAAGTTTCTGTTTTGACCGGGCTTACTTCAATATTTACGCTGAATCCACTGGTTGACTAGCGTGAAGATATTTCTCCGAATCCATCTTCGTCTCCCGAGTTCAGTTAACCTAACGAGGTAGGCTATCCGTGGCTGTGAATGCAGCGTAGGCTAACAGAATGCAAACGTGAGCCACGACCGCATCAAGCGCCTGGTGAGTGCTATCGCCGATGGTCAACTTCTAAAGGCAGATTTCCGCTTCTCACTTGGCGTGACAGGAGAAACCCCACTTTTGAATGTTGATATCTCAGTCATATGTCGCCTGGATTCATTCTATATAGGTATCGCTTTTGAAGCTTGATTATGCCCCTTCAAAAAGATCATAACTCAATTTTGAAAATTTGCGACTGGTTTTGCCGTGCAGAGTCACACATATTCATGGTGGTCGTGAAACTGGTACATCTGTATAACTGGCAAAAGCTGCAGACCAGTTTCCAGAGCTTTATACAAGTCCGAACTGCTGAGCCAGTGTTGACACATGAGCTGATTGGATCTATTGCTGATTAGATCTATCAGCAATCGGATCGTATCGCTCTAGCGCCTGATAAATCAGCATCAGCACTTTCACGGCGGAGTATGAACGACGCATTAAAAAAGAGGAAAGGAGACAGGATCATCTGTGTTGTTATTGAGGTTCTATGTTGTATGTGAAGCCCACTTAACAGCAAACTTAACTGCTGCCTTTAGAATTTTATAATGTTCTTAGTTACAGCATTTATCTGATCTCTCACCAAACAAAAATCTCTGTGGCAGTTTCAGGCAACAGTGATTTTTCCCAGAATACGCGTCACAAGTTTGCCGGGGCCGCCAGCTACCAGTGACCAACTTATGGCAAAGTTCTGGCAACAAAGACAAATGCCACTAGGAGGCAAAATGAATTTACCAGTGATTTGCCAAAACAATTTGCCGCACGATAAACCTGTAGTGAACTTCGCTGACAATTCCACAGGCATAAGTTCTCCACAAAGTTTACTGGAAGTTTGCCACGAAAATTCCGTATCGGTTGGGCTCTATTGGTCACTAGTTTTTGTAGTTAGAAACGGGGACTTACATCTTTACCTGGGAAGAATCATCAACTAGGGTGGGCGATATATCAATATAATTGGCGTGTCTCGCTTGTTCCACGCATGATGTAGCAATGATATATCGTGACCGTCACAGATAAATCCCAACGTTATTGTTAAACAGACAGCATGCACGCTGCTTTCCCCGCCACGGGCGCCGCAGATCAATGCCAAACTAGGAGCGTGCTGCGAAATGGTTTGCTGCAAAAACTCGGCGACATTTCAAAGTCATGAAAGAATAGAAACTCGAGAGCACAAATGAAGAATCGAAAGCGGTTGTGATAATATTGCACGCGAACTGTATTTTTCCTCTTGAATGTCTTTTTTCCTCGATGTGTTAAATGTCCTGTAAAGTAGATTACTGACGAGCGGCTTTTTTGCTCGAGGAGATTTCTGCGCGGGTTTGAAAGGGGCGGTTTTGGCAGTTTGGGGTGGGTCGGGTAGTTTCTGCTCAGAATCCTATTGGGCCGATGGCTCCTGGTCTTGTGATCGACTGCACACTACAGGAAGTTTCTACAGAAAAACCAAAAATGACGGAGGAAGAGGAACAACGGCAGGTAGATTAAAACGCAAGTTATAGTTTATCAACCTTTATAATTATAATTTAATAGTTAGTTCTACATCATGAAGTACACGCAATCAGTGGCTCCTTGCCTAATTTGTCTGTCCTCAATATAAAGTATAAAGTTTGGTTATATTATACTTTGGTTTAAAATAAAAGCATTTACTATGTTAAACTTTACTAAATTCATTATATTGGTGTCATTTTATGCAACATGGGGCCGAATTTATCCTTTATACAGTGATTTAGAGGAAATTTCAAGGTATAGAGATATATATCGTGTATCGTGATATAGCTTAAAAATCTTGCGATATTATTTTTACGCCATATCGCCCAGCCCTAATCCCACCTGAAGAACTATCAACATTGTATTTCTTAACAAGGATCCTAATCACACGCACTACACTATATAAATACAAATCTGTGTAAATGGTGTGAAGGAAAATGTGTCTGTATCTGTTGAAATCAGCCTTTCCTCAGGCTATTAGGCTGATAACACAAACCGTGCTCGGCCAAACTGTACGCCGCGTTATCACGCTTAATAAAAACTGCGGCTACGCCGGCTGACGTGCTCGCGTGCTCAATGATGGTTGCGTTGATGTATCGATGCAGATCAATGTATCATTTAGGGATGCAAATCACACGTTTCATCACAATGCGATAATTACATCGATCCAATGGATGACGATTCAACGTCTGCCACGATACAATCTCGAACAGGTTCAATTCAGTTGAAATGCTGATTTAACCTGTTAAGCCCTGTGACTGTTTTACAGATTTTTGCTGTAAAAAAGATCCCCAAAATAACGTATAAATCTCAGCAACCACAATGTCTATTTTTATGCTTTTGCTATCATTATAAGGGTAACGCTTGTGAGATTACTGTGGAATCAGCAAACATGTTACTGCTAAAAAAAAAACATATCTGCGTGATCTGCAGAGTCTCAGCTTTCGTATGATATACGGTGTGCATGGTTAGCCGTAGTAGTATAGATTCTACCGCCGTACTTCTTCCACGTAGACCTACGCAGTGTTTTTGTTCTTCGTTTTTTTATGTGTTTGGTGTTGGAATTGTGTTGTGTTTTGGTGGAATTTGTTTGAGATTTTTCCACGAGATTCTATCGGTGATGTTGAAGTGCCACATGCATATGTTTGTTTACTTTTACCGACTATTTAAAGCCTTCCCGTTCTGACCCGGTACCGGGGGCGATCGGGCTCAAGCGGTTAACACAGTCACTTTCATTCATATCAAAATCACAGAAAGCAACCGTTATCATTTGACATTTTTATTCCTGAGCTCCAACATTTAAACTAGGGATGCACTGAATATTCGGCCACCGAAAGATTTTTTTTTTTAACGCGACCGAAACAGTGATGACGCAAGCAACAACCGCAACCTGCATGCGCCAGATTGGATTAGAGTCAACATGTCTGCCGTGTGGGCGCACTTCAATATATCTAAGAAAGACACACGGAAAGCCGTTTGTAAAGCGTGCAACGCCGACATTTCTAGAGGGAGGGCACCCACAAAGACTTTCTCAATGTCGGGATTCATTTATCATATAAAATCAAAACATCCCGATCGCCATACGGGGTATGAAGCACAGAAGAGGCAAGACCCTTCGAGCACACCCACTCCGTCTGGGGCGGACGTTTTTGAAAAGGCAAGAAAGTTTTCATTTTAGTGTTTTCATACACTATTTTGTTATAGGCCTGCAGAGAATGTTGTTATATCTTTCAACACTTTTTAAAGCACTTGTTCTGAATGCACTTTGTTCGTGCACTTCGTTCAGAATATTAAAATGCACTTGAATTCACTTGTTTTATGAGAGAAGATCTTTAATTGTATAATATTTCAGCTGTCTTGCTTTTAGGCTATTCATGAGTGAGGCCAAGGAAAATATTTTATTTCAAATTTGATTTTATATTGTGCATTGTTTGAATGCTAAATAAATATTTTCATAGTTTTGTAACAGATTTATTCTTTGAACCATGAATATTAATTTATGCAATTGCAATGCTTGACTTTAGTGAGGTAAGTACACACAGTCCCAGTCGTAACGGCAATATTACAAAAAACTGGTATAATAATTTCTTTCGGTGTTTCGGTTTTTCGGCCAAGCGTTTCCTCATTTCCGGTTTCCTGGCATTTTAAGCGTGCAGTGAGAAAAATATTTTTGCTCAACTCTGCATGTGCTCGCGCTCGACTCTGCCCTCCTCATTTATCGGCATCGGCATATACAGCATAAGCCTGAAAAACATCGGCTGTCGGCATCGGCCAATAATTCCCGCATCGGGCATCCCTAGTTTATACATTTCTGATCTGAAATCACGTTCAACATTTCCGAATCCAGGTTTTCCCCTCCGTCATAATTACCTGGTAGGCGCTGGCAAGGCGCAGGCGGTAGAAAACGGGGATGAAGATGTGCGCCGGGATGAGCAGCCCCAGGAAGTAGGAGCAGCCCAGGAACCAGTACTGCGTGCCGTGCGCGTAGATCTCGGAGGGCGCCCCCAGGATGGCCACGGCCGACTGGAAGGTGGCCAGCAGCGAGAGGGAGACGGGGAGGCAGCTCATGCTGCGGTCGGCCAGCAGGAACTCCTGCGTGGTCCTCTGGCGGCCCCCTGAGAAGGCGTAAAACAGACCGATGCCCGCAGAGGCCACCAGCAGCAGGACGAAGATCACATAGTCCACCGTGGTGAAGTGCATCTGGACTACTTCCCCCATGATGATGCTGCTGCTGCTGCTTCTGCTGCTTCTGCTGTACGTCGGGATGGACTAGAGGATTGTCAGCATAAATATGCCCATGGAGTCGTCATCGACGCCAGCGATTCTGGGAAGAGGTAAACAGCGAACTGTTAGTCAATCATCCACTATACGAGCTTTGGCAAGAGCCAAACGACCAACTGACTAGATTTAATATACATCTTGTGATATTTTGTTTCCCAAGAAACCGGATTATGAGGCGCTCAGGACACGGCGATGTCAAAAACAAATCATAACCTTTGGACTGCATGAAAAGGTGCTCCCATACTTTTATTACATCGATGTGCTGGTATAGATCAGGTATCGTTTTGAGGTGTGTATCAAGGGTTTAGTCATGATATGGCATGAAATTGATTCAATGGGCAACGATCCCACGTCAGTCGATATCACAAAGCCTGTTACGACAGTCAATCATCCACTTTTGGAGCTAGCGCCAAACAGCCAACTGACTGCATCTAATCTAATATCTGTCTTACGCAATTTGACATGGACCTCAGCAACATTGCTGCAAAGTTACAGGCCAACTAGAAGTTAGGGATGCACCGATCCGATACGTGGACCGGATATCGGCCCGATAACCACTCAAATAGCTGGATCGGGTATCGGTGGCATTGGGCCGATCTACGGAGCCGATCTGTAAGTTGTAGGTTTTCTACGGTTGCGTATGCGTGCACGCTCAGTTCGCTCGACGTTCACGCTAATTCCTACACATAGAAATGACAATGAGCAGAACTATATGTGTAAGCAAATGATATTCTTTTATTTTCTTTAACAACACCAGCTCTTGCTCGTCATCTTTGTGTTCCTCGCTGTGTTTGTTAGCGCGCGCGTCTGTCACAGAGAAGTCGAACATTCACAAAAGTTCCATCGAATCTTCCCCTTTATTACAGACAAAACTTAGATTTTAGCTGATAAACAACAAAAACAACCAGCGTTCTACTCACAACGCAGCCGTTTACTCGATGTTTTCATTGTTTAGACGTGAGTTTGAGGTGTTATTGTGTGGAACGCCGTTAGACCAAACGACTCTCGTGTGGAACGCCATTATGTCAAAAATGAGTCCAAAATGAGATGTAGGCTAAAATTAGTAAATTATTCAGAAAAACTTTTTTTTACATTCTATAGTGTTAGAGAGTAAAAAATAAATATTGAAAGAGGCATTATTTGTTATTAAAATCATTTTATTCCATATCCAGATGGATTCCAAATGGATAAAGAAGTGTGTCCACCTGCACCAACCTTATTTTTCTTCATAGTACTGAGCCACTACATTTTGGCGCAAGATGGCGTTCCACATGAGAGTCGCCTTACAATAAGCCGGAGGACATGCCTCGGAATAATCACTGAAAATATCAAGTAAATGGCTGTGTTGTGAGTAGAACGCTGGTTGTTTTGGTTATTTATCAGCTAAAAATGAGTCTTATCTTTAATAAATGGGAAGAGTTGACTGAACTGGAACGCTTCAGTGAATGACTTCCCTGAGAGAGTTGTGCGCGCTAACAAACAGCTCGTGTTTACATCGCAATTTTTTTTGTTTTGTTTTTAGGGTTTTGAAACAGTGGAAGGTCTATACTGTACTGTTGTGAATAAATTTGGCTGAAAAACTTACCCTTTCCATCCTAAAAACGTGACTTTCTTGAGGTGAGGAATTCAATTCCAGCAGAATGTTAAAAGTTTCTGTTTTGACCGCTCTACTTCAATATTTACGCTAAATCCACTGGTTGACTAGCGTCAAGATATTTCTCCGGAATCCATCTCCGTCTCCCGAGTTCAGTTAACCTAACGCAGGTAGGCTATCCGTGTGGCTGTGAATGCAGCGTAGGCTACCGTAAATGCAAACGTAGCCGTGACCGCACCGAGCGTCTGTGAGTGCTACGGCGATAGTCAACTTCAAAGGCAGATTTCTCCGTTTCTCACTTGGCGTGACAGGAGAAACCCGACTCCTTTGAATGTTGATATCTCAGTCATATGTCGTCTGATTCAT
The DNA here is from genome assembly GCA_032718565.1 of Distichodus sexfasciatus. Classification (NCBI taxonomy): domain Eukaryota; kingdom Metazoa; phylum Chordata; class Actinopteri; order Characiformes; family Distichodontidae; genus Distichodus; species Distichodus sexfasciatus. The sequence goes on along the minus strand of JAVGVS010000608.1, from coordinate 26,173 downwards.
TCCATATAGGTATCGTTTTGAAGCTTGATTTATGCCCTTTCGTGAAAACATAAAAACTCAATTTTGAAAATTTGCGACAAGCGACTGGTTTTGCCGTGCAGAGTCACAAATGTCAGTGCGATTCAGCATTTGACCCCACTCCATTTTTAAAGAAATGGAAGCAGCACAATGCCTTTATATAAAAATTCTAGCAAGATAAACGCACACAATTAGACCTACCGTCCGCTGTGAACTACTACTCGAAAGACGATACAACTTTGACCACACATTAAAAATCTACATGTAAGAGAAAAAGAGACAAATGAAAAATGGCTGTATAATAGCTTCAGGCTAAAGTCAGCAGGGGTGGAAGTAACGAATTACAAATACTCACGTTACTGTAATTAAGTAGATTTTTTGGGTACTTGTACTTTTATGAGTAGTTTTTCAAGTGTGTAATGTTACTCGTACTTGAGTACAATTTACACCATGTAATCTACTTTGCTACTTATAAAATCAAAAGTCGCTACTGAGTACGCCCACAATTTGAATTAATATCAATAGCAATCGCGACTGCGCCAATGAATCTATGACGTAAGCAAAGAATAAACTCCGCTGCAGCAGCAGGCACAGGTGTCTGGAGCTACTACACAGTGGAGTACAAACTCATTTATAGACTGAAGATTTGGAGACAAAGAAGCCAAAATGGAGACAGAAGACAACACTGTCAACCGTGAAAATGATGGAGAAAAGACGGAGGACGAGTGCCCGCTGCCTGTTGTTCGCAGTGTATTGGGAAAAGTTTAAACTGTCCTATGCATGTTCAAAAACATTTTTGTCATTGTTTTAAAAAACAGAATTCCTGCTTTATATCTACATTTATTTACAAAACAAATTGCCTTTCTATACCTTGTTCATCTGAGAAATGTGCTTTGAACGTAGATATTTTATACTGGTGAATCGAATCAAATGCCTGCTATTGACGACGCAATAAAACATCCATCGGTTAAAAAGTAATTAGTACTCTGAGTAGTTTTTGAGAAGAGTACTTTGTACTTTTACTCAAGTATTTTTTTAACACCAGAACTTTTACTTGTAATTGAGTACATTTTAACCAATGTAACAGCACTTGTACTTGAGTACAAATTTTCAGTACTTTTTCCACCTCTGAAAGTCAGTAGATAAGTAGCTGCACCTACCGTCTCCAAGTGATATTTGTGAGTTTAGGGGCAATGCGAGCTGGTCTTGGGTCTGCCTCCCGCTCCGGGTGATTAATGGACGTTGCTGTCTACCCTGTTAACGGCAAGAAATGGGAGGAAAAAACACCAAAAGACTAAGTAACCTTTTGGCCAGAGAGTCAAAAAAGAACAGCTCAACCAATATTTTCAAAAATGATAATGCAATTAGAGAGCAAGGAGTTCAAATTAAATTATACTCCAAAAAAACCAAGCTATTAGGGAGCTGTTGGCATGACGACAGTTAGCTACAGCTTTGGCTGATATGATGCTACAGGCAACAGCTTAGGAGCTTATTTCTACTCTGGAGAAGTGCAGGAAAGGAATGTTTTGGTCTTGTGAGGCGTAATGCATCTTATTAAAGAGCACGCCATGTGACTCTAACTGACAGAGAAATACATTTCTGTGTATTCACATTTCTGACAGATGATGACTGCACTTTTTTTGGCCGCGCAGGTCTTATGGAAGATTTCTAGATTTTTATTAACGCGCAGATTTGAAACATGCCGCAACTTTTGTTGCAGTTCACGTGTGTACGGCGTAAAAAGCAGCCACTAGCAATTAGGGCTGTGTGATAAGACCAAAATCTCACATCCCGGTAGAAGCTCAACTCTACCTACACACGCACGATCAAAACACAGTGTGCAGTGTCAAGTAATGTAGAAAAATGGAAAAATGGCTTCATTGTGATGTGAGAGTTGAGTAGGAGCATGGGCGTAAATCCCGGGGGGGACGGAGGGGACATGTCCCCCCCCCCTCCATCCGAGGATTGCCTCCCCCCCAAAAAAATTATTTGAAAAAAAATTGCACTCTCTATTGTGAAATATATATGTATGTATACCTAAAATAATTGTGTAAGTAGAAAAAAAAAACAAACGCAAAAAATGCATTTAGAAACAGTTGAGTTCCCCCTCCCCTTCCTCACAGTGGTTTGGCCCACTGCCTGCTTTCCCAGTTCATCTCACCTACTCTACACTGGGGGTGTTGAAATTAATCTTATAATCGATGCATCGCAATGCAGACGCGGACGATTCTGCATCGATGCAGTGGCAGGACATAATCGATTATATCATAATGACATTGTTTGGTGATTTTCTGGCGGCAGCATAAAAATTCTAATTCTTAAAAGGTAGTTTCGGTAGTGACTGTGGCTGAGTACAGCGCTGCTCCGGGTAGAAGTAACTCTCATCTCACTGATGGCACTCACCGCATGCGCGGCAGCCGAGAATGGCGGAGGGAATAAAAACAAATGTATTGTCTTTTTTTTTTTTTTTTTTTAACATTTATTCGATTACTCGATTAATCGATAAGAAAATCGATAGAATACTCCATTACAAAAAGAATCGATAGTCACAGCTCTAAGTGGGAGACATGAGATTTTGCTTGCGAAAGTTCAGAATTAAGGCACCAAGCCTATGAACTATGAAAAAATATTGCCGTAAACATTGCATTTGACGACGCCATGAAATAATCAATAGAGTGTAATATAAAGAAATAGACGGTTTAATTTTGTGATCAACATATTTCGTCATATTGCTCAGGCCCACGACTAAACATTGAACATTTAATTTATTCTGGATGATGGCAGTCTAAAAAAAAGGTGTGAAATGAAGAAATGAGAAAGCCCTGAAACAGCAGGTTCCCTATTACTTACTGCTGGCTTCTTTTTAAGCTGCTCCATGGTTTATGTAATGAAGTTCCAGGAAAGAAAGCACAGAGAATATGATAAACGGTTGAGATCACACCGGGCTTTTATAAGACGATATGTAATTATAACCACAGTTTTAGACCGTTTTTCTCCAGTAATGTGGAATTATGGTTGAATTTCTTTTTGACCTTTTAATTTCAAGAAGATTAAGAAAAAAATAGAACATTCCCCCCACTATTTTCTTCACTGCTGCTTTCACTGTTATCTCAAGGCCAAGGGGGATGAAGCACTGCTGAGATTTTTACTGTCTTATGTTACTTCAGGGCAATAAGGAATCAGACACAGATACTTTAAGGTTACAACAGATTGTTAACAGCAGGTGGAATGAGTTTGCAAAGCAACAAAGGAGATTTAATCGCAGTGGAATTTCCTTTGGCCAGAACATAAAATCATTCCCTTTAATAATCTCGTTTATGGAGTTGATAGGGCGATGGTGGTGCAGGCTTATAGCGCACATTACACCATCATAACCAAATAAATATCCTCACATAACATCAACTAAAGTTGATTCCTGGACTTTGATCAGCTTTATCACAAGGATGGTATTGAATTTGATTTAATCATTATGCAAATTTTGATTATTCTTATGCGTGCCTACTGCGTTATTGGGACGCAGCGCTCATGTGGAACGACATCTTGAACAAAAACCGTAGTTCCCTCCTAGAAATGAGTCCAAAATGAGTCCAAATTGGCCAAAACGTCAATATTTCTTCATTTTCAATTAATCAGATTTCCCCCCCCCTCCCCCATTTTATAAAGTTAGAGAGTAAAAATTTTTACTCTCTAATTTTTTTTAAAATGCAGTTTTTTCCCCTTTTTATCCGATTAATAATCGATTAATCAAAAAAAAAAAAAAAAAACATCATCTTTCTCTTTCAGCTTTTCCCTTCAAGGGTCGCCACAGCAAATCATCTGTCTCCATTTAGTCCTAATTAATCAAAATAATAATAATACTACTAATCAGCAGATTAATCGATTATCAAAATAATCGTTAGTTGCAGCCGTCAATTTATTTTTATATTATAAAGATTTGATCTGTAGTCTTTGCTTAGAAAAATCTATTCCAGCGTTAACAGTTGAGCATCTTAATAGTACCAACCTTGTCAATAAACTATGAGGGCAAAAACTTAAAAGCAAAATAACTGTTCATGAGTCCTAATCAAGGCAAAATGTTTAAATAATCGTGATACTGATTTCAGGTCATATTGACTAGCCTTAATTTCTTGTGGAACCCTGGTAACGACACATGTAATGGGTAATGCTAATTTCTGCTTGGTGGCAGTCGCTAGGAAACATAGTAAATACTGGCAGAAATCAGCACTGCCATGACATTTGCATTCACTCTTGTCTTTGTAAAACCATGTCACATTAAATCATGACATTAAAGCCAAGCACTGAGCTCAGTTCAGCACGCCAGGGCTCAACCACACATTCTCAGGCACACAAAGTCCAGTAAACATGTATCTGGTCACATGGTTCCTCTTTGTCAAACTGCAGAGTACGACTGCCTGCTTGATTTTGCTAAGCCTCTGTGATCAAACCCCACAAAGGCCGTAATCTCAACCATTAGAGGCATCTTATAATTCATCAGTTGCAAGCTGCAGTGCTGCGCCGTCTCAACGCCCAACATGTCCTGGAGAAGCGAATCATAGAAGTAACTGCTACGCTAGGGTCGGGGTGTTAACAATACATCTAATCTATACATCGATTTGAATGGTCCACAAACCAATAGCATGAGCCAAAATGAAAACGTTAGTCAGACAATATGTTAATTTTTTTTTTATTAATAGAGAGGATTTCAGAGCTCTGAAATATAAATGTCAAATGATAGTTTACTTGCTTTTTATGATTCGATTGGGAAAAAAGAGACCGTGTTAAATCGGCATATGATCTTGTCTCACATCGCTGGCTCCTAAATCAAAATTGTATCGTTGCAGACTTCGTAATATCAGCAGACATCGAACAGTCACCCATTGATTCAATGTAATATTAAATCGCGGTAAACTTCTGATTTAAACCCCTACTTTACGGACGGCAAAATAAGTCCACACCGTCCCTGAATAGGGCTTTTTTCAACTGATTAAGTGAACTCACACCAAGTTCATCTAAGTCATAATCAGACAATAAAGTCTTTAAACACAGGTTGCTTCGTGTATTATGTGCTTTATGTGTGCCCGATGAAGAAACGAAGCCTGGCTGCTTATCTATTACAAATGAAATGTCCACCTTTGTGACATTTGTTTTGTATTGCGTCAGGTAGTAAACGTGCAAGTCCTGACGCAATCCATCCTGTGTGTCAGTGCACCTACTATTGTAGAATAACAGTTAGAGGCAAAGAATAAAAAGAGATTTAACACATTTTTATCATTCCCAGTAGGGACGCACCGACTGCAATTTTCTCGGCCGATTCCGATTTTTTTTGTAAGTGTGATCGGCCGATACCGATTTTTCCGATGCCGATTTTTTTCCCAGATAACAGAAAATTAGAGCTACTGCGAGTAGTCGACGCCATTGACACAAAATAACTATTAAAATTATAATTATAAGGTTGATAAACTATAACTTGTGTTTAATCTACCCGTCGCCGTTCCTCTTTCTACGTCATCTCTGGTTTTTCTGTAAAAACTGTCTGTAGTGTGCAGTCAATCACAAAACCAGGAGCCATCGGCCAATAGGATTCGCAGGCAGAAGCTGCCAAAACCCCGCCCCCAAACTGCCAAAACCCGCCCCCTTTCAAACTGCGAGGACATTTAACACATTGAGAGGAAGATCATTGCGGCAAGCCATTTTGCACGCTCTAGTTTTGGCATTGATGTGACGCCATACTCACGCACCCAAAATTCGTCACCGCACGACGTCACCCCATTCAAAGTGAATGAGAAACGCCTCCGTTGAGCGTACATGTGAACGCTGCCTGAATGCGCGCGTGGCTGTGCTGCAAGTAATGCGCATGCGCAGGATCGGTTTGTAATCGGCAATACGTGTGAGTGTTCATCAGGCCAAAAATCGGCCGATTCCGATCGCTGGCCGATCAATCGGTGCATCCCTAATTCCCAGACATAGACAGGATTTACATGTAAAGTGAGAAGCTAATGATGCTAATGTTAAAAATGTAAATCAGAGGAAAAAAGCAGGATAAAAGGACAACGCTCGACTCAGCAGATTCTTCTTACTGCGTGGGGACATCATCGCAGTTGCTATCTCTTTAGAGCAGCGCTTGCCGAGCAGTGTGTAGTATTAAACAGTCGAACTAACGTTAGGTGTCAAACTTACAAATAGCATGAATTCTGCCATGTGTTCTCATGTGCACATTTTGACCAAGGTCCATGATAGCAAGGGTTTGGGTTGCTTTATTCATAACGGAAAAAACATTTGTTTGTGTTATGGCCCAGTTCCAGCATAGTGCCTGATGCCAGAAGAACAACAAGCCATTTGATGCTCATTTGGGATTTTCCACACTCGGTAGACAGAAACAACTTAGATATGAGAGGATGTGATGGACAACAAGTCTGATCTGTAGTGGCTCCACCACACAATTTAACAGAGAAAAGGTTATACTCATAAAATCCTTTGCAGAGTACACCTTCAGAGCTCCTGGAATGTTCAGGTCTCCTGGTTGCACATGCATGTTAGGCATGTGGTTGTTCATTTTTGGCTAGTCGTAGAGCTGAAACGATTATTCGAATAACTCGAATAATTCGATTACAAAAAATGGTCGAGGCAAATTGTGCAGAATCAGTAGGTGAAAGTAACTGAAAAGTTACAGAAGTCATGCAACGATTACAATTCTGAGACAGTAATGTTGTAAGGTAGCGGATTACATTTGAATACCAGTAACAAGTAATGTATAGTGTATTACACTTTGCAAGTAACTTGCACAACACTGCAAATCAATCATGCACATGCAAGTGGGGCGGGAGAGAAGGTCGGGGTGCAGGTTCTGTTACCTGTCAAGCATCAATCGGACAAGCAAGATGTCATAAAAGAAAGACTGCTACAGTTCTGCTGGTCATCTTCATGCCTTGAGGATGCTCATTAACCTGCTGTGTCCCAACCCAGAGCTGGAGGATTACAAACTCTTACCAAACTTTTGGTCCCTTTCACCCTTGAGCACCTCAAGCAAGGTTAATATGTACCGAGCTGGTTTAGATCTAGTTGGATTTGGTTAATGTGATATGTTGGCTCTTCTCCGATGCGCAGTGGTTTTAGTGCAGTGCGTCACGCCGTCGCGTGGAAACGGACTCGGTTCGGTAACGCGCACATCAGCAGCGCGTGAAAACACACACTAAACACACGAGCGGCCAGATTCCCGGTTCAATAACGAGGGGATCGATCCGAACACTGCTTAAAGCAGATTGGCTTCTAACGCTTACGGAAAATGACGAGATACCGGAGCTGACACAGAATAAAACCCGGTTCGACCTTACGAGCTGAATGTCACGATTTTTTCCACTTAGCTAAACTGGGTTACTATTTATTTTCATTGCAAGAAAATAACTCGCATATGTTAAATGTTGGAAAAAGCGTGCCGGTGAATTTATAAATGCACGGTGATGGCTTCTAGCCCGCGTTCGTCGGTTAATTCGTTCCCTCGGTCGTGCGGGCGGGCGCGCGCGCTCGCGGCGACTCCTCGTGCTCGCGTTGTCAGGTAAACATTCAGTCAGGCTCCTCGAATTAAAACCCACAAACACGAACAATTATGCTCCAAATCAGTTAACGTGGAAATCGAATTATCTCTCGGCTCGGCTACGAGGTCACTGTAACGATCTCCAAGCGGTCGTTTAAAAAAATAATAATAATAACTGAGAGATGATGAAACCGCGCGCTCGTTAGACTCGTTAGTCACGACGGAAATGGCCAGCTCTCCTGAAGGAAATGAAATCAAATGAGAAGGAAAAGTCGGTGAATAAAGGCGTGCTCTTACCGTGCCCGGACTGACAGCAGCAGACAGCGCGGCGTGCGGCGTGCAGCGTGCAGTCGTTACCCCGCTCGCCAGGTCGCTGCCGTAGGACATGTCAAGCGCCGCCCCCGCCCCAGTAACGTCACACGGGAACGTCAGAGGATTGGCGGCGGCGCGAGGCGGCGGCACGTGCTACTTCCGGCGCCGTACAACAGCATCACAATGCCGGTGCGGGTTCACGAGTCATCAGTCGTTCATTCATAGAGTCAGGTTTCTCCACAACATGATGCAATCACACACATCACTTACACAGTAGTAACACTTAACTGATGACAATCAGTGCCATGAGTAGAGCAGATATGAAAGTCTACAAATTGTTGCATGATTATACTTCAATACTGGTATAAATTAATAGTATACAGGTCCCACATATTTTACTGTTTGGTAAAAAGCTTTTTAGCACTTAATTCAACAACAAAAAAACAAGTGTGTATATGCATATCCATACAGGCATATTCCAATGTCCTAAATGTTTAAATAAACATTTGTTTCAAAAGATTTTCAGACCAAATGGGGTTATACCTAGATTTAAAGATTAAGTGAGTGATTATTTGGCATTGTGAACACACCACAGCACGGCACACAGGGCACCACAAAATGTGACCTTTGCATTTGACCTATCAGTGAAGGAGCAGTGGAGCAGCTGACGTGGACAGCGCTCAGGGAGCAGTGCTTGGGGACGGTCCCTTGCTCATGAGTATGTCAGTAGTAACTTTACCGGTCCTGGATTCTAACCGGCGACCTTCTGATGGGGGGGGGGACGCCCTAACGGTTATACCATGAACTGCCCCCAACAAGCCCATAGCATCATTGAAAACATCATTTGTGTTGAAAAGTTTCTTGCCAGACCAGTAGACATCAGCATCTTGCTACACAATGTTTATTAAGCTTGATAACACAGGTGTCTGTGGGCTGTAGCTCAGGAATTAAAAGGTCAAATGATGTTTGTTTCTTTTCTGATTTGATATGAATGGAAGTGATTGTGTTAAATCAGCATATGATATTAAATCAAATTCTATCATGGCAGGCTTTGTAATATCAGCAGACATCGATTAACTCAGGGGCATTTGGTAGTGTAACGGTTAGCGGGTTGGCCCCGTTATCAGAAGGTCGCTGGTTCAAGGCCTGGACCAGTAAAGGTCAGTCCCCAAGCACTGCTCTCTAGGGCTGCATGTCAGCTGCCCACCGTTCCTTCAAGGATGTGTCAGAAGCAAAGGTCACATTTCGTTTTGTAACACTGAGCTGTGTTTGCAATTCCAAATAATCAATCAGTTAAATTGTTTCAATATAACATTGTATTGTGATTAAATTTGACAATTACCCTGCGAATAGGCCAATGAACCACAAGCGTGCTGCAATGCTGCATCTAAATCACGTGAACGTCACTAAGTTTAGTACATAAATCCGATCAAACCACACTAAGTTAATTATTTATTGACAAACAGAGACAAAGAAAAACATAGTATGTTATGAAAATGAAACGTCTTTACACAATGTGAACAACTTCTAGTACAGATTATGTTTGATCAGGTCAGAACAAGGAGTTCCCAAACAACTCAAGCTATTTAACTGATCCACTTCTTGAAGATAAGGGTTTGAATCAGAGTCCGTCCATGGTGTGACGTGGCGCGGGGGTCATGATATATTCAACCAAACTGGAAAAGGGGAAGGGCAACAAAGTCTTTAATATAGTCCAGATCTTATGAGCTCAATTGAAGGTCCTGATGACTTTGTTAATGTCCTCAGCTCGGGGTCCGGGTTCGCCAATTTCTTTCAAAAGGCCGTATTTGTCTCTGGCAGAGTGTCGGGGTACAGAGAGCTTGAAGGGACAGAGGAACCTGTTCACCTGCCTGAAATTCTTTCCAGCCGAGCAGACCTCATGGATGAGGTCCTCCAAACAGATGATCCCATACTTACCTATATGGAGGGGGGGAAAGGAAATCAAAATTTTCAAATAGTACAGCAAATTTTAATGATTGTAATAATTTTAAATTGCAATTTAAGTCGCAATGCAGATAGAGCAGGGCTGTGACCCTGGAGCAAGCTGTATATTAAAGGTGTCAACCTCCACTGGTCTCACAATTTGATTCGATTACAAATTTCAGGTCAACGATTCAATTTGATGCAATATCTCCACGCATCACAATGTATCCCATTCATTTTTCGACATTTCTTCACATTGCACGCAGATTGGGCATGCATCACAGATCGGGCAGCCAGAGTTACTACTGTGATGTTCTTTTTGACTAGAATTGTGATGCCATACCCATAAAATCACCAAACAATATCATTATGATATAATCCAGGAGTTTTCAGCTGATTCTATTCCAGAGACCACCACTCAAATTTAACAGTAGTCTGGCTGTTCACTGTGTGTGCGTGCGCCCAAATCATCTGGAAATGTTTTGAAAAATAAATAAAATGAAATAATTTTCAAAAAGTGATTTCAGTACTGAAACTGGATTGCATGTTACAGGCTACCTGCACTGCCTCCACGGACCACCAGGGGGCATGATTGAAAACCAGTATAATTGACTGCACTGACGGAGAATCGTTCTCTAGTGAATGGCAATGCATGAATTATGTGATTAATTTCAACACCCCTTCTGTATATTCTGTTGGTGATGAAATAAAACCCAGCATTATTTTACCTATTTTTTCTTAACAGCTCAAAAGTCAAAGTCCCAAATCGAGGATTTAGAGAACATACCCCAAATTGTTGATATTGCTCAATGCATTTTCAAAGCTGGCCCCTTATTGTCTTAGTTTTGTTGTGCATGACTAGCCTATGCCAAATATAACTATTCTTTCGGTGGCTATGCTTTGTGGAAGTCAGCATTGTAAAAGTCCAATTTGATTATGGTCAAAGTTTAAGCATCACATCAAAGCTTTACATTCAGACTTTTTGTTGTAGGTTGGACGAAGTGAGACTGGAAGAAGCTCCCCGTGGACAATAACTGAAAGCTGAAACTGGCAAACTGCTTGACTCTCATCATATGAAACCCTCACATTTGTCTAATTCTCTCTTAACTTAGCTGACTGCTTAGGGTTTTTTCCCAAGTATTGCGTCAACATGTAAACCTTTTAATTAACTGCCATTATTTAAAACAACAAAAATGAATGCTGGTGACCTTCAGGTACTGCCCTTTCTGTGACAGACGGGATCGTCTCTCCGGGTTTACACCATCAACATAACTTATTCCACATAGATACTTTTGCTAGCAGTTTAAGACATGTAGCTACCTAAAGAATGCTTTATGAACACAAGTACAGGCAAGTGCTTACCAAGATGTTGTTCAATGAATGTGTTGTCTGTCAGGGAAACTTTTCTTTTACCAATCTTGGCCTGGCCCCTTTTTAAGATGAGCTCTCGCACTGACTTCAGATTGGGAAATCTGGTTGGAAAGATAATGCATTAATCTTGACAAAAATGCAAGAATAAAACAGTTCTAAAGATGTTCATGTAATGTAAAATTTAAACAGCTTCTATTTGGATCAGTTCAGAAGCCAGTGTGATTTTTTTAAAGCCAGAAATCAGCATGAAAGTTTAAAACGGTGAGCATCATATCGATACTACAGTACGAGTTGCAAAATTCAATAAGTCTTATTACTGTTCAACACAATTAAAGAATGTCATAAATAGGACAGAACTGATGTTGACTAATAAGTAAAGCGCAAATATTGCCAACTGCAACAAAGGACATCCAGACAAACATCTTACCCCCAAGCGACGTAAGGCTCCACAATCTGGAGCATATTTAAAGAAGTCTTGCTGATTTTCACAAAGCAGCCACTGAAGATCTTGCGCAGCCTCAACATCTGGATGGTACTCCTCACTTTGGGACTGACGCCTTTGATCCTTGGAATAGATTAACATATTCAAATCATCATCCGTCAAGACTGAGATGCTCAAGAGATGATTTAGCTGGAACGTCCAACATTTACTTAAAAACAGCTAAATGAAGCTTACTCTCGCACACGAACCGCAAACGCCAGTCGGTTCTTGGCAGGTGGAGACGGAGGCGGGGGTCGGTGTCTGTTTCTCCTCAGGCGAGTCTCATCCCGAAGGCATCGCTTCTGTCTCCTGAAGAACTCTTCAAGGCGTCTGAATTTAATGGGGGCTCCTTTCCTTTCCTGTTGTATAAAGAAAATCAGTCAGGTTCCCAACTGGGCCCTAAATTTCGTTTAGTATCTACTAGGATGAGAATGTGTAGAAAGTTACCTTTCTTCTCTCGAGTAAAGCAAGTTTGGCCTGGGTGGCTTTTATGGCCTGGTATGCTTTCCTCTTTTTAAGAAGGTTCTCAGGAACCAACTTAATTACTTTCTCAGGGCTGAAAAGATGAAAGCAGCATGGAAATGAATGACACTGTTATATAAAACATTCTGCATGTTAATTGTGTTTCTTGAAATCTCTTCATCAATTCAGATAATTACCTTCAAGGATTTGAAGGACTTTCTCATACTTGAAAGATTTGTTCATTAAAACACAAGTCATTAATTCCAAACTAAATTCTCATGGCACTGGTCAAAAAGTTGCCCACTACCCCTTCAAGGACGGGTCAAACGCAGACCTCACATTTCGTTAAATAATATTTCAATACATTTAAATACATCTATTTAGTGAATCTTTTTTTACAACTTAAGGACAGACTTTTTTTTTTAAGTCCAGCCTGACATCTCCATATAAAATGATTCCAGTGTCAGTGAAAGAGAACATATCAAAACCTACATTTAACACTTCAATCTTACTCGCCAGTGAACTGAGTCAGTTAACCCTTAATAGCTTCCATTGCCTCAATACCACCCAAAGCATGTATACATTAAGGTTCTCCTTAAAAACTGATGTTCAGGTTGTGTCCAATCAGCCGAGTCCAACAACAACATGAGAATGGTTTGATTTTCCCATACCTAGTTCAAATAAATAAACAGTTCTATGTTCAGATGAAATTTTGGTCTCATTTTTAAAGTTATTCACCATCTCTATACGCGTCTTAGCACAGCCTCCGAAGACACTGACAGATTAGATGACAAACTGCACAAAAGACTGGTCCTCTATCACAAACCCAAAACATGTTCTTAATTTCCTTCTACTGTGCACATTCATCCCGATCCCTAACCCTGATCAAGCCTATATATATATATATATATATGAGAGTGGAAGCTCATATCTGTGTGTATGTGAAGTCATGCAGCAAGACCCCAGGTGTGTGTGTATATATATATGTGTATATATATATATATATATATATATATATATATATATATATATATATATACACACACATATATATACAATATATATAAACACATTAAATATATATATATATATATATATATATATATATATATATATATATATATATAATATATATATATATATATATATATATATATATATATATATATGGGAGAGTGGAATCTCATATCTGTGTGTATGTGAAGTCATGCAGCAAGACCCCAGGTCCTGAACTGTTTGTACAGCTTCCACGCCGTTTTATTGTTGTATTGGTATTATTATTTATTTAAACAAGGATCGAAACGTCATGTCACATCGTTGTCCCGAAATTCCAACCTAAATTTAAAGGTCGAAATCAGCCTCTGCCCATGTTCTAACTTTAATCCTACAGGTTTACATCTCCCCTGACACCACCGCCGCCACAACTCCCCCAACTGGCATGTGAGGAAAATCATTTTTTATTTCATCTTTCCTACATACTGATCAAATCTTCAAAATACGACCCTCATCCGAGAGTTGGCTTCACACCCTTCACTCGCCCGAACTTTGATGAAAGACTGTGCCCGAGAACGCGAGGATTACTTTGGATAAAATGTAAACAAATGGGAGATACGTACCCAGTCTCTGCCATCGCGCTTTGAAAAACCACGGGAAATCCGTCGCGCACATATGACGCGTTACCCGTCGCAGCCGCAGCGCCGCCTCGCGGAGCGGAAGCTCAATACGAATAAAATCCACCTTTTTACATAATGGCACAAGACGTGCGTCTATTAATTACGCATTTTAGTCAGAATCGTAAAGTAGCCGTCCATTAGAATGACACAAATCGAAATCAGACTCTGAAGTGTTTACATATGAATAGTGTACAGTATTAGTATATTTATGTTTAAATTGATCTTTTAAATACCTCAAAACTGATATAGCTCATGTTTCATGCATTTTAGCAGAACACTCATAACTACCGTCGACTGATCCAAGTCAAGTTAACAAAAGACCCACAAAATAATGAATGACCTTTTTAAAAGCCCCAGCCATTAATACCAACATGTTAGGCTACATGCATTTCATATACTAGTAAATCTTATACCAAATTAAGACAGATTGCGTATTAATTTAACAAATTCCACTAGCTAAATTATCATATAAAAAGGTGTGAAATCCAGCCTGATGCTATTCAATGTTGACTCATTTGTATATTCATTTGTTCACACCAAAAATGCCTTAGATTGACATGCCTTTACTTTTACCGTCATCTTCTGCTAAACATATCTTCAATTTAAGCTATTTGCTTGAATTGATTTTAAAAGACTTGATAATAAACCATGTTACATTTCAGTACATGTTGTGACAATGAGGTTACAGGTTGTTTCACTTCATTTGACAGTCCTAGGCAGTTTTTCTTTTTTATTGGCGTGAACACCAAGTGCTTGAAAGCCCACAGCAGCACAGATGTTTAATTCTACAAAATCTCATGTCATGTATAAATCATGTATACATTATTGACAATCACTATGCATTAACAATTAAACAAATTGAATTAAACCTAAGCTTTATTATTGTGATACTGTATTACATATACTGTAGACTAATTGATCAGTTTTATTAGTTTTAACATGTCAGAATATCAACCAATTGTTCTGAGTAGCTTCAAATGCACAAAAGTTGCTGGTTATCTCTATATAAAAAATGCTAGTAGCTGCAAGAATCCTGTTTATCCTGTTACTTTCTAAACCTTGTTACAATTTTAATGAGCTGCCCAAACAAGTTAGTAATTGCTCTGTAAGAATTCTATAATAGCTAAACTTAAAATCTTGATCTATGCATGTATTTTAAGCCTTCACATTCAAGCTTGTTTGGCCTTACATACATTTGCTTGTATTTAAATAATGAAATAAAACAGCGTTTGGCAACTTGTATCTTCTTGTTTTATGAATGATCACAAACAAATCTCAAACGTAAAAGATTATTAACATTCCCAAAAGGTTAAACTTGGTCTAAAACCAGGTCAGGGAGCAATGCATCTTTTTATGTTTTCGCACACTTGTGTTTAATAAAAGGGTTGTTATCAACTTATTACAAATGCTTACACTACTACATGCAGTGTCTAGTTAAAATGTTAGGCTGTGACAATGTGGTTGCACAAAAATTGAAGATTAAACGTGATGTCACAGTACTGCAATACCATAATGGATGGGATTATATTTACAATGCCTCTATTGTATTCGGTGCTGCGCAATATGGAAACACTTTTTCAAAACGGTATTTTTAGTTTACTGACAAAAATGTATGTTGTGGGCAGGGGTGGAAGTAACTACTCACAGTTCTGTTGTTACGTAGTTCTTTTGGGTACTTGAGTATATTTTTAAGTCTGTAATTTTGCTTGTGAGTACAAATTAAAGTAAAAAATCTACTTCTACTACTACTTTTAAGTTTCATCATTGAGTAAACCATCAATTTAAATTACTATGCAGAATGAAGCAATAGTTAGTCTCCACAGAAGATATATATTTCTAGTAAGTCAATTTTTAAAACTTGACACAAACAAATAAATAAATATTACTGGGTTAAACACTGGGTTAGAATGATGATGCAGAATATTTATTGAATACATATCAACGGCTAAAAAAGGTACTAGTATTCTGAGTAGTTTTTGAGAAGAGAAATGTTACTTATGTAAAAAAAAAAAACAGTTGTGTTACTTGTAACTCAGTATTAGTTCTTAAGTACAAATATTCAGTTGTCTTTCCTCCACTGCATAATGGATAGAATTAGATGTTTTAAGAAAAGGTTAGGAGGCGCATAATCGATGCGTAAGAGACAACAAGGTCCCCGTTCTTAAAACGCCTTTGTCGAAATGTTTTATTGAGTTCACAGACAAAACTGCAGGTTGTGGGTCCGGTCCTGGATGCAGATCCACCGAAATGTCGCTTGTGGACGCGTTTTATTCGAGCACCACCATTTCGGTGGCTCTTTTCGCGAACTTCATTCATAATTCCCCAGTGGCCCCTCGACGCGCGAACGCGCTTTCAACCCCGCTTGGATGGGCCTCGTGCACGGCGCGTCCTTCTCCGAAGGTGCTGCGCAGATCCTCCGACTCCCAAACCATGAACGCCGCCGGGATGCGCGGCGCCCATGACGTGGAGATCGCGCGATTCGCGCAGCTTCTGGGTGACGTGAACGGGCTCCCTGTTTGTTTGTGTAGCTTGAGGTTGAAAATGGCGGTGGGGAGAGACCAACGCGAGAATTAAAGACACAAATAAGGCTTTGCTTCGGCTGACAGCTTTCTGCACGACTCGGGCAAACCGAACGGGAGGGACGTTCCAGCGTGGCGCGCCTTCTCGTTTTTTCCGTTCTCGGCTCCGGCGAAGGGCGACTGCGGACACGGGCGAAAAACAAACAACGTCCTGGATTTAAAATAGCTCTCGGAATTAGCCAGCTAACCTCGTTAGCCTGGTAGCCGCGGCTGGGAGACCGAACGGCAGCAGCCTCCGCTGGCTAGCCAGCGCGCTAGCCCGCTAAAACACAACTCCCGCAGCGTTAAAAGAAAGCACACACGCAAACAACTTCCACGTTTTCGTGGCAACGGATCGGTTCGGTGACGAGGGGGAGGAACGACGTCGAAATCGAGCGCGCCGAACGCAATACTTTCTTTGCCTTTTGAAAAAGACGAAAAACGGCGACAGTGAGGAGTCTCTCGCCTTGTCAAAACATTTGCATCGGACTGAATGCATAACTAATCGCTCCATCTGGCAACACTTGGTCCAGCTAAAACGTAGTATTAGTAGCGAGCGCTCGGCCATTCAACGCTTCACGGCTTTGGCGGATCAGCCACGGAGGAGAAGAACCAAACCGAGCAGGTAAGTTCATTGCAAAATGCGTTTATTTTGGTCGCGGCTGCGTGCAGAATGCACAACGCGAAGCAGCGACCCAGTCCGCGCCGCCGCCGCCGCCGCCGCTGCGGCTAAAACTAGAGCCAGTCGGAGTGGACGACAGAAGGCCAGTTAACTGGTTAGTAAACAAAAACAACGCGTTCATTGCGCTTTTACACACTTTTTCAAACGGTACACATTCATTTGTACGCGGTTACGTAACTTCGCCTAATAATGACTTATTAAGCCAAGCTAGTGCGCGCTTGTTGTTGGGCGCTCGCAGGTGAAGCGTGATCGTGATGATGATGATGATGATGATGATGATGTTTTGTATCACCGGGGAAAATAGTTAACTAGCAGGTCCAGTCGAGCCAGTATGTCATCTGGGTGTTTTGACTGAGTGACCTGGAAACAATGTTCGACTTCCATGTTGGATGTTGCAGCGTTAATGACGACCGAAACTCGGAGCGCTACGATGTATCGGCGCGAGGCGCGCGTGCGTGCTAGTCACGTGGCAGCACGTGCGGCGTTAAGGCAGGTTGTACCGACGCGTCGCGCTTCGTCGTTTTCGTTGCTGTAATAGCTCAGGAAAGCTTATGGGCTCCTTGTGTTTTTTCCGTCACGGATTTACAATTTACTGTTACTTTTAATTATAGTTGCTGATACACTTTATACAGTTGCGCTACAAAATCGAACAAAATCATTCTGGGGATAAATTCTTTTCAAGTTGTTTGAGACGAAAGTTGCAGTGAGAGATTTCAGTATTTTTATATATACACCGAGATTTTTTTTGGATGCAAAGGTTATTTTTAAGCTTTTTAAAAGTATTATTATAGCTGATGCTCTTTTCTAACAAATCGAAACTTCCTAATAAAGCTATTAAAAATGCAAGTAGCTACTTGACATTTTTCTTACTAAAATATGTATGATTTTTAAAAATATAAATGAGATACAGAGATTTAAGGATCTTTTGATGAATTAAAAAAAAACCTTCCGTTTAAAAAGTTATTCTTAAGCACCTGCACTTATCTACGAAATCGACCAAAATCGTTATGGAATTATTATGAAATAATTCTAATGATTTATGTCGTATGTAGAATCTTACAGATGAAAATGCAAGTAGTTTTCTCTCTCCCAAATGACATGATAATTTGGGAGAGAGAAAACTACTTGCATTTTCATGTGTAAGATTTTATATATGAGATCTTAAAATAGGAGAGGCTGGTATGTGAGGGTTTTTTGACAATTAAAAAAATGGGCTGAAACGTTATTTTTCAGATGTTTTATTATTATAGCAGATGCACTTATCAACACAATCAACAATAATAATGGGGGGGTGAGAGGAGGAAAAATTACTTTCATTTAAAAAAACTATATTGCAATGTCATTCTTTTTATCTTCAGCCACCTTTTTGAGATTGTGCTTTAAAACAAACAAACCAAAAAAATCCTTTTGCTTGAAATGTTCATGGGATCTGAACACTTAGTTCCCTACATCACTGTCTCAGTGTAGCTTGGGGCTGAATCGCAGACCTATTTACTGTTGCATGACAAATAACCTGTCGTTAGAAAAATAAGGAAAGTGCAGCCTAAATAATGGTCCCCGGCTCTTCGTTCATCTAGATGTTTCGTTTCCTCGTGGCAAAGAAACACACCAGGCGATTTCTTAAGGCGCTTCTATTTACTTTATCTCAGATTCGCGCTCACGAGAGTTACATAGGCAGGTTTCACAACTCTGTGCAAGTGGACCTGGGAGCGCTTGGGTTTGGGTTTAAGGTGAAGTGTGCCGGGGTTGCTGGGTCTGGATGCGAACTGTGCTTTTATTTGTTTTTTGACACATGGAGCTACTGACTTGATAGTATTAAAATCAGGTCTAATGTGCCTTGCAAAACGTTTGTAATGGACCGCTGACAAATTTGTTTGGCTCGGTGCCCAAGGTCGTACAGTAAAAGCAGGGGACAAAAGTGCACATGTGCGCCTGCCTTCAGGTTTCATTCCCAGCCGTACCTGTGTGACGCACCTGTGTTCGATTATATAGCCCTTGCATGATCTATACGTATATGAAGCACCGTGTGCTGGCCTTTTCACTTGCTTCAACAGAAATGTGGTTTGTCACTTTATTTAT
Organism: Distichodus sexfasciatus; assembly: GCA_032718565.1. Taxonomy (NCBI): domain Eukaryota; kingdom Metazoa; phylum Chordata; class Actinopteri; order Characiformes; family Distichodontidae; genus Distichodus; species Distichodus sexfasciatus. The sequence continues at coordinate 7,062 of JAVGVS010000608.1, read as the reverse complement.
TTAGTGGGGAGCTGACGTACCTTGGTCGCGGGTACCCCAGTGGCCCCTTTACCGGTACGGGACTTAAAGCCGGTGACGATCACGAGGCCAACTGCTTAACCATTACGCTGCCAACTGCCCAACAAATCTGCTTATGTAATCGTACACAAGTAATCTATGCATCAGAACATATTACAGATTGAAATCCCCTTTTCTCTCCCTGCCGTCCCACTCAGAAAATCACAAAGTTTACAAAGATGAGGAGACAAGAAAGAGCAACAAAAAGTACACGGCGGGTGTCTGGCGCTTTTGTAGCTGCTAATTTTTGTGGTGTTAAAGATTAGTATTATTGGCCTGGATAAGGGAGGAATATGAGAATGTGCAAAGCCTAGACAGTAGACCTTATTTAGGTGTTAAAGTAACTCATTGTTATTACCACTAATGTGTTATTACCACTAATAATAAAAGTGATTAATAAGAGTGACGTAAACGTAAGCATAATATTATCTTAGTATAATTTGTTAATTTTGCTTAATTGATTTGACCAATTAATTATATGGTTAATAGTAACCTTTGGTAGACATTCTTATCACGGGCAACTTATGTATCCTAATTAATGGGACAGACTCACTTGGGCTTAGGTTGAGGTTAAGGGTCTTGCTCAGGGGCCCAATACTGGTTTTAGGCTGTCATAGAATTCGAAATCCCAATTTTATGGTCATCAACAGGAGGTTTGAGTTACTCGGACCACTGCATCACCATTGTCCCAATAAAAATGTTAGTCCTGAAGTTTTAGACAGGTTCCTAAGTAAGAGAGTATGCTATGAGGCAGTTGGTAGTGTAATGGTTAGGGAGTCAGCCACGTGATTGAAAGGTCGCCCGGACTGGAAAAGGTATCACTGATGAACTCATGAGCAAAGTACCGTCTCCCCAGGTGCTGCACGTCCGCTGCTCACTGCTCCTTCACAGATGAGTCAAATGCAGAAATCACATTTCGTTGTGGTTGCGCTGTGTGCTGTGTTCATAATGACAAATAATCACTCATGTAAAACGATTAAAAAGTTGTTATAGTCATAAAAGAGCCTTGTATAAAAAGTATAAAATGACACATTGTGATTGGGGTGAAGTTACGCTCTCACATTAGATGCCGGTTATTACCACCGTGTGCTGTAAAACATGCACTAAAACATGAGTAAAACTCCCCATGAAATTAACTTGAATCAAATGACACTACGGTAGTTGATGGTTTAAAGTTGCTCTAGTGGTGCTGTGCCTGTAAGTCGGAAACTGAAGTAGCTTTGGATGTAAAATCTTTTGAAAGTCTGGTAGAAGCAATGAAAAAAAAAACTCTAATAAGAAAGAGATGCTGATAAAGAAATGATGTAATAAATAAATAATAAAATAGCATTGCTGTAAACTATACATTTAGTTTGATATGATCCATATCTGCTATTGTCCATATTTGGGACCCTCCACGGCAAAACCAGTCGCTTGTCGCAACGGAGGTTTCCGAGAAAAGCGAGCGTTTATGTTGCGTGGGGTAAAATTTTGGATTTTTTGTTTTTAGGGTTCTGAAACAGTGGAAGGTCTATACTGTACTGTTGTGAATAAATTTCGCTGAAAAACTTACCCTTTCCATCGTAAAAACGTGACTTTCTTGAGGTGAGGATTTCAATTCCAGCAGAATGTTAAAAGTTTCTGTTTTGACCGCTCTACTTCAATATTTACGCTAAATCCACTGGTTGACTAGCGTGAAGATATTTCTCCGGAATCCATCTTCGTCTCCCGACTTCAGTTAACCTAACGCAGGTAGGCTATCCGTGTGGCTGTGAATGCAGTGTAGGCTACCGTAAATGCAAACGTAGCCGCGACCGCACCAAGCGTCTGTGAGTGCTACGGCGATAGTCAACTTCAAAGACAGATTTCTCCGTTTCTCACTTGGCGTGACAGGAGAAACCCGACTCCTTTGAATGTTGATATCTCTTACGACAAGCGACTGGTTTTGCCGTGGAGGGTCACATTTTTGGGGCAGTGAGTAGCGTAACGGTTTGGAAATAGACCTCGTGATCAGAGGGTCGCCGGTTCAAGTTTCGAATCGGTAACGGTACCGCTGAAGTACGCATGAGCAAGCACTGCTCCACGGGTGCTGCCACAAAGAGCCGCCCTCTGCTCCTTCACGGATTGGCTCAAATGCAGGGGTCACTTTTCGCGGTGCAGTGTGTGCTGTGCTGTGGTATGTTCACCATGACAAGTTTAAACGTAGATTTCTAGCCCATTGAACACCGATTAGTGTTTAACAGATTTGGCTGTGACTCATTCTAGAGAGGCTGTTACCCACCAGAGGTGTTGCACTGATATATTCATAATTCATAGTAAACAAGACATTGATTAAAACCCAGTATGTTGTATTATTGATTTTTATGTACTTTTTACTGATTTTAGTGTTAAGCTTTCCAGCTGTTTACAAAAATTGATATTAACCAAGAATAGGAAGTATGGTGAAATGAGGCTTGTTTAAAGAAAGTGAAAGTGAGTGATTATTTGTCATTGTGAACACACCACAGCACAGCACACAGTGCACCACAACCAGATGTGACCTCTGCATTTAACCCATCCGTGAAGGAGCAGTGGGCAGCTAACAAGCGCCCGGGGAGCAGTGCTTGGGAACGGTACCTTGCTCATGAGTACCTCATTGGTAACTTTACCGGCCCTGGATTTGAACCTGCGACCTTCTGATCACGGGAAGAATACCCTACTGTTACACCACCAACTGTAACACTTAGGGAGTTGGCCCTGTGATCAGAGGGTCGCTGGTTCAAGTTGCAAACCGGTAACGGTACTCATAAGGTACTCATAAGCAAGGTACTGTCCCCAAGCACTGCTGCCCAAGCACTGCACGTCAGGTGCACGCTGCTCCTTCACGGACGGGTCAAATGCAGAGGTCACATATCATTGTGGTGCAGTGTGTGTTATGCTGTGCTGTTTTCACAATGACAAATCATCACTCACTTTAAGAACAGGTTTCCTCTTAAGCACACTTTCTGAACGAGGTCCTGTGTCCCGGTCAGTTGTTTTAACAGACTGGGGAAGTTGGTACTGTAGCGGTTAGGCAGTTGGCCCTGTGATCGGAAGGTCGCCGGTTCAAATCCCGGACCGGTAAAGGTACCGCTGAGGTACTCACTAGCAAAGTACCGTCCCCAAGCACTGCTCCCCGGTCAGTGCCAAAAACGCTGCTCCCTGCTACTTCACGGATGGGTCAAATGCAGAGGTCACATTTGGTTGTGGTGCACTGTGTGCTGTGCTGTTGTGTGTTCACGAGGACAAATGTGACTCAGCACGGCAAAACCAGTCGCTCGTCGCTTGTTTTTTGTTTTGAAACAGTGGAAGGTCTATACTGTACTGTTGTGAATAAATTTGGCTGAAAAACTTACCCTTTCCATCCTAAAAAACGTGACTTTCTTGAGGTGAGGAATTCAATTCCAGCAGAATGTTAAAAGTTTCTGTTTTGACCGCTCTACTTCAATATTTACGCTAAATCCACTGGTTGACTAGCGTGAAGATATTTCTCCGGAATCCATCTTCGTCTCCCGGGTTCAGTTAACCTAACGCAGGTAGGCTATCCGTGTGGCTGTGAATGCAGCGTAGGCTAGCGTAAATGCAAACGTAGCCGCGACCGCACCGAGCGTCTGTGAGTGCTACGGCGATAGTCAACTTCAAAGGCAGATTTCTCCGTTTCTCGCTTGGCGTGACAGGAGAAACCCGACTCCTTTGAACGTTGATATCTCAGTCATATGTCGTCCGATTCATTCCATATAGGTATCGTTTTGAAGCTTGATTTATGCCCTTTCATGAGAGCACAATAACTCAATTTTGAAAATTTGCGACAAGCGACTGGTTTTGCCGTGGAGGGTCACAAATAATCAAAATGAGAGTAAAATATTAAATCAAACAAGCAGCAAAAACTCATTTACTCATTAAAATAAGATAAACTCCATCTTCATAACTTAAATAACTTGGAACGGTCATCTGCGTTCTATCTTTCATAGCTTTTTGAATGTAACATTTGAACTAAAAACAGGGACTAAAATCTCATAATAATCTTATAAGTACTTATTAGGCAAATGGCAACAAAATGCTGTTTGTTGTGGAAAACCGAGTGAAGCAGAATGCGCATCAACCAGTCGAACAGTGCAACAAGTGTGATTATTATAGTAGACGTTTAATTCACATTGATGACATCAACTCAACACTTTGCCGTTGCGCCACTGGAAACATGATGCCACGTAGATGCGAGACGGAACCTTTCGGCCACGCTCGCCGCGTTTGCAACTGGTGCAAATGAGGAAATGCAGAAGATGAAATCTGTCTCTTTGGCAATGCAAAGTAACCAAGATAATCACGACAACCCGTATTTTTGCCCGGCAGTAAACAGATGCATTGCGTATTACATCCATTTAGTTATAAATTCGTTGATGCTGTTTGCGTTCACGGTACGCGAGTCGAAGTCTTGCTCTTCAGGGCGTTCATGGTGTGATAATCATCTATAAGACTGCCGATAATGAACTTTGGGCAGATTAAAGACGTGTGGGGTCTCGACAGTTACGGCCCGCAGTAACGGGGCGCGAAAACTCTCATAAACAGGCTGTTAGCAGTTGAGGGGGGGGAAGAAAAAAAAACGGGCCGCTTCATCGGTAGTTGCCAAGCGCCTGGGTAGCGGAAAGTGATAAGCTTATCATTAAAAACAGATCAGAAACCACATTTAGAAACTTTCGCATCCACCAGGCCCTTCTTATTTCAAGCAGGAATGACACGTCGGGCCAGGTGTTAGTCAGAGAAGGGGAAATCTTTCGGAATAGTTTCCGAGTTGCTTGCAAGTTGCATTTTTGAAGCTTTGCAAACTTTTTTTTCTGATCGCGTCGGAAATTTGCAACTGATAGAGACCTGCAGATTCTTCGCGAAAGCAACCCCAGCGCTTTCACCAAAACCTGGAGGAGGCAGCGCAACGTGAAACGCGACAGAGATTTGTTCCCGCAACCCACTTGTGCAGTTTTCACTAAGATTCAGTCATTCACTGATTCAATGTTTTCTTATTTAACGCCCAGAGCCCGATCGCCCCCGGTACCGGGTCAGAACGGGAAGGCTTTAAATAGTCGGTAAACGTAAACAAACATATGCATGCGGCACATCAACATCAGCGATAGAATCTCGTGGAAAAATCTCAAACAAATTCCACTAAAACATAACACAATTCCAATACCAAACACATAAATAAACGAAGAACAAAAACTATACTACTACGGCTAACCATGCACACCGTATATCATATGAAAGCCCAGACTCTGCAGATTTTTTTTGCTGACAACATGATTTTTTTTTCATGTTGTGCTGTGTTGCATCTTCCTTTATTCTGACCCAGTAACATGTTTGCTGATTCCACAGTAATCTCACAAGCGTTACCTTTCTAATGATAGCAAAAGCATAAAAATAGACATTGTGGTTGCTGAGATTTATACGTTATTTTGGGGATCTTTTTTTACAGCAAAAATCTGTAAAACAGTCTCAGGGCTTAACAGGTTAAGATTTGTTCCTGGGTAAGAAGAGATATTTACAACATTTATTGCATGCATGTTTCCGCACAAGGATGGCACAGTGGTGCGCAGTTCATATCAGAATCATATTGGAATCGGCTGATTTTTTTTGTTTGTTTAAGTTTAGTTTACTTTTTATTTTTCAAACAAACAAACATTTCAAACGAACGTATTTCAAACATATTCACTTTCTTCATAATTACATAACACAGTTCGTTTTTCCGTTTGAAAAAAAGGAGTAGGCAGAAGTAAAAAATGACTAACGGAAGTATGACTAACTGAAAAGAAAGCAACAAAAACAAACAGAACAAATCTTTCATGATCATTTCTTTCAACTGAGTCATTTGCATCATGTGCATCAAAGTCGTTTGCATCGAACCGATGCTTAGATTTGCCTGGTATTTTCATCCGATATTTTATGACGCATTTATTGTACGTCAGAAAGCTAGCGCTTGTGTCCGAAGTCCAAAGTGAGAGGTGGGGTTTTATATACGGCCCGCGTCTCCTGTCTTAAAATGTATGGGGTTATTTTGGGCCAAAACTTTGAGCACTCGGTGGAGAGCTCGCGGGAAAAATGTCTTGTTTTTTACACGCTCAAGTCTGCACACGCGAAAACGAATGAAATCGCGTGTTTGCCTCACTTAACAAATGTGAGCTCGCACATGGGCTGCGTCCTGAGCCGCAAACTGCTGCACTTGATAGTACTGTAGGTAGGACACTCTTATCATACTTTTCTGGGTGGTAGTACGCGTCTCAGGAAATAGCCGGAGTTGTACCTTAACGGCTCTCTACGCACTAGGTAGTGCACATGGAGGGTAACACGCGCCCTATTTGACTTGGTAGACCACATTGGATGAGAAGTGACTTTTTCTTAAAATGTCGTGCACTACCCTCGAAATGCCGCGTCCTCATTCCACTCTGCTTTCACACTCAGCTTGACCGGGCGGCGTGTTAGAAACGTCAGAGTTCTGGCGCTATTTTTGTACCAAAATTCTGAGCACGCAGTGGTACTTTGGCGAGCGAAATATCTTTTCTTTCTCTGCCTTCCTCATTGTCGGCATCGCTATCGGCAGGTTTAAGCATGAAAAAACGGAGGTCGACGTCGGCCAATAATTCCCTTATCGTCCATCGCTATTGGATACTCTACATTCCCCCCTTTAGGTGTGATTGAGAGTGTGTTTGTGTGAGTGTGTGTGTGTGTCCTGTGGTGTGTCACACCGAAGTCTTGGGAGAGACTCCGGGCCCTGAAGACCCCGGTAGGGATTAAGCGGTTCTGATAAAGGTACACTTTGAGTACCTTTAAAAACGCTCTATAAATAAAATGTATTATTATTATTATTATTATTATTATGAAAAAATGAATGTTTCTGCTAAACCTGAGCTTACTGGGTTTCCTCTCACTAATCGAAATATATATTAAAACTAGAGATGTAGCCGATCCGACGTGTGGATCAGTATCGGTCCGATAACGGCTCAAACGGCTGGATCGGGTATC
>JAVGVS010000607.1:114934-188705 GCA_032718565.1 Distichodus sexfasciatus | reverse complement strand
AATCTATCTATCTATCTATCTATCTATCTATCTATCTATCTATCTATCTATCTATCTATCTATCTATCATTGATTAAAGATTCATAAGTTTGAACTTTATGGATGTTATTAGTTCTGCAGCTCTTCTAGCCCTGGTGAGTACTTACTGATTTTTTCCATCTGGCCCTACGACCTGGCACACTGAACTAATTTCACTTCATATTAGAAAAATGCTGACCGTCCTCGACTACAAAGGTGGCTTTATAAGTCAACATGCACTCACTCCTGAGCGAAACCTCCAGTCGTCCCTGTGAAAGAGACGCTTATGAGTTGGGCTTTATTAAAACTCTATTACCTTGTGTAATCTCGGAGCAGATCACTACAGGCAACATATTAATCCCTCGGAAAAAAGGGAGTGGAGTGGGGGGTGGAGAAGGAGAGGAGAAGCAGATCTCCGACCCCCCCTCCTCCCCTCCCCTCCATCCATCCTAAAAGGCCTGCATTGTGAGAGGGCCATCGCCATGGCTACTGTCGTCCAAATGTAAGCCCTTTAGAATTATTAGCATTCTTGCTGATTTCGAGCACTGTAGCTCCGTTTACCGCCGATCTGCTCAGATAAAACACACACACACTCTCTCTCTCACACACACACACACACACACTGTGTCCTTAAGAAAACAGGAATTTCCATCGAGCCCCTACATTAATTAAAATCGAATTACAGGACGGAGTGGAACGTGAAACCGCAGACAAACCAAACACCAAAGGGTTGGGGGAAGGTGTACAGACCGAGCTTTGCTTTTACGTCAGACACGCCGGCTTGAAAGGAATAAAATAAGTCAAACAACTCAGATATAAAGGAGTCCGTTGTCCGAAAACACACAACACGACCTGCTTTTATTCCTTCGCTGGGAGTCATGCTGGAGTTTTGGCTGAAGTGCTTTTAAAAAGTGACTTGCTCTAGTGGACACTAAGCAAAAATGGTTATACAGAAATATGGTCAAGGTTTAAAGTTTTAGAAGTCGCTCAAGACGTCTCAATCAATCAATGGTGTCATAGAAATGTTTTACTCTGGTGGAAAATATCACCCTCTGGTTTGTGCAAAACATTATAGACATACTCAGTGAATCCAGGGAGTAGAAATATTTAGTACTGATGTAAGGCCACAAATGTCTATTAAAACAAATTTTGAAATGTAAAATCTTGCTAGAGGAGAGAGAGAGAGAGAGAGAGATGCATATGTCAAACAAAGCAAAAATTTTAACTGTAATTTATTTATTTCAGCAGGGACAGTGCACAAAAAAAACATTAACCTTGTATACTACAAAGAGAGATGCACTGCACCAGGTTTTAGCAAAAATGCTATTTTCCACCCGTAGTCCAGAAAGGCAGGTAGTGGGTCAATAACTTACTGGCAGATGTAAATGTGCAAGTGGGGTACATGATATTACAGCTAATCTATTACAAAACGTGCGGGTGTGAGCGTTTCAGACTCGGCTGTATGTTTCCGGCTCTAGAGGAAGTTAACCAACAGATTCACTCGTGCATGTACACTACCAGTCAAAAGTTTGGACGCACCTTCCCATTCCATGTTTTATTCTTTATTATCATGACTATTTACATTGTAGATTCTCACTGAAGGCACTATGAATGAACACATATGGAATTATGTAGTAAACAAAAAGTGTGAAATAACACAGAACACGTTTTATATCTTAGATTCTTGAAAATAACCAGCCCTTGCTTTGATCACTGCTTTGCACACTCTTGGCATTTTCTCGATGAGCTTCATGAGGTAGTCACCTGAAATGTGACTCTGCACAGCAAAACCAGTCGCTTGTCGCAAATTTTCAAAATTGAGTTATTATGTTTAATGAAAGGGCATAAATCAAGCTTCAAAACGATACCTATATGGAATGAATGAGACGACATATGACTGGGATATCAACATTCAAAGGAGTCGGGTTTCTCCTGTCACGCCAAGTGAGAAACTGAGAAATTTGCCTTTGAAGTTGACTATCGCCGTAGCACTCACAGACGCTTGGTGCAGTCGCGGCTACGTTTGCATTTACGGTAGCCTACGCTGCATTCACAGCCACACGGATAGCCTACCTGCGTTAGGTTAACTGAACTCGGGAGACGAAGATGGATCCTGGAGAAATATCTTCACGCTAGTCAACCAGTGGATTTACCGTAAATATTGGAGTAGAGCGGTCAAAACAGAAACTTTTAACATTCTGCTGGAATTGAATTCCTCACCTCAAGAAAGTCACGTTTTTAGGATGGAAAGGGTAAGTTTTTCAGCCAAATTTATTCACAACAGTCCAGTATAGACCTTCCACTGTTTCAAAACACTAAAAACAAAAAATCCACAATTTTACCCCACGCAACATAAACGCTCGTTTTTCTGGGAAACCTCCGTTGTGACAAGCGACTGGTTTTGCCGTGCAGAGTCACAAATGGTTTTCCAACAGTCTGGAAGGAGTTCCCAGAGATGCTGAGCACTTGTTGGCCCTTTTCCCTTCACGCTGCAGTCCATCTCATCTCGATTGGGTTTGGTCAGGTGACCGTGGAGGCCAGGCCATCTGGCGCAGCACTCCATCACTCTCCTTCTTGGACAAATAGCCCTTACACAGTTCATTCATAGTTTGGATGCCTTTAATGAGAATCTACAATGTAAACAGTAATGAAAATAAATAATTGAATGGGAAGGTGCGTCCAAACTTTTGACTGGTAGTGTATGTGATTTGCGCCGCGCTACTGATTCGACCGACACGAGTCCTGTAGTCTAGCATGAGGATTCAGCTCTGCAGGAAGTTGTTAGGATCCCTCCTTTGAGTGTGGTGCTGCAAAGAAACTGTACGTTATGAGGTTTTTAGCAGCTACACTTGCTACTATGACTGTGTTGATCTTGTAATGAGTTTGAAATGATTATAAGAGGTACAAACTGTACGTGATGGGGTTTATATTTTAGTCATGGTGTAGTTAGGACGCGATAGATCCGGGTTAATAGAGCCCTCAGATTCGTGACTCGTGAGTTATTTAATGGATCCGGGTGAGTCATGAATCGTCCGGCTGTAGTTAGCAGTAGTTACGCTGAGGGTAGAGGAGGATCACGTTAGCACTCTCTCTCTCTCTACGTGAATTCCTCACAGAGCCGAGCACCAGACTCCACAATCGGCCGTTTGTTTCCTCAGACAGCGGTGTTGCACAGCGCCACACTATAATGGCCCAGTTCCAAATCTCTCCTTTAGCCCTTTCGCCCTAGATTTGTAGTGCCCTTGCTTACTTTGGGAAGTGGCCTTTCAGAACGGAGCCACAAGGGTTAGGGGTTGTACTCTTTAGCCAATCGTTACTAGGGCTGGGTATCGTTGCTGAATTTCCTGATTCACAAGGTCATGATCCGATTCAATTCTCGATTCGATATCGATTTATTTAGAGATTTCTTTGCGTCAATACTAGTTTTGCTTGGTTATAAAATAACTTGTTTTAAAACCGAAGTGTTTCCAAACATCGGCCTTTAGTCCAGACGGTGATTCGAGCGGAGCAGCTTCAGCCATGGCTCTATTTGGTTTCGGTTTCGCCGGCCTCACGTTTTTATAGCTCTCCTTGCGCGGTCACGAGAAGTAGTGCATAGCCGCAGGAAAAGATCGATCCGTGAATTTTTGAATCGATATCATATTTTCCGAACGAGAATCGATATTGATCGGTGAATCGATTTTTTGAACCCAGCCCTAATCGTTACCTCATATAATTCATAAAACCAAACAAATTCAAGTAATAAACTTACGAGTACAGGATTAAAGAAAACGTACAAGTGTATACTGTGGTAAAATTAGCACTGGGAGCAACATGTCCCTTACAAAAATTTTAGCATTCTGGCAAACTCTTGCTATTAGCCTCTGGCAATGTTAACGCAAATTTGCAGCAAGGTCATATTTTCACATGCAAATTAGGTTTGTGGCAAACTTGTGGTGGACTTCTAGCAAACTTTGTGGAAAACTTATGCCAAATTGTTTGGGCAAATCACTAGCAAATACATTTGACACTAGCGGCAATATTGCCACAAGTTTGCCACTAGTAGCTGATAATGGCAAACTTGTGGTGCACTGTGTGCTGTGCTGCGTTCACAACAACAAACTATCACTCACTTTAAGTGGTAGGTCTAAGGTGAAATAACCCTCGTTTAAATGCTATTGTTTTCCGTTCTGTTCCATACTGAGTGTCCCGAGACCAGCAGCAGCCGCCGTTTAAAAAGCGTCTTTGTACCGTTCCTGTCCAAATGCTAACGCTTTCCCAGGAGTACAGTGAGAAGATCATGCGGAGTTGTTTTTCTTCAACACTACTGCTACACTGCTAATGTCAGATTAGAACTGAGCTGGGCTGCTGACCATTAGCGGTGTTTGAGGTGTGTGTGTGTTTGTGTGTTTTAAGTTCCATCCCAACTTTACATCAAGCATCATAAGCAGAAGAAACGCTTGAAATGATAACACCACATCTATTAAAATGACATTCAAAATTTTTATTGACAGTGAAATTGCAGGGAAAGCAGAAACATTCCGTTTAGCATTGAACATGATTGCTCGGTGTGTTGCGCCACATTCTCATCTTGAATCGAACGATAAAACAGAAGACAAGATTGGACGTGATGAAGGACACGATTTCGGGGTGGAGGGGTGCAGCACTCGGGACACGGCTACTGAACGGGAGTCTGCAAGGAACAACGGAAGGAGGTGAGACAGTGTGAGTGCAAGACATACACACTCGTCAGCCATTACATTACAACCACCCACCTAATATCGAGGAGGTCAGTAGAAGGGGTGTGACGAGACACTCAGCTCAAGTGACGAGGCGGTCCATGAGATTGGGTTCATGAGACGAGACGTTAACACTAATGCATCCCTCTCACTGCCAGGTGCTGTTATAACCAGACAGTCAATGTTGTTCCTTTCACCTAATGTTATGGCTGACCGGTGTATAGTGGACATTAAAACCGTGGACGGCTGTACAATGTTGTGTTTTTTTTAAAGATTTAAAGAACACACACCTGAGATCTGAGATTTGTCTGTTTTTGTGGCTTTTTCATGCAATGTTTTGGCTCAAGAACATTCACGCTTATGATTTCTAAACAACATAAAAATCTTAGTAAAAGGTGTGTTTGTGTGTGAAGGTTTTTAGGTAGTGGTAAAAATCTTAACTGTTCCCTAAAAGACAGGAAAAACTGAGGCTGGTCTGTATTAAGATTAAGGTTAGAGTTGGTATTAGGTGTAGTATTGTTTACAATCTGTGGGTTTATTGTTTTCAAATTAAAATTAAACTCAAAATAAAATTTCAAATGGAAAAATGAATAACAAACCACTTAAATAAAAATAGGAAAACAGAGACAACTTTATGTTCCATTTTTGCATCAACTTAGGTACTAAGATCATTGCAATTGGAACTTTTATAAATTCATGTGATGTCAAAGTTTTTTTTGATCATTTTTACTTCTAACTCACTCACTGCATCACCTGCTATTGTGATGCTTCTCGCTACTCATGCTTGGACCCCACCTTTTGCCGCCTGCAGCTAGTTTTTGTCTCGTTATCATGAGAGTCGGTGGAAGCATCTGTATGAGAGTGTGTGTGTGTGTGTGTGTGTGTGTTACCTTGGCGATGAGGTTGGGTTGTGGCACTTGCAGCCAGTCACAGAGCTGGTTGCGGTGATTCCGCACTACGGCGAGCTCGTGCTCCCTGTACAGAGTGAATGAGGCGGTGATGGGGGCGGAGCCATATATAAAGGGGTGGAGTCGGGTGGGGGAGGGGGCGGAGCTCTGGATTGAGACACTTACCAGTTTGTTTCACTCAGCAGTGTCATAACGTCGTCCAGCACGGCCGCGTCCACGACGTCATCATACGTCAGCAACATCTCATACAACTGACTGGCCGTGGCCTTCCTGATCTGGTGCAGGGAGCGACACACACACACACACACACACAGATTACTCTCTCATCTCTATCACACACACACCCACACCTTTACAATGACAGTGCCTCACTCCGTTCTTAGTGTATCACACACACTCTCTCTCGTCTCTCAGAAACACAGGTTCTTCTCTCTCTCTTACACACACATACAAACACACTTTCTGTTGCTTACAACACACACACACACACTTACCACAGGGTAAGGGTGGCAGAGCAGCATCATCAGCTGGATCAGGACCCTCTTCCTCACCTCACCACGGAACTGAGCAAGACCACAGTAGCTAGGGGAGGAAGAGCAGCTTCAGAAAGAGAGCTGGACTAGCAGAAGGGTCACCACTAACTGGTTGGGCGCTAGGACTGGGCGATTCATCTTAAAAGAATCGAAACTGACATTTACAAACTCTAATCGACCTCATCGGCCCGTGATGAATATTAGCGCCTATTTTTTAACACAAATCTTCAACACAAGCTTGGTGTTGAGGTTATTCAATACGTTCATTAATCAAAATCGAGGTAAACCGTGATCATCGTGACACTGCTTTGAGGTGGTATCGGGCAGCCCTAGTCGGCACTAGGTCAGAACTGTTCTGGCACTTACACGGTGATGCAGGAACGCAGCTTCTGAATATCCTTGGACTTCTTAATCTCCTGCTTACAGAGAGACAACAGCTCCAAACAGAACGGGTGGCTGACGAGAGAGACAGAGAGAGAGAGAGAGAATTGACCATTGAACATTGACCAACTCTCCTCAAGGTGAAAGTGGGTGATTATTTGTTTTTGTGAACACAACACAGCACCACACACAGGGCACCACAACCACATGCGAGCTCTGCATTGGTTGGAGCCATCCGTGAAGGAGCAGTGGGCAGCTGACATGGAGCTCTGAACTTGGGGACGGTACCTTGCTCATGAGTACCTCAGTGGTACCTTTACCGGTCCGGGATTCTAACTGGTGACCTTCTGATCACTCCCTACCCGTTACACTACCAACTGCCACTAAGGTGTGAGAAATGTTTCTCTTGTTGTTTTCTAAATTGGCTGATCCTGATATTCATCCAGAAAGAGTTTCACATCTGGGGCAGTCGGCAGTGTAACGGTCAGGGGAGCTGGCCCCGTGATCGGTGGGTTGCTGGTTCAAGTCCTGGATTGGTAAAGGTGATGGTGGAGTGGAGTTTGGACCTGGTGTGCGGTAGTGTGAGGTCGAAGTCGATGGCGTCTCTCTCACCTCTCCTCATGAGTGAAGATCTCAAAACAGCCGCTAGCCAGCATCTGGTCCACCATCTTCAGCAGCGGAACAGACACCCTGAGAGAGGAGGAAAGAGAGACAGACAGGAGGAAAGAGAGAGAGAGCGAGTGAGACAGAGAGGAAGAGAGAGAGAGACAGAGAGATAGAGAGAGACAGGGAGAGAGAGACAGAGAGAGAAGAGAGACAGAGAGAGAGAGAGAAAGACAGACAGAGAAAAAGAGTGAGAGAGAGAGAGAGAGAAGAGGAGAGAGAGAGATAAAAGGAGGGATAAAATCACTTGCCCTAGCCACTATGTGTGGGTGTGAGTGTGTGTGTGTGTTTGTGTGTGTGTGTGTGTGTGAGAGTGTGTGTGTGTGTATGTGTGTGTGTGTGTGTGTGTGAGAGTGTGTGTGTGTGTATGTGTGTGTGTGAGTGAGAGAGAGAGTGCGTGTATGTGTGTGTGTGAGTGAGAGAGAGAGTGCGTGTATGTGTGTGTGAGAGAGAGAGAGAGAGTGTGTGTGTGTGTGTGTGTGTGTGGTATAAGCTGCGTTCCTCTAACCTGTCGTTTTGAAGGTGATCTCGGAAAATCTGCAGTAATGTGTCTGCAAACTCCTGCAGGGCTGCAGCATCACACTGGATACTTTTGAGATGCTCAAATAGGGACTGGGATGAGAAACGGACCTGTGGATGGACACACACACACACACACAAACACACACACACACACACACAAACAAAGGTAGGTAGACTAATGTTACTATAAAGTATGCAAATAATAACTCACATCACATCACATCGTCATCCACACGTCTAAGCTCCACTTCATGCTGTTGGAGTGTGTTGGTGTGTGTTAACGCTACGTACGGTGGACTCGGTCAGGCCCCCCACGGACACCACCAGTCCCAGCAGCGTGTGGTAGCGGTAGGTCGGCAGTCGCAGGAGCTGCGTGATGCGAGGAAAGGCCTGGGACTCCGCCTTCCAGTTCAGAGACTTGATGCATTCTCTGTAACACACAACACACACACAAACACACACACACACACACACACACACACGCACACAAGCACACACACACACGCACACAAGCACACACACACATAAACACTCAGACTGGATCTGCAGAACTACTACTCTGCAAACTCACTAAAAAGTAGACGTCTGTCCTTCAATATTTTTTAATCTTTTGACTCGTTATTTTGGACTGTCATATGAACAATCACAATTTGCTACAAAATCACAAGCAGTGCTTTGTGGTGGCGCTGCACGATATGGGAATTATTTTTCACGCTTATATCTGCCGCTGCCGATAAATGAAAAAGGCAGCGTCGAGAATGTGCACGTGCAGAGCTGACAAGATGTTTTGCTTGCCTAAGTTCCACTGCGCGCTCAGAATTTTGCCGCAAAAATAGCGCCACAACTCTGACATGTCCAACACAGCGCCAAGTGAAGCAAGCGTGAAAGCAGAGTGGAGCGAGGGCGGAGCATTTCCGGTGTAGTGCACAACATTATAAGAAAAAGTCACTTCCTGCCCTATGTGGTCACTTACCAAGTCAAATAGGACGCGTATGACACTCCATGCGCACTACCTAGCGCGTAGAGAGCCATTAAGCTACAACCCCGGCTACTTCCTGAGACGCATACTAAGAGCATCTTACCTACCATACTATTAAGGGCTGAAGTACGCGGCTCGGGACACAGCCCATTTGTGAGCTCATATTCGCTAACACACAATGTTGTGCAAACACACAATGTTGTAAGTGAAATTTTTTCGCGAGTGCAAGATTGTGCTTGTGAACGTTCCACTGCGGGATCAGAATTCTGGCACAAAATAACGACATACATTTTAAGACAGAACGGCGCGGGCCTCATAAAATCCCACCTCAGACTTGGGACATGCCCGGCTAAAGTGTTACGATAAATGCGTCATAAAATATCGACTGAAAACGTCAGCAAATCTGAACCTCGGATCGGTACTGATCATAAACAAATCGTCCGATTCCGATACGATTCCGATATTATCGTGATTCCCTACTTTTTAGGGTTTAATGACACTTCTACAGCGAGTTAAGGCCAAGTGACTCGCATTCTTCAAATCTTACAATATTTGTCAATCGAGTAAACAACAAAACACCCCTGATCTTCTACTCCTGGAACTCTACGTCTCACTCCTGAAAGCACAAGTAAGTGCACAGAACAACACACACACAGACTGTTGAAGCAAGTGACGGTTTAGGCGCCCCGAGGCACTCACGGAGGGAAGATGGTGACCAGCTCCTCCTGGTGGGGGACGTGAGGTACTGCCGGCTGGACGCTGTGCAGCAGCTGCAGCAGGACGAAGCCCGCCTTCAGTCTGCAGCGGCCGATCTTCTCCGCCGCCTGCTGCGCCACACAGCACATCATGCGCCGGCACCTGGGGGCACAGAGATGGACGGAGGGATGAAGCAACAACAAACAAGGAAGGAGAGGAGGAAGAAAGGCCCAAAATACCTGTTGATTAGCTGCATTCAAGGTTTTAATCACATTACTGATTTGAGGTCATGAATGGGGCGTGTGAGCGCGAGGTGCGCGTGACTTACATAGCAGGAGAGAGCAGCTCAGGGGCGGAGCCGGCCACCTGCATCGTCACGTCCAACAAAGCGATCATGGCTGCCTCTCGCACCCTGCAACACAGCGGGGTCACGACGGGGTCAGCATCAAGCGAGAACCGGAGCGCAGTCGACAAAATAAAAACAAACAAGAGCTTTCATTTCCCGTGGACTGCCACGGTTTCATTTCCTCTGGGTTACTGTGGTCGTTTGAGCTGTGATTGGTGTGTGCACTGCTCTGATATCCATTGTGCGGCAGCCAGGAATGTAGACTGATATTCATTCTGGTTGGCCCTCGGGTGTGTGTGTGTGTGTGTGTGTGTGTGTGTGTGGTCATACAGGCTTGCCACAAATGTATTAAACCTGTTCCTGCTCAGACAGGCCTGACGATGACTCAAGTCTGAAAAGTCGGGTCAGAAACATAAAAGCTGAACGGCCCAGAAACTGACCAGGAGCCCACATCGCCCTGACTGCTCATGGTGTAGTCGTTCAAGCAGCCGAGCAGAGCCTCGTACACGCCGCTCACGTTCCCCTCGCACACCGCCTGGTCGGGGGAGGCCTGAGCCCTCACGCCGGCGCTCACACACACCCTGAAAGGGAGAGAGAGAGAGAAAGGGGAGTGAGAGAGGCCCAGGTGCACGTCATCGTCCTGCAGAGAGAGATCAGGAATTTCAGGTTGCGCTGGTCTGTATGAGCGGACGGTAATTATAGAGAGAGAGAGAGAGAGAGAGACGCTGGTCTGGATTAGCGGACAGTAATTATGAAGAGACAGCGAGAGAGAAAGAGACGGAAGGGCGGAGCCGAGACGGATGAGAGAGAGAAGACAGAAAAGAGAAGTAACTCACTGAGAGATAGCCGTAGCAGCGTCTCTCCTGGCCTCTGTAAACTCTTTAGGCCTCTCTGCCACCCGGCAAGCTTCCTGGAGACCGTCTAATACCTGAAGGACACACACACACACACACCAATTTATGTTAAGAGCAGAAACTTTCTTTTCATGTTCGGTTAGCTTTTTGAGGCCTCTCTTCTAATGAATAATTAGACGTAATGTTATAAGTGGACAGTTAAAAAACGTTAAAAACCGGTTAAGAACCGTAAAAACCTAACCCTATCTTTTAAAATTCAAATTTTCATGATACAATGAAATATATTTGAGAAATTTATATATGTATCGTATCAGCAGATATCCAAAACGCGCCATGTTTAGTTCCCGTTTTTGATTTTGTTCATCCGTCTAATCCCTGGTTTCAGTAACAATTTATACTTATGCTCTGCTACACTTCATAACCTCAGGGTAATGGCTGAATTATAAGTTGCCTGACCATTTTACCGATTTTTGGTTTGGGATCGGAAACCCTAGTTTCAGAGTTTCAGAGAATCCAACAAATGCCAGGTGCTGTATACTCACGTTAAACTGCTGCTGATCTCGCAAACAACGCAGAACTGTATTTCTTGACTGTACTCGTATAACTGTAATTGTGGTTTTCTCCATTTGACTTTGCAGGTTTTACTGAATTTTTTTTGTTTCTAGCGCAAAACTGTAGGAGGAATAGCGGCGCCAAACATGCGTGGATAACCAAACAGTGACGACGTGAAGCTCGTACCTGCTGAAGTTTGTGTAAAAGCATGAATCTCGGCAGTCGTCCAAGAGCCAGAGCGCCGCCTCGACGAACCGCGACGTCCTTGCTCCTCAGAGCTGTCAGATACCGACTCAGTAGCTGTTCTACACTCACACACACATGTCCACACAGAAACACACACACACGAGCACAGAAACACGTTTCAGACAATACAGCCCTGTCTGTCTGCAATCAGGTCAGGAGAAGTTGCTGCAGATCAAATAACTTTGCTGTGCTCGAAACGCTCGCATGTGCCACAGACTTTTACACAACTGACAGTAAAACACCAGTTTTCACACTGTTTTAGGGCCCGTGTCCACCAAAAAAAATACCTTTAATGGGGAAATTGTTTTTGCCACAGCGCTCACAGCACTTCAAGTTGAAATACGCTCAACTTTTAGAACAGCGCTGCGCTCGTCAATGTCACTTGCTTCTTGCTAGCCAATCAACATCGAGGAAGGGCTGGCACATATAAATCAGTGGTACTCTCCCCGCAGCTGCTGCACGGTTTATCCCTGGATTCGAATCCGCGACTGATTCTGATCACGGGGCAAGCACCCAAACGTTACACCACCAACTGCCCGGTTTAGCAATGCATGCAGCAGTAAGATTCATGTGACTGATAGTTACTTTTAAACATTAACCCTTGTTGACAAGACGGTCAGATCTAATGTGAAAGATAACGCCTGAGCTTATTCATATTCTGGACTTAATAATTATAATAATTTAATACTCGGTACCATCCCGAAAACACACGCACACACATACACACCTTGTATGTGAGGGTCAGCCACCCCTGGCTCCACCTGGTAGTACTCCACACAGAGCGCAGAGAGAGCCGAGACTGCTGCTTCCTGCAAAACACACACACACACACACTAATGCGGTATGTGCTTGTCAATGTTTGTCTGCCTGTGTGTGTGAGAGTGTGTGTTAGAGTGTGTGAGAGAGTGTGAGTGTGTTTACCTGTTTGACATTCAGACTCTCGTCAATAAGGGACTGCCAGGCTTCTGCAGCACAGTAACACATCAGCATTATTATTATTATTAATGATGATGATAATAATAATAATAATCATAATTGTAAGTTGCAATGAGAGGTGTCCAAGCTCCATAAAAGCACAAAAGCCTCCAAAATATCGTCTTTCAAGTCCATTTTTCAACTGGACAATTCTATTGGTCAGCCTTCACACTGGCCTAACAGTTTTAGAAATATTTTACCAATGAAAAGTGCTGAAAACGGCTTGTTCATATATTTAGAATATACATGGATTTCAATTTCCTGAAAAATTTTGGACCATTTTGGACATACGACAGCAACAATATCCAAATGAAAACATTAGGGTTCCAGAAGTATGTCTGAATTATTATTATTATTATTATTAGTAGTAGTAATATAAAAAGAAGAAGAAGAAAGAACAATTTCAACAGGGTTCCAAAACTACTTGCCTGGACCACCAATAATAATAATAATAATAATAATAATAATAATAATAATAAAGAGACATAAAGGGTCCAAGAGGTGCAGCTTCTGGCAGAGTGAAACCTACTAATGACCGGCTGGTCTCTGAAGGGCATCTTGGAGAGGGAGAGCTTCTCGATCAGCACGCAGACTGCAGACAGAGAGCAGAAGGTTCAGTTCGGGGTAGTGCCGCAGGATTAGAGAGAGTCACAAAATTACACAACTGTGTTTAAAGGGATAATTTTTGAGATGTTATTTTAATAATAAATAATTTAGCATATACATATGGGTGTGTAATTATTACATTGTTTTAGTAGGAAAACAGGATTTAAATCGAGTATTTCCTGAAGCAAAATCTCAGTTGTGTATTCAGACATTTTTTAAAGCATTATTTTTCTGTTAAAAAAAAAGACTGTATCAGATTTGTATCGTATCGGCAGATATCCAGAATGACCATATCTGTATCGGTATCGGACGTTAAAAAGAGGTATCGTGCCACGTTTAGCGACAAGCCGTTAGATTTGCAATTAGCTCTCGTACCCTGTTACAGCCACATTAGTGTCCTCAGGTAAAGTTCAGTCACATAGCTGCCATCGCTGCTTAAGAAAACAAGCTGTGCTCTGTCATCTTAAACAAACCACATCCCTCCCCGAAACGCCGCTCCGCCCTTCCTTAAATATAAAGGCCCCCGGCCAAATAACGACAGGCTTGTTTGTCATGGCGCTGGAGGCGCTGAGGCCCAACCCTCCCTGCCTGCTCCCAGAGATCACAGCGTACAGTACAGCCCTGCGGTTAATCTCCTGGCGTGTTAACGCGGTTTAATTGGTTTGCTTAGCCGCATCACGCGATTTGTTTGTGGGGTTGAAAAGAATGGCGTATGTGACGGTTACCTGCAGGCTTCATCAACTCTCCACCAAAACCCCTGCCGGAACAACAAAGAGGACTGATGTGGAAACGTGTTTTATTTAAAGCCAGATGCCACATAACGTTAAATGTGGAATATTGGGGTTAGAAGGCGGAGAGGGAACTGACCTGTACTGCTTTCTGTCCGAAAGCTGGAATAAAGAAGAGATTTCAGAGACAATATGTTAGAATATCAGCTTAGGATTCAGTGTTAAAGGTAGATGGATGGATGGATGGATGGATGGATGGATGGATGGATAGATGGATAGATAGATAGATAGATAGATAGACAGATAGAGAAGGGATAGACAGACAGACAGACAGAAACAAAAACAGAAAGACAGAAAGAAAGACAGACAGATACATAGAGAAGGGACAGACAGACAGATAGATACATAGATAGAAAGAAAGAAAGAAAGATAAATACATAGAGAAGAGGTAGACAGATAGATAGACAGATAGATAAATAGATAGACAAATAGACAGACAGACAGACAGACATAGATAGATAGATAGATAGATAGATAGATAGATAGATAGATAGATAGATAGATAGATAGAGAAGGGATAGACAGATAGACAGACAGACAGATAGAAAGAAAGACAGATAGATACATAGAGAAGGAACAGACAGATAGACAGATAGATAGACAGACAGACAGACAGACAGAAAGACAGACAGACAGATAGAGAAGGGATGGACAGATAGACAGATAGATAGATATATGGATGGATGGATGGATGGATGGACAGATGGGTGTGTGGATAGGTGGATAGATAGATAATTTCTGCCCACCTTCTGGTGAATGCCTTTAAGTCCCTGGACAATGTCTTCGGTCAGAAAGTCTGTAACTGGCCTGGAAAGAAATGAGTAGAATAATCAAGTAGAATTAACGTCGTGGAAATTTATATCATTTACTAATTTATGTGTGTGATCTCAGCACAGGTCAGTGTTGAACCATGAGAGGGGTGTGTGTGTGTGGTCACCTGTTACTCTGCGCTCCCAGCTTGTAGAGAGCGTGTGTGATCTCAGCACAGGTCAGTGTTGGAACCATGAGAGGGGTGTGTGTGTGGCATTGCTGTTACTCTCGCTCCCAGCTTGTAGAGGCGTGTATGATCTCAGCACAGGTCAG
This sequence comes from Distichodus sexfasciatus, assembly GCA_032718565.1. Lineage (NCBI taxonomy): Eukaryota > Metazoa > Chordata > Actinopteri > Characiformes > Distichodontidae > Distichodus > Distichodus sexfasciatus. The sequence goes on along the minus strand of JAVGVS010000607.1, from coordinate 173,837 downwards.
TGTTGAACTATAGAGAGGGTGTGTGTGTGTGGTGCCTGTTACTCTCGCTCCCAGCTTGTAGAGGCGTGTGTGGTCTCCCAGCACAGGTCAGTGTTGAACCATAGAGAGGGTGTGTGTGTGTGTGTGTGTGGTCACCTGTTACCTCACGCTCCCAGCTTGTGAAAGGCGTGTGATCTCACTTTGGAGTCAGTGTTGAACCATGAGAGGGGTGTGTGTGTGTAGTCTGCCTGTTCTCTGCGCTCCCAGCTTGTAGAGAGCGTGTGTGATCTCAGCACAGGTCAGTGTTGTACCATGAGAGGGGTGTGTGTGTGTGTGTGTGTGTGTGGTCACCCCACCAGCACCCTCTTGCTCCCAGCTTGTAGAGAAGCGTCAGTGTGATCTCAGCACAGGTCAGTGTTGTACCATGAGAGGGGTGTGTGTGTGTGTGTGGTCACCTGTTACTCTGCGCTCCCAGCTTGTAGAGAGCGTGTGTGATCTCAGCACAGGCCAATGCTGTACCATGAGAGGGGTGTGTGTGTGTGTGTGTGTGTGTGTGTGTGGTCACCTGTTACTCTGCGCTCCCAGCTTGTATAGAGCGTGTGTGATCTCAGCACAGGCCAGTATCGATCCGTGACGCATGAGCAGGTCTATTCCTGTAGCGGCCGGCACCAGCTGGGGCAGAACTACACCACCACAGAGCATAAGAAGTTTATTACCACAAATTGCCAGAGAAACCGTGAAACATTTCATTTTTAGACCACAATAACGGCATTTACTTTACATTCTACTTTAACATCTGATACTTTTGTGGAGCGTGTGAAGTTTACAATCATTTCTGAGCCACACCACTGCGCCCCTGGGCAAGACCCCTTAAAGGTACCTTACTAGAGCCCAGTAAAAAGCACGTTTTAGAGCCTTAAAAGCGACGTTTGACCACAACAAGTCACTACAGCGCAGCAAAAAGCGGCATTTTTACCGTCCCCGTGTCAACTGCCCACTGCTCCTTCACGGAAGGGTCAAATGATCACATTTGGTTGTGGTGCGCTGTGCTGTGGTGTGTTCACAATGACAAATAATCACTCACTTTCATGTAGTGAAGCTCTGACACAGAGCCACTTTCGTTCCCTTATTAGCGGGACAGTCTCCCTGGTGCAACTTAGGGTTAAAGGTCTTGCTCAGGGGTCGAGTGTTGGTACCTAGTCAAAAACCTACGAGCTTTTGCTCCATTAGTGACCGTCCTGCACCTAAATAAAACACTACTAACCCGACACAGGTGTAAGGACAGGATTAGGGTATGAAGAGTGGGCTCGGACCCTTACCTGTGTTGGACATGTAATCTGGGGCGCACGGCGTCAGGTTGTGAAGCGCTTTAGCAGCCAGCTCGGATCGCCTATGAAAATTGAAAGTGGCAACACGCTGGAGTCAGGTTCAAAGAGATAGCGAGATCTCTCGTCTTGTCGTCGCGATATTTCGTCGAGGTGGAAGTAGCTAACCAAATAGTATGGGCGTTATTTTTTTGCGAAATTCTGTATTGGCATGGTCTGGAACTTCAGCGAAACGAAATCTGACTCCAGTCTGCTGCTTTCTGGTTCTTCAGAAAGCACAATATGAAGAAATGAGGCTGGCACTCTGCTAATAGGAATCATAGGGCCCCTTGAAATACGTTTGGTTTTTTTCCTAAATTCCGTTTGATTTTTTCCTGAAATCCGCTTTTTCCATTTTTATTCTTCTGAATTCCGCGTTTTACGTTATAATCATATTCATTCACCCAAAAAGCGTCTAATTATGAAGTGGATGGGAAAAAAAAACAATGCAATAGAAAAAATTAAAATTAAATGACTGTTATTCAACTTCAACAAGTGCTGGGGTTCAACAGAACATTTACTGCTTTTAATTAAAACATTTACCTGTAAGCAACAAAAAAAAATTCATTATTTAGGTGCAAAACTAAGCGTTTCTGATGAGTTTTTATTTATGAAATTAATTAGATCCTTTGATGTTCTTGGGTGCAATCTGCTCGTGTGCTGGCAAAACTTACAAAGAGAGTTGTTCTCGATTCTTAAAATACGTTTGGTTATTATTCCGCTCTAAACTTAGCACTAATACTCCAATTCTGTAATTTTCTTTGAGGACTTCGGTGTTTTGGCGAGCCTCTTGGCCATAGCTGACCGCTGAGGTTTCCCCCTCTGTGTCTGTGCGTTTGTGTGTGTGGAAAGCTGAGTCCCGCCTCAACAGTAGCTGCATTGCAAGGGGGCTGCAGCGGCCAAAATTGATTAGAAACCATTGCTTTGCTTTGCCCACACACCGATATCAGCAAATTATACCACATTCCGGGTTTTACGGCAAATTCCGCAATTCCGTCCGCGTTTTCTGCATGGCGTAAATCATAGGGCCCTAGAATCACTTTTATTTTTGGCCCAGCGATCAAAGGTATAACGGTATTTGGTGGCGCGTAACGTTAGGCGTACACCCGTGATCGGAAAGTCGCCCGGTTGAATCAGCTCTTTAAAATTACCACTAGAGGTACTCATAAAGGCAAAATACCGCCCCCAAGTACTGCTGCCTATGTTAGCTGCCCACTGCTCTTTCATGGACGGGTAAATGCAGAGGTTTCATCTGGTTGTGGTGCACTGTGTGCTGTGCTGTGTTCATAATGACAAATAATCACTCACTTTCACTTTCAAGAAATGAGACTTATTTTGTTGAGCGATTATTTCTCATTGTGAACTGGCACATTACCTAGCACTTACCACAACCGATAAAAGGCAGTGGAGCATGTATGCTGACAAGGAAGCAATGCTAGAGCAGCATGCTGCAGGTACCTTTTTACGATCGAGATTGAACCTCGGCGACCCTCCCAATCGTGGAAGCGAATGCCCTAACCGTTACACTTCGACTTCATGCGCAACAGGAGACACAAACAGCTTGTCTTTCCCGTCCCAGTGGTTGATTTTCCGCTCCACCAAGTGGTCGATGAGCGCCTTGGTGTACTCCTCAAAGCTCGCGATGAAGACACTGGTAGATGTGAGAGAAAATAGATGAAAACGTGTGAGCCACAGAGAAACCGACTAAAAATGTGAGCTGGTATCATGTCAGTACGGTTTCACAGTAAGCGATCTCATTTCTCGTCCAGCATGAGCTGTCACCGCGGGAAAAAACGCCGAAAGCCGAAAACGATGAAAAGAGGAAAGTGAGCCGGTCACATGGTATGGCAGCTAGAATATGATAAATATCATTCAGCGTAGCGTGGACAACAAGCTGAAATCACATAGTGTGATATTACTGATGCATCTCCAGCATTTCCCGTGCGACATAATGACAAACTATATTAGCCAGATATCTAGAAGTATACGTCGAGTTTTGAGTGTCATAAAAAAAAAAATCTAAAGATTATGATTAAACTGCGTAATATTTGAGAATAAACTTCGAAACTACGAGAATAAAAGTCAGCTTACGAGAATAAAAAGTCGAAATATTCACGAAAAAATTGAAATCTTAGAATAAAAGTCGAAAAGTTATGAGAAAAAATTCGAAATATTACAGAATAAAATCCGGAATATTTGAAATGGATATGGAGGATCTGGATTCTTTGTCTTTTGGCGCGTAAGCGCGGACTTATAATTTGTAAAAGGACCGCGGCAGCAGCCCGGTTATGTAGGAAACTAATTTATTCAGAAGAAAAAATCAATGATGACCAGACATTGAGGAAATTGTTGATGTTTGCAAGGTCTTCGGAGAGCTAGCTAACTCACTAGGCGCCAGGCAATGATGCTTATATCTTAAACATTCACGTAAAATTCGACTTTATTTTCGTAATTTTGACTCTCAAATACTCTGATTTTAATCTCATTACTCTGAGTTTATTCTCAAAATATTGACTTTATTCTCGTAACATTTCGACTTTATTCTCGTAACATTTCAACTTTATTCTCGTAACATTTCGACTTTATTCTCGTAACATTTCGACTTTATTCGTAGTTGGTTGAGATTTTTCTTTAAGGTATAAATGGTCGATATGGAACACCCTCTATGAACAAAAAGCTCCAGTTCCGTCCGCATCCATCGCATTATTGTGGCCTTTGGCTCTGATGGCTGCATGGATTATGGGCAATGTAGTTCTCTCTCTGAGGGACTATAACCGATATATGATAAAAATATCGCTATATTATTTTTATTGCCCAGCCCTCTGGCGATCTGATTACGACAAAGACAAAGACAAAGAGTGTAAGTGATTTGCGAGTGTGACACTTCGCCGCCCGAGGCTAGCATTTCCCGCATTGTTGGTGTGCAGTGGCGAGACGCTATTTCCCTCTCTCCGGCTCGTCGGGTGGCATTTCAGAGCGGGGTGGCCTACGTTCAGCACTCATCTATGCAACTAGTTAAGAAAACGTTCCACACGCCAGCCGTGCGAATTTTTAGTGAGATGAAGACGGTTGACGATATGGCTCAAATTAATATCACGATTAATTTTACCTACGTTATGAGCCACTATTTTGTTTATGTTTGTACTTTTACTCTCATAGTTCGCTGACAAGGTTTGTACTGTAAACACGCTCAACGTTTAGAGTTTGTATACGATTATAGACGATTAAAGTCCCTCCAGGATTTCACAGGCTTTTTTGAGATCGTTGTGGCCCTGATTTTGTGGCGGCTTTTCTAAAAAAAATGTGATGAGGTTTTTCGCCGTTTGTTTGCAATATAAAGTTGCGAAATGATCAGAAGTTATAGAAAAATTTGCGATTCCTGTCCTTTATACTTGATTCTTTAACAAATAGGTAAGGCTATTGTTTTTATTAAATCATTAATGTTTTGTTATTTTTGAAGGTAAATGTAGGCGTTTTTTTAATCAAGCGGATCCTCGTCTTCAGCATGCTTGAGAAGTGAGTTAAGCTGACGTATGGCTCAACGTTCAGCTGGAAATGACAATGGTGTCAAAAAGGCTGTATTTGGTCAGTAATGAATTTGCAGGGACTGGCTGAATTTGCGTTAAGAGTCGCGTTCCCAAAAAATCCTGAAGTGTCTGATAAACACAGAGTGCACATTGTGTGTTGTGACTTAATGCAGTGGTAGACTGGGCGTGGTTTTCAGTTGTAACCGCGGCTCTCTGTACACTAGGTAGATGTATATGGAGTGTCATGTGCCATATTTGACACCATAGAGGCGTTATGCACTAAGCTGGAAATATCATACTCCACTCTACTTTCCTTTCATGGACTTAGCGCCCGTGTTAGAAATGTCAGAGTTAGGCGTTATTTTTGTGACAAAATTCTGAGCGTGCAGTGGAACTTTGGCCGAAACCATCATCTTGTCATACGCCCTAATTTATAAGCATCTGTCGTTATAGAAGATATACAGTAGAGTATGAAGCTACTGGATATCGGCATTGGCCAATAATTCTCATGCTCGTGCATACAAAGTAACCGTTAGATAAGACAAACACCTTAGAGAAACTGTAGAGCAAAAAACAAAACAAAATACTCGTTCACTTGTCGTAATCAAGCTTATGTAAATCATGATACTGATTTGAGGTGGTATCGGCCAGCCCTGCTCTCGTGGCTCCTCACCTGATGGACAGGTAGCAGTTTTTCAGGTTCCCAACGGCAAAGTAGTCGGCTGCCGTGAAGATCTCGATGCCGTGGGGAAGCGTGCCTGAGAGAGAGATACATAAAGCTTGTCGCTGATCCGTTAGCGTCAAGTCCCCTGTTTTTATCTGGGTGTTCACATGCAACTTCACCAGCAAGACATTTAACGGCTTGAGCCGGGGCCAGAACGGGAAGGCTGTAAATAGTCGTTAAGCGTAAACAAACACACGCATGCCCCGCATCAACATCACTGAAAAATCTCGTCTAAAAATCTCAAACAAATTCCACCTAAACAACACAATTCCAACACCAAACACATAAATAAACAAAGAACAAAACACTGCGTAGGTCTCGTGGAAAAAACCATAATGTAGAGTCTATCTCTCACGGCTAACCATATACCGTATATCATATGTAACTCGGCACGGCAAACCAGTAAACATGCAAATTTTCAAAATGGAATTATGTTTCGTGAAAGAAGCATAAATCCAAGCTTCAAAAAGCAGTACCTATATGGAATGGAATGTGGCGACATATGACTGAGATATCAGCATTCAAAAGAGGTCGGGTTTCTCCTGTCCGCCCAAGTGAGAAAGCGAATCTGCCTTTCAGAAATTGACTATCGTAATGCTCTAGGCGCTTAGTGCGATCCTTATTTCGTTTGTATTTCTGATAACCTGCATTGCAGCCACGGATAGCCTGCCTGCGTTAGGTTAGCAGACTTCCGGAGAGGCGGAGATGGATTCCGGAGAAAATACTGCGCTAGTCAACCAGTGGATTTACGTAATGTGGGTAGAAGCGGTCAAAGCAAAGCTTTTAACATTCACCCATGGAATTGAATTCCTCACCTCAAAAGAAAATCCGTTTTTAGGATGGAAAAGGAGTAAGTTTTTCAGCAACAGTACAGTATAGACCTTCCACTGTTTCAAAACACTAAAAACAAAAAATCCAAAATTTTACCCCACGCAACATAAACGCTCGTTTTTCTCGGAAACCTCCGTTGCGACAAGCGACTGGTTTTGCTGTGCAGACTCACAAATGAAAGCTGAGACTCTGCAGATTACGCAGATAATATGGTTTTTTTTTTGGCGAACATGTTTTTTTTTTTTTTCATGTTCTGCTCTGCTGCATCTTCCTTTATTCTGACCCAGTAACATGTACGCTGATTCCAGGCTAATCTCACAAGTGTTACCTTTATAATGATACTAAAGCATAAAAACAGACATTGTGGTTGCTGAGATGTACACATTTGATTTTATATGATCGTTTTTAGAGCAAAAATCTGTAAAACAGTCTCAGGGTTTAACAGGTTACTGTGATGCAGGTTCGCGCTCCAACCTACCTGCCTGCCCACGTTTTCCTGGAAGGCGGCCTGTAAAAGAGAACCAAAATAACCATGTTTTCACTTCTCCACTGTTTCAAACAAGCTTTGGGTTTTTTGTGGAAAAAAAAGTAGACTAGAACAAAAAGGAGGAGGAGGGGAGGAAACTGACCGAGGCGGCTTTCCGACACGTGATGTTCCGGTCAAAAATGGCAGTGATCACCAGCGCACTGAAGTGAGAGAGAGAGAGAGAGAGAGAGAGAACTTGAGTAACAATATAAAAAAAGAGCATGACAACTCTCAATGCAACATTAAGATTTTATCATCAAGACGTCACATTTTTGAGGATTTACTTTATCAGCTTCATGTTGCGCTGTTCTTCCTCAAAACGTCAAACTTCTACAATAATGGGCAGTCGGTAGCGTAACGGTTAGGGAGCTGGCCCCGTCATCAGGAAGTCACAGGTTCAAGCCCCGAAGCGATAAAGGTACCGGTACTAGGAATTTAAGCGAGTGATAATTTGTCGTTGTGAACACACCACAGCACAGAACACAGTGCACCACAACCAATGCATTTGACCCATCCGTAAAGGAGCAGTGGGCAGCTTTTTGGCAGCACCCGGGGGGCGGTACCTTTACCGGCCCTGGGATTCGAACCGGCGACCTCCTGATCACAGGGTGGACTCTCTAACGTTCCACAACCAACAGCCCCAATGTCTTACTCGAGGCGTCAAACTCACTTGAGGATTTAATTCAACGGCTGCATTTGTGCAAAACTCTGATGTTCACACGGCTGACAGATGTTGACGACAATAACTCTCCCCCCAGCAATGCATTTAGCCCAGACCGAGCGTGTCAGTGTGTGTGTCGTTTCTATTCTCTGTGCTAATAGTGTGTCTGTGTGTGTGTGTGTGTGTGTGTGTGTGTGTTGCGCCCTCATGGCCCGGCTGCGCACACCACCGCCTCTTCCGTGCTGACGAGCAGTGTGAACGTGCCCGCGAGGTATTCCCACCAGAACACACACACAGCCTGGGAGAACAACCCGCTACTGGCGATGGTGCGCACACACACACACAAAAACACACACACACACACACTCGCATAAACCAACTTTACATTTCGGTGACGGTTTCGATGAACTGACAATGGCCTGGAGGAGCACAAAGCAGGCGAGAGATTTTATCTGCACACACACGCACGCACGCACGCACACACACACACACACACACACACACACACACAGGACTGTTTTTATATCACTGGGAGCATGAGGGTAATAAATGTGTAACTACTGAATGTGGGAATCTCAGCGCTAAACACACACACACACACTTATGCTGTGTTCTTGTTTAGAATATCAGTGTTACGCCCTGCAATTCCTTTGATGACAAAACGCATGCAAATTTGATGAAAAGATAGAAAGATATCAACACGAGCTCAACCTCGGATCCGACGCCAGCAGCGGCGCACAAACCCGGGTGAAGCCAAGCTGTGCTACAAATGGTGTGTGTGTGTGTGTGTGTGTATGTGCGTGTGTGTGTCAGGGCTTTTGGGTATTTGTGAAGACTAGAGCTGCAGCTATCAATTCTTCCATCGAATTCGAATGAATCGGATAAATTCTTTTAAAAACAGAAAAAGTCAAGTCTGAAAATGTAGAACCAACAGGGTTTTTATTCCCACAATCATTTCATTTTTTTTTGGTAATCGAATTGTCTGAGTTATTGGAATAATCGCTTCGGCCCTAGTGAGGACTTGATCATAAGCTAAAAGAGAGTTGAAGCTGAGATTTGTCCGATTTTTGTGTTTTGTTGTGGAAAATGTTTTATAATATTAATGTTGGCTCTCATTAGGGGGAAAAAAACCTGCTTTTACAGAAAAGTTTGGCTTGATGTGAGAAACTGAAATGAGGAAAAAGACTTTTGGTTTTCAACACCCGAGTCAGGGAAACGACCCCATAAAGATAGCGAGACGTGTGTGTGTGTGAGTCCCATCACATAGAGAGTCTAACTGTAGGAAAGAGCGACTAAGCGAACGCGCTGCTGGGAAACTACAACAGGACCAGACAAGCCCAGTGCTTTCGGTGACCGAAACCATGGCAAAGGGAAGCCGAAACCTGGCAGAGACAGGAGTGTGTGTGTGTGTGTGTAGTGGGGGTGACAAACCGACACAGTTATGGATGAGCCCACACTTGTCCCTGTGAGCAGGACGGATCAGAGGAAGGAGGCTTAAGCATTACAGAACACCAGTTTATATAATGGATAATAAGTGGCGCGTTTTTTGCCAAATCATGACACGGATCAGTCTGAGTCTGAGTCTAAGTCTGAGTCTAAGTTTGTGTTAAATCATCTAGACCACCATACGCCCTGTGAGTGTGAAAGAGAGATTGTTGACCGGCTTTCAGCTTCTTTTCACTGTTGCATTTAAAGTTACATTTCCAGAAAGGTGACTGTTATTTCTGGCTTAAACTTGAAGGTACGATTTTTTGGGAAACCTCAAGTTTGTTTAAAAATGTTTGGAGCAAAGCGCCGCCAAGCAGTGGGGAACAGCCGTCATTGTAAACACAGATAAATGTTACGGAATTTGCTCACAAAGAGTGCAACCCCAAAAGCAAATCACACCATTATACTGTTTAATTTCCTGAACAACACCAGCTCTCGCTCGCAATCTCTGTTCCCGATGCTCTAGCGCCGCAGGATTAGGGAGCGTCACAAAATTGCGTAAAACTGTGTTGAAAGGAAACAAATTTGAGATGTTATTTTATTAATAAATAATTTAGTGTAATTATGACATTGTTTTAGTAGGAAAACTGTTATTTTCTGTTTAAAAAAAAAACTCGGAAACTGTATCGTATCGGCAGATGTTCAAATTTATAATATCGCTATCGGACGTAACAAAGCGGCATCGTGCCATGTCTATTATTTACTGGTGTTAACTGCATAAAGAAAACATTTTTACAACATTTAAAGACATTTCTACTAAATATTTATTACTCGTGAGTCGTTTAGTTTTGTCTAACGTAAGTAGCAGATCTGGTTCCATAAATGGATAAAGACACACACACATACACACACACACTAACCACAGAATAATTCACAGGTGGTGTGAGGAAGAGATTATACCTTGGGAGAGGCAATAAAACTGGTTTTAGGCAATAATAATCTGCAGCGACTTACAAAAAGCTTTTTAATGCGACTGCAAGAGAATTCAAGCAGGTTTCCTCAGACTCATCATTAAAGAGCTTAACCCCACATCCACACATTATGAAGAATAAATAGGGTTCGGTACTTTTAAAAGTACTGAACAAAAAATGTCAGTAATACCAGGTATCAGTTCACGTCAAATCAAACGGCGCCAAATTTCGGGACGTTCATGCGCTCATCAGCAGCGACTTGCACGAGCAGGACGCGACACACGGAACTGGGTGAAAGGCTTAAATTAATCAACAGTTATCTCAGCGTTTTAATGCAATTCACATTTACAGCAGCAATATGATAGGAACCCATATTTACTGCAGTTAAATTTCCATTTGTTATTTAAGCTATGGTGTTCGGTTTGTTTACCATGACCACGGCTGCCAGGGGAAGAAAGCGCGGAGAAACTGTAAAACTGTAAACACGGAGAGAAGCCAAGAACGTTTGACTGTGTGACTGCACTTTACTAAAATCGACGCAGACAGCGCGACATGCAACATTTACCGCGCAAAATGCAGAACTGGGGCCAGTAATATGTCGAACTTGAGGAAACACCACGCTAAACAGCAAATATATTTTTGGGCGGAGTAGTGTGTGCGGCGTTCGATAATCGGAGCACCACAGTTAAAGCTACAGTACTGTGCAAAAGTTTTAGGCAGGTGTGAAAACACTTGCACAAAGTCAGGGATTTTGTAGGATTATAGTCAGGTGTATGATCAACCAATTATACTAAACAGGTGCTAATGATCATCAATGCCACAAGTAGGTTGAAACACGGTCATTAACTGAAAATGAAAACGAAACAGCTGTGTAGGAGGCTTAAAACTGGGTGAGGAACAGCCAAACTCTGCTACCAAGGTGAGGTTGTGGAAGACAGTTTCATGTCATGGCAAGATTGAGCACAGCAACAAGACACAAGGTAGCATCAGCAAGGTCTCTCCCAGACAAAGACCTACCAGCCGAGTTCCTTCAAAAACCGTGTGCAAGTGTACCTAGAAAAATTGATGCTGTTTTGAAGGGTGGTCACACCAAATGTTGATTTGATTTAGATTTCTCATTGGTTCATTCACTGCATTTTGTTGATTCATGAACATAAATGATTAACACTTGCAATTTTGAAGGCATTCTTTGTTTACAGCATTTTCTCACACCTGCCTAAAACTTTTGCACAGTACTGTACATCCGCGCCTACACCGACAATCACCCCTGCAGCCAGCATCGACGTTGAGAACGTAGTCACCTGGTTGTCCTTTTTAATGGTCTGTCTGGGGGAAAAATCTCTCTCCCAGGACACTGAATGACACAGGTGAGGTGCGTTTCCGCTTAAAGGCAAAGTGGTCGGTCGGGCTGGTACAGAAAATTTTACTTAACTACAGTAACGAAGGATTTGTACTTGTATTTGTACTTCGTTACTTCCCACCTCTGAGTGTTTTACAATATCACATTAAATAAAAAGCTGTGTATCTTGCTGGCAGGCAGGCTGCACTCGTCATATGTGACCCTCCACGGCAAAACCAGTCGCAACAGAGGTTTCCCAGAAAAACGAGCGTTTATGTTGTGGAGTAAAATTTTGGGATTTTTTGTTTTTAGTGTTTTGAAACAGTGGAAGGTCTATACTGTACTGTTGTGAATAAATTTGGCTGAAAAACTTACCCTTTCCATCCTAAAAACGTGACTTTCTTGAGGTGAGGAATTCAATTCCAGCAGAATGTTAAAAGTTTCTGTTTTGACCGCTCTACTCCAATATTTACGGTAAATCCACTGGTTGAAGATATTTCTCCGGAATCCATCTTTGTCTCCCGAGTTGGCGTGACAGGAGAAACCCGACTCCTTTGAATGTTAATATCTCAGTCATATGTCGTCCGATTCATTCCATATAGGTATCGTTTTGAAGCATATCGTTTGATTTATGCTCTTTCATGAAAACATAATTTCAAATTTTTAATTTCAATTTCGAAAAATTGCAACAAGCGACTGGTTTTGCCGTGCAGAGTCACATATGTCAGTGTCTACTAACGGATATTAAATGAGGTCTTGTGATAATGTATGTGTGCTTTCATATGTCTTACAATGTATTAAAACGTAACTTAAAGTTTAAATTTGTGTGCATACTCTCACCGATCGGGTCGGCTCCACCGGATGTCAGTATACAAACCACACACAGCCATGAGTAGATAAGGACTTTCTGCATACGCACACAGGTCGATCGGACACTCTAGATTAACAGCTTAATCAGTAACGGAGCTGGTCAGATAAACTGGGAAAGATTACTTTTATGTAAAAACAAACAACTCCGATTTAATAATTTCTCCAGTACTGAAAGCAATACTGCTAATGTCAGAGCTTATCAAAGCTCTTAAAGATCCATTTAGCACTGGGTTTTGGTACTTATCCCTAATGATGCCTGATCAAGGCTTGTTGATCACTGGATCCACGTATCAATGTATCGTTAAACCCCAAAAGGAGTGTCTCTTTAAAGACAGTTTCCACATAAATGTTATGTTATCCTAAAATGTTATCCTTTAATGTTATCCTATAATGTTATCTTGACCTACAGCAACATTAACATTCATTCACCTTTATATCAGAGTCAGTAGATGGAAAGTCTTTTTAAATATTTACAGACTGATTACCGGTATCATTTTTCAGCAGCGTTACCTGGCGATCTGGTTGACGTAAGGTTTGAGTTCGTTCGGGTCGTAGGCGCGTGCGAAAGCCCAGCACACGTAGCACGCCGCGTCCCTCACGTTAGAGCCCAGACTGCAGGCTCCCCGCTTCTCGTCGAACACCAGTGCCTTCAGAATCAGGGGCACCACTGGAGCAGGCCAAACACACACCTTTTTACTTCATTATACTCTTGGGGACATTACATAATAATAATAATAATAATAATAGTCATTAGTCATACGGATGCACAAATCCACATTTTTAAATTTTGATATCGATGTCGATGTCGATACTTAAGTTTTGGGCATCGATCTGATACCAGTTTTTAATCAATGAGTTGTGTATTTCTCTGTGAGGAGGATAATAATTACACACCCATATGCATATGCTAAATAATTTATTATTAAAATAACATCTCAAAAATTATTCCTTTAAACACAGTTGTATAATTTAGTGACGCTCCCTAATCCTGCGGCGCTAAAACCATTAGGAACACAGAGATTATGAGAGAGAGCTGGTGTTGTTCAGGAAATAGTGTAATGGTGTGATTTGTTTTTGGGCTTGTAGTGTGTTGCGTTGCTTGTTCTGCTCGTCATATCGATATGTAGGAATTAGCAGAAATGTCGAACAATAAACCAGCTTTAGCGCACTAACACTTCCCATGCAGAACCAACTGAGTGTGCGCGCATTTGCAGATCGTCCCAACGCCACCGATACCCGATCCAAAAGTGAAAGTGAGTGATTATTTGTCATTGTGAACACACCACAGCACAGCACACAGTGCACCACAACCAAATGTGACCTCTGCATTTCACCCATCCGTGAAGGAGCAGTGGGCAGCGTCCGGGGAGCAGTGCTTGGGGACGGTACCTTGCTCATGAGTACCTCAGTGGTAACTTTACCAGCCCTGGATTCGACCCTGCGACCTTCTGATGACGGGGTGAACACCCTACCGTTACGCCACCAACTGATCCAGCCGTTTGAGTCGTTATCGGACCGATATCCCATCCACGTATCGGATCGGTGGCATCCCTAATTCGTCGAAATGATAACTACAGCTAAACAAACCTGTGTCTGTTCCAAACCTCAACCTCTCCATAACCTCAAAACTAAAGACAAAACTTTTCTTACATATTTAAACAGACAAAATATCTGTGCCAAAAATTAAGTGGGGATGTCCTTAAGTCATTAATTGGGAATGAAGAAATAAAGGCAATAAAGTAGGGGTGCGTGATTCAGAAAATCTCGCCATTCGATTCACGATTCAATACCTAGAAGAATTTGTTTCCAGATTGCTGTTTTGAGTTACTTTTCTCATTTGGCTGTGGCGGATCAACAAAAGAAATCACGCTTAATCAAACGTAGTTTACTAAATGTAATGCTCATGTACGCCACACACTGACTCCTTCGTGCTCACGCCAAGGAGGTCTATCCGGGCAGATTTCAACATTGCAGCATCTATAGGATTGGCGAGCTGAACTCGTGTCGGGGAAAAAGTAAACAAGTGCCATTACGTTAGTTGAAAAGTATGAATCGATTTCTTGGAATGCATGAATCGTTTTTGAATCGACAGAGAAAGAATCGCGATTCAATACGATTTTATTGTACGCCCCTACAACAAAGAGCTCCCTGAATGAAGACCGAGCAATTATATAGGCATAATTAATGTATATTTGTCACAACCAATTCATATGAATTATATAGTATTTTACAAGGAATAAAGTTTGTCTTACAAAGTTTGACTGATTCTAAAAGTGTGGAAGTAAATTTCCCAAGCCAATGCATTTATTTCACCCTAAAAGAATGGGCTCAAATTCAACACCCCTATGAGTCGCTCCAGCTCTACAGGCGTCGTCTCGGTTGCGTGCCGAAGAAGTCGCTTGAGGCGCCGTCACGTATCGGGCAGAACAGAAATTTAGCTGCATGCAAATCTCCTCCAGTTCGTGTGTGCACCCCGCTGCAACACCTTGAACCTGCTGAATCAGAATCGCCCGCGGCGTCGACGTCGGTGCCGGCGCCGCCTTAAAGAGCGCGGGCCATGGCAACGGCGGCACGAACAGCGACGACAATGGCGTCGGCGGGAGCAGGGTTGGTGAATCGTGGCTTGGGGCCTGACTAATAACAGCCAAAGAGGTGCTGCCTGAGGGCTCTACCTGGGCACTGACTCCACCCCACTGAGACTTCACAGCTCAGAGAGACAGAGAGACAAAGAGAGAGAGAGAGAGAGAGGAGGGAGGGTTGAGGGACTCTGACAGCAGGACATACACACATACGCATCAAGGATCATCCACAGCAAAGTCCTGCTCAGGGACAACGCTCCCCTTTTTGACGGGTCTGGACCGACAACCGGAAAGCGCACGACAATATCAGGGACGACAGGTAAGAAAAGCCAAATGCGTTCAGCATGGACAGGCAGGTGCATACAAATTCTACAAGCTGTTTAACATTCTTTGACTACGAATCTTGCTGTAATTTCGGTAATTCTTTTCGGCAGCGTTTCAGCAGGTGTTGTAGTGAGGCTGAGCTTAAAGCACCTGTTACCTGTGGGCTGCTATTTACACACACACCACATGAAAAGCTTTCATACAGGTGTCATTATTTTTGCCAAAACCACAGCCGCACAAGAGACAAACTTACTTCTGAAGGAACGTTTAGATAGTGTTTTGTAATGTGACAGCACTACAAATGGTATCACTGAAATAAGTGGAAAAAGGGGGAAGAAAGGCGAAGAATCTATGCAGCCAGCACGTGCAGTTGGAAGTGAGAGCGTACATCAGTAAAATATAAATGGAAAGCAGATTCATCAAAATTTGGATTGAACTGTTATAGTCTGAAGCATGTACTTTTTCAATTTTGCTCCCTTTATTAGACAAAAATGTGACATAGTTTCACAACAGCACATGTGGCCGAAGATCCACCTGTTTGACGATATTTACTTTACATCTAAACTGCATCATTTCTCATAAGATCATGTCTCCTCGTCTAGAACCACAATTAAGATCACGCTGGATGACGTAGACAATAGCAACATAATTCCTTTGAAACCAAAAAGCAAGGTGTTTCACAACTGAAACTACTTGAAACGCTTCTACGCCTTTTTTGTGGTGGGAGCGGCAGTATTTGAGACATCCCTAGGCCAGAACTGGACTGACGACCTGTTGCGACAGTGCACGACAAGCAGGTTCCTTAGGGGTGGAGCCCGATGCAATAAGGAACCTGCATGGCAACAATTCTCAAGAAAACGAAATAAAACCTTCACCCTTCTAATACCAAGCCTGGGGGTGATAAATCTTCAGCTTCCTTAGAGCGCCAACAAACCGCTGTACTGATTGGCCTTGGGATTATTTTACAGCTCGTAATGTATTAATGAAGCAGGTGTCTTGAGTTATAAAGAAAGAAAAAGAAAACATTCCATGTGAGCAAGGGGGGAAGCTCTCAAGACCGATGCCCAGAAAAAAGTTACAATAATTCACCTGTAGCCAGCCTTAACTAAGTGAGATCATCAGGCAAAAAGCATGAGCCAGCAAGTGTGTGTGTGTATATGTGTGTGTAAACGCAGCCTGCAGGTGGGGTCATGGGAAGCAGGTGTCTGTGGTTTCCCACGGCGTCAGCGCGAGGTTGGATGGCGAGGCGCAAGTCTCCACAGGCCTACAGTGCCTTCACCAGAACTGCACCTACCTGTAAGCTGCACTGTTGCCAGCTCGTGCGGGGAGCATCAAATGATCGCAGAGGCATAAGCCAACGTGTTCCGAAAATAAGCGCCTCAGCATATGCAAAGCTTGTCCCAAGTTTGAATGCGTAGCTGTTTTTCTGTTAACCGCCAAACAGCACCTGGGGCAAAATAAACGCAGCAAGCCTTCAGGAGCTTGCACAAGATGTGTCAAAGATGTTCTCAAAATGTTTTCCTTTCTCGTTCTCGTTGGCATTCAGGGCGGATCAATCTTGACGGCAGAAACATGGACACTCTGCAGGAGAGGAAACCGAAGAAGCCCCACTACATTCCCCGTCCTCCGGGCAAGCCGTACAAATACCAGTGCTTCCAGTGTCCGTTTACCTGCAACGTCAAGTCCCACCTCTTCAACCACATGAAGTACAACCTGTGCAAGAATTCCATCTCCCTAATGTCTCAGCGAGGGGAGCAGACTGGAAGGTCGTCCAGAGCCCCACCTCGCAGCACAAGCTCCAATCAAAGCACTCCAGGAGCCCCACCCCAGGGCACCTCCACCAAACAAAGTCTGGCAGGAGTCCCAGCCTGCAGCACCTCCATCAAACAAAGTCCTACAGAAGACCTGAGCACTGCCAAAACCAGTCCAGCTCAGCCGACTCCGATTCGTCCTGATGGCAAAACCAGATTGGCAGAAAAGGCAGACGATCCAGTTGGCAAGGCATCGCAAGAAGAAAAAGATGGGAACGAAAGCCTTGTAAAGAAAAGTATGGAAGCTGACGCAGAGCTCACCAGTCCTGACAGAAGGAAGCAGGGGATAGCAGAGATCACAATCAAGCATACCTTGTCGTCCGCCTTCTCTCCCGTCCCCCAGAAGTGCGACATCGAGCCTCATCTTTCACTGAAACCAGAGGAACCCACTTCCAAACCTCCTTCCTACCCCCCAACTACAGGCTGGAGTCAGCAGGCTTCCATACCTCTTAAACCCCCTGTCCCTCATCCGATTGCAGACTATCCACCCTACATGCTTCCAGAAAGACTACCGCAAGCGATCTACCCGCCCTTCGCACAGAGCTCCCCCGCCTACCGCCTCATCCGGCAAGATCCCCACAGGCCTCTAGTCCCGACTCCACTACTACCCCCCGGTCCACCCCTTCTTCCACCTTACCACTACCGGTACCCCAACTCCTTTCTGCCAGTTCCACCACTTCCGTATAGCCTTTGTCCTCCCACCGAACACACCACAACTTTACCGGGCTCAAGGTATCTCCCTCTGGACATATACCCCCATGGTTTTGATCCCAGGGATTTTGGAGGGTATGGCTATCTCCACCCGAACTCCTACAGCAGACCATCGGAGATTACAGCAAACCAACAGCACAAGGGAGACCGGACCACGCGACACAGCCCGCTGGCTGCATGTGCAGCATCCGGATCGCCAAACAGGCCCAGTGCTGCAGAACTCATTCAGCAACAGCATCCCAAATTCAACCACGAAGTACCACAATCTATCTGCCACTCAGACAGCATCATTCCAGGAAGAGGATCAGTCACAGAACTTGGAAGCTTACCTAGAATTCCATGGCAAGAAAATGGCACTCGGAAACAAGGAAGGTAGGTAAACTTTTACGCAGGGCAGCAATTCCATCTCAGTAAGAGAAAATTATTAGGAATAATGTCTGTGAATTTGACAAAATTTTCTGCTATCATTTCAGAAATGACACACAATGCACCAGTCCTGTGAGATGTTCAGGCTTCACGTTAGAGAAGAGTGAAGATGATAAATCGAGTGATGAAGCAGCTCCTCTAAATCTGTCCAAGCGGGACCAGAACCAAACCGTCCACAGCGACGACCATGAATTTGGCCATGAGGTTGACTCTAATTCGGAGGACAGCGGAAGCGAAGACCTCCCACTCAACCTCTGCCTTCGGGCAGAGTCCAACTCCCAAGTCCGTGCCTGCAGTCCAGCTTCATCCAACGCTACCAACCAAGATCACTGTGATCCTAGACATTCGGCAGCATTTGCCCTCTGCCAGTTGGCCGGCTCCAGCATCGGGAGCCCACCTGACCCTCCTTCAGCAAGACATAAGGATTCTGAGGTTACAAGCGACCAGCACCTTACTGATTTGGAAGAGACAGCCACTCAGGCAGTTCCAAGTCCAGAGGAGACCAAGCGGAAACCTTCCTCTCAGGGACAGAAAAATGCAAGCACCGGGACAAAGAAAAAGGCCAGCAAAAGAGCGAGGAGGAAAGAGACAGTCCAGGTCAAGAGAAGAAAGACGTAAAAACGTCAAACTTAATGAGCCTCATTCACTAATATTTTCTTTCACCATTTATTTTGTTAAATAGAACAATATCATATAACTGCATATTGCAACTACAAAATTCTGCGACATTTTGGGTAGGAGGGCTCTTCAGCACCAACAAATCTTAAACAGAACGTGTTGAGGTTTAAGTGCTTAAAATTCAACATTCTTATGAAGGTAGGTCAGTGAGATTCGATCTCTGTTTCAGATTGAGTTTTAAGGTCCTGCCTATTTGGGGGGTAGTTGGTAGCGTAACGGTTAGGGTGTTCGCCCACTGATCTGAAGGTCGCCGGTTCGAATCCTGGACTAATAAAGCTACCACTGAGGTACTCATGAGCAAGGTACCCGTCTCCAAGCACTGCTCATGTCAGCTGCCCACTGCTCCTTCACGGATGGGTCAACTACAGAGGTTACATTTGGTTGTGGTGCACTGTGTGCTGTGCTGTGTTCACAATGACAAATAGTCACTCACTTTCACTATTTGCAATATTGACTTTATTGTTCATGTATTAATGATGCTGCCTCACAATCTCTAACTTAAATCATAATGATACCATGTATTTTCACTTCTCAATTCCCTTACATTCAGCAAACTCTTCAGAAACGGGAAAGTGATCATTTCAACGTTAAAGAAGTAAACTAAGAAAACTTTTGCTTTGTATATAATATCTTCATAACACTACATATTTCAGTTTATGCATTTTTAAATATATTTTTGTATGACGCTGCATGTTTATGCTCAAGTACGTTCTTACCTGAAAAATGCTGCAAATAAATAAAATGTTTATAGAATCCAAGTCTAGTGGTTTTCATGCTTATACTGTATATCATTTAATTGTGAAATAGATTATAAAGACAACTTCACCTATAATTAGTTTATTTCTCTCCAAACCATCAACAAAGGGTTTTTTATTTTACATGAAAGTAGCATATTCATCTCTGATTATACAGACAACACACAGTATTGTCGTAATGGAGGAATGAGTAAGAGTATGAACTCACCGTCAGAGAGACGAGAAGGTAGCAGCAGTCCTCTTCGACCAAGTTCTGCGAGGGCAAGGCAACCCCCGTGCCACGCATTGTCAGTCTCCTGAAAGCTATAACACACGCACAACGTGAACATACCATAACCGTAGTAATATTACAATTAACAGGTAAGAAATCTGACTTCATAAGCTTATTGTAGACCATTATTCATCCGTGTGGTATATATTTACTAGGGATGCACGAACGTATCGGAATTACATCGGAAACGGCTGATATTTTATGATGCATTTATTGTGCGTCGGAAAGGCAGCGCTTGTGCCAGGAATGTCCAGAGTTCGAGGTGGAATTTTAAACAGCCTGTGCCTTCTGTCTTTAAATGTATGGTAGTTAATCCGCACCTCGGGAAATAGCCGGGGCCGTAACTTAACGGCTCTCCACGCATTAGGTAGTGCGCATGTAGTGTCACACGTGCCCTATTTGACTTGGTACACTACATAGGGCGGGAAGGAAAGTCTCTTTTTCTTGAATGTTATGCACAAAGCTGGAAAGGCCACTCCCTTGTTCGACTCTGCCTTCAAGCTCTCTTGACTTGGCGCTGTGTCAGAAGTGTCAGAACTATGGTGTTATTTTGGTGCCAAAAATTCTGAGGGTGCAGTGGAACTCTGGCGAGCATGAAATCTTGTTTTTATACATTCGACTCTGGCTTCCTCATTTATCGGTATCAGCAGATACAAGCATGAAAATGTCAGTTGTCGGCATCGATATCCAATGATTCCCACATCGTGCATCCCTAATATTCACTGCAGATGACTGAATTGCAAAGCTAAATATGCATTGCTATGGCGAAAAAAAACCCCCTATAAATGACCTTAATCCAAAGTCAGAACCACAGACTGAGATCGTGGTACATTTATAGCTTCCATTTCCTAATTTTAGTGACTTTCTGGAGCAATGTGGGGTTAAGTGTCGTCACCAGGGGCCCATTGGTGGTCGTTATCATTACAGATACATCACCCCAAAGCCAGACACTTCTTCAGAGGCTGCACTCTGTAGTCGGAAGATCAGAACTGAGAGACTGAGGAGAAGTCTCTTCCCTCAGGCTATACGAACATTAAACTCTGCTGCTTAAAGACTTTCTTCAACTTTAATTATGCTCAAGGTTGGTTACATATTCTGCATTTTGCACTTTTACACCTTTGTATGGTTAATTTTTCATTTCCCCCCCCAATGTATTGAAAAGTAACATTACTGTGCCATTATTGTGAATATTAAGTATATGACAAAAAATCTGGGTTGATCTACAACAGGGAAGAACCCACCTGAAATACTCCAAAACTGAACCAACAACATCGTCTGCAAGCTCCTTTGGCAGTCTACCAGTCACTCTCCCAATACTGCGCACAGGAAGGAAAGGGTACCAGAATTAGCATTTTTTTATTTGAAACATTTTCTCAATTGAGGTTCTCCTGCAGCATCTGCCCAGTGCTTATCAGTAAAATAAACTATTCTAAAACACATTTTAAAGGTCCCATATTATAGATTTTTTCACGATGTTAAAAGAGGTCTATGAGCTCCACTAAACATGTCTCTTAAGTAGTTTCTCGCAGATTAGGCAACGGAGGTTTCCGAGAAAAACGAGCGTTTATGTTGTGTGGGGTAAAATGTTGGATTTAGTTTTTAGTGTTTTGAAACAGTGGAAGGTCTATACTGTACTGTTGTGAATAAATTTGGCTGAAAAACTTACCCTTTCCATCCTAAAAACGTGACTTTCTTGAGGTGAGGAATTCAATTCCAGCAGAATGTTAAAAGTTTCAGTTTTGACCGCTCTACTTCAATATTTACGGTAAATCCACTGGTTGACTAGCGTGAAGATGTTTCTCCGAAATCCATCTCCACCTCCCGAGTTCAGTTAACCTAACGCAGGTAGGCTATCCGTGTGGCTGTGAATGCAGCGTAGGCTACCGTAAATGCAAACGTAGCCGCGACCGCACCAAGCGTCTGTGAGTGCTACGTCGATAGTCAACTTCAAAGGCAGATTTCTCAGTTTCTCACTTGGCGTGACAGGAGAAACCCGACTCCTTTGAATGTTGATATCTCAGTCATATGTCGTCCCATTAATTCCATATAGGTATCGTTTTGAAGGCTGATTTATGCCCTTTCACGATAACTCCATTTTGAAAATTTGCGACAAGCAACTGGTTTTGCCGTGCAGAGTCACATTTCAGTCCCTTTCAGAACAGGTTGTTTCTCATTAGTATTCCTAAATGCACATGAGCCGCTGCTGCCCACACACGTCCCACTCGGGAACTGGGGTGCGGACGAGAGTTTACCTGACGTGACATGGCTGCTGCTAACAGACCATGCATGCAGCCACACATGTTCAACACAACACTCTTCTTCACAACACAGTAACTTCTTCATTGTGATTCCTACACCAGCGCTTGAGAGAAAACATGGCGGATCAGGAAGCGCTAATAGTTCTACCTGGTGGGCGGAGCTTCTCAGATAGGAGGGTGGAGTTACTCAAATGTCCCCTACTGTGACGTAGAAGTAGGAGAGAAATGTAAACGGCTGGTTTAAGCACGTAAATTGGTAAATTAATACTAACACAATTCACCATTTTGTTGTCAAACGTACAGTGTGTGTAGAGGCAGTACAGACCCAAATGGATGTCCAAAGAACAGAAAAGGTGAATTTTTCATAATATGGGACCTTTAATGAAGTTTGACAGAACGTTCTCACCCTTTAGCCGCAGACCAGCGCACAATGGTCTCCTTGTCTTTTAGTCCAATCAGAAGTTGCTCTGCAAGAATGCGAAGACCATTAGCTGAGGTGATGATAAAAAACTACTAAGAAATATTCCATTTATACTTTCTGTTCATTATTTATGCTTATTAATCGTGATATTGGTTTGAGATCATATCGCACAGCCCTATATAAAAATAAAAACAAACCGATGACGTTCTCCACTTCTTCTGGGATGTCGTATTCCTCCTCCGGGCTGCTCGGCTCCAGGCTGGGTTTAGAATCCTCAACTGTGACATCTGTGGAACGGGAGAAGTTCATCGCCAAAGAGCGGCTTCCTCTCTGGTACCTGGAACGGCAAGAACTGGGCGTTAGGAAGGCGTTGGAGGCATTACATTTGCATCAGTAGGTAGAGGAGAAAATCACGTGGATTATGTGTTGAAAGCGGCTTGAATCGAAGGCAACGGAACTTCTTTCAGGTTGTTGAAGACGTCCTCAAAAACCTAAAAGGAGTTTGTCTGACTTCGATTTAATAGACAAAATTATTTCTTTATTTACCTCCATTTAGCTAAGCGTGGCTTTAGGAAGGTCAGGCCCAGCCTCTGCGCCACCTTCACCCCCAACTTCCTCAGGTTGGTGTGGCCGCTGTGTGCTAACCGCTTCTGATTCAGACACTGGAGTACCATGGGAGCTGCAACACATCAGTCACATTCAGATTAACAGATTAACAGCTGCTGCTTTAAAGGGACAGGGCCAAAATAGCTAAAGTGACCGATAAGAACTGGGTAACAGAGCCGATGGTGAGCTGTAAGACGGACTCCAGTTAACTGGCATTGCTGGTATCAACTGCTCGCCTTTGATGTCACATTAAAGGAACGCTTCAACCAAAAAGCTTCAACCAGTAAAAGCTGTGTGTGTTTGTGGCGTTCGTGAGGCCCGGGGCGTTTAAAACTGGCTCCGTGGCTGTGAGCTCCTGCAGAGACTAAAACCATCTCAAACAGTTTGCACATCAAGACTCTTTTCAAATCACGATATGTTTTTTAATAATCAAAGTGTGCATCTAAAATAATTGAAGGAAACACACACACACGTATTGACAGACAGGACGGCGGGGGGTGTGGAGTCACGCGTAAGCACAAACGGGAACGTGTTTTTGAGGGGACGGTACATGGAAAAAGTATTAACAGAAGAAAAAGTAACTTTTACAGAAGTAAGAGTCAAAAAGGCATGGTTTTTAAAAAAAATTGTCGGCATCGGTCAATAATTCCCACATCGTGCATTTCTACTTCCCTAATTAGAAACCAGTTACAGTGGAAATTCGGTTTACGAGTGATCCACAAGACAAGCAAATTTTTTTTAATTACATTTGACTTGCTTTACGAGCTATGTCCTGCAAGACGAGCGAGCTCATGATAGTCGACGAATGATGTTTCCAGGCGAGTGAGCCACGACCCGGAAACCGAGCCGAACAGAGTCTCGCGTGATGCGCTCATATAGTCTCGGTACGACTGAGCTGATGGTTCTTCTCGTTATCTCCCTGCGCAGAACAAATGTTTGTCAGATACGTATGCCCTATTCCCGCTGTCAGTAAACGTTTGTGACTTAGCGACCCAACATCTGCATTACCATATGGTTTACGGTGTAGTACTGTTCCCACGTAAAGCATCTTTTAAAATTGTGTCTAAGTCGTAAGATCCTCCTTCCAAGCAATAACCCTCCTCCTCCTCCTCCTCCTCCTACCACCCGTCTCCCTCACACCAGCCACGACTCTTCTCAAAGGTAAAGTGCGGGTTTATTTACTTTTAATTTTACTATACATTTTGTATTAATCATTGTTTTTTTTTTAGAGACAGTAAAAATAGTTTTAAAAAACATTGAAAATATTTTTTATATGAATATTTTTGGGGTGTCGAAAACGCATTATCAGAATTTCCATTTGTGACCCTCCAACCGGTCGCTTGTCGCAAATTTTCAAAATTGAGTTATGTTTTCATGAAAGGGCATAAATCAAGCTTCAAAACGATACCTATATGGAATGAATGGGACGACATATGACTGAGATATCAACATTCAAAGGAGTCGGGTTTCTCCTGTCACGCCAAGTGAGAAACGGAGAAATCTGCCTTTGAAGTTGACTATCGCCGCAGCACTCACAGACGCTTGGTGCGGTCGCGCTACGTTTGTATTTACGGAAGTCTACGCTGCATTCACAGCCACACGGATAGCCTACCTGGCGCTAGGGGTTAACTGGAACTCGAGACGGAGATGGATTCCGGAGAAATATCTTCACGCTTAGTCAACCACAGTGATTTACCGTGAAATATTGGAGAGAGCGTCAAACACAAACTTTTAACATTCTGCTGGAATTGAATTCTCACCTCAAGAAAGTCACGCTTTTTAGGATGAAAAGGGTAAGTTTTTTCAGCCAAATTTATTCACAACAGCACAGTATAGACCTTCCACTGTTTCAAAAACACTAAAAAACAACAACCAAAAATTTTACCTCACGCAATATAAACGCCGCTTTTTCTGGGAAACCTCCTGCATAAGCGACTGGTTTTGCTGTGTGAGCCATATATAGTTTACGATTACGAGTCGCCGTGGAACGACAAACTCGTAGAAACCACTGTATTTGAGCGAGAATAACTAAATCGGGTGCAGAGCATTAGGCCAAGGAGGAATTTCAGGATTACAATTTGCTCCTTTAATCCTAAACCAGACTCATTTGAGTGTGGAAGAGAAGAAGTGAAACCTACCGTACTGCAGCACGTCCTCCCTCTTGCCATGTTTGAAAAGTTGGCCTGACACAGAAAGACAGTCAGAAAGTCCAGTATCATTACAAATGAATCACACGCCACATTCAGAACCTCGATTATTTCTGTAAAAGTTATTTTTTCTTCTGTTAATACTTTTTTTTCATGTACTGTCCTCAAAACACGCTCCCGCTTGAGCTGGGACGCTGTGACTTCTGTGTGTGTGTTTCCTTTACTTATTATTATTATTACTATTATTATTATTATTATTAGTCTTCATAGTAAATATGTTTGAGATGGTTTAGTCTGCAGGAGCTCACAGCCACAGAGCCAGTTTTAAACGCCCCGGGCCTCACGAACGCCACAAACACACACTGCTTTTACTCTTCCACTCCCTTCATTCCTCCCTCTCTTTCCACTCCTCCCTCTCTCCCCCTGTCTCTCTTCTTCCACCTACACCTCTCTCTCTCTCTTTCACTCCTTCTTTTCCATTCCTTCCTTCTCTCTCTCTCTCTGTTATTCCTCTTTCTCTCTCTTGCTCCGTCTTCCTCCTTTCTCTTTCCACCATTATCTTTTCTCTCATCGTCTCTCTCTCTCTCTCTTCCACTCCTCCTTTACCTCTCTTTGTTCCACTCTTCCTCTTTTCCTCTGTCTCTTCCACCTCTCTCACATTTCCACCTCTGCCCACTACTTCTCTTTCTTCCTCTTGGTTCCACTCTCCTCCTCTTCACTCCTCCTTCTCCTCTCTTCCACTTCCGCGCTTCTTTCTTTCCCCCCTTCTCTCTCAGCCTTTTCTAATGCTCTGTCCCTTTAATCTCCTCCAACCCCTCCTTTTGTCGCTCTCTTTTTCTCTGCCTTGCTCCATCCTTTATTCCCTCTCTCTTCCAAAACACGGCAGACAGGTTTCGGTACCAAAGGCCAAATGTTAAAGGGGAACCGCGAGTCAGAATCAACAGTGGCGCGGGAGAATGAAACCCGTCTGATGGCATGATGAAGTCGTGCCAGTTACGCAGTCAACAGACGAGGGTTCTCCCTCTCTCTCTCTGCTTTAGAACAGGTGGAGGAAACACCTGCCAAAGCCAAAACGCGGATTACGGCTCGGCAAAAACACCACTGTCAGCGCCTGACAAGCACAAACACAGAACTGCTTACACACACACACACTCCCTCTCATCGAGTCAATACCAGGATACTTCACATCACCAGGCCAGACCTTTATTTCCCTGAGTGATCGGAGGGTCGTCGGTTCAAGTTCCCGGACCAGTAAAGGTACCACCGAGGTGCTCATGAGCAAGGTGAGTAAAGCTCTTATCCAGAGCCACTTTCTTTCTCCCCGGAGCAACTTGGGGGTTGGCGAATTTTGATGATGATGGTAGTGCTGAGGTAGGATTTGAACCCATGACCTCTTGGTCCTAACTATACACTCTAACCGCCCCCAGCCGCCCCTCCCTGGTTGCTGACCTAGGGAAGTTGGCAGCACAGTGTTCACAATGACGCTCAAAACAGTTTAAAAATTTGACGGAACCTTTTGTCCTGAAGCAGATGACCAGCGCCCCTCCTGGACAAAAAGTGGATTTAAATTCTTAGCATCCAAATGAAGGCCATACTAGGACCAAACTTAACATTACAAGCATGAGGATTCACCAACTCCATTCTGGCAACCTCAGGTTCAGGAGGAGGAGGGGGAAACAACGCATACAGTGTTTTGAATTCTGACTGCAGCAACTAAATGTAGCTCCTTTTTAACCGTATTCCATCGCCTTGTTGTGTCCAATGTGAAGGACTTTCTCCAAATGGTTAGTCAGACTGCTTATGCTTATGACCTGTTCTCTCCCCCTCGTCAATTATTCCCGTTCCAGGGCCGCTTCCCGACGTGCTTCCCAAACCAAATTCTGTGGACTGCAAATCTGGGCTTCGATCAGGTTTAACTGCAGTAAAACTATACTGTTATTGATTTTTTAAAACATTTTTTACCAGAGACTGCAGAGCTCCATCCAGCAGCAAAGTGCTGTGATCGCTGCTCTCCGACACTGTGGTGAGCGCCCAGTGCAGTCGCCCAAACATTTCTGTTTCACGTCGGGCCGCGTCATGAACCTGCCGGAAAAGAGGGGATTCGGGACGTCACGACAATAAGGCTTCAGCACAACACTTTTCAATTATTTCCTTCCAACATGAAATCAGTATGTCAGTATGGAGGACTAAACATGACATAATTATAAATAAATAAATGTGTGAATAAATAAGTAAATATAGACAGGGGCGCATTTGTGGGGGGTTAGGGCCATGACCCCCAATAATCAGGATCCAGCCAATATAACCCCCAATATAATCACACCATTCCAGTTAATAAAATTATGAATTATCTTGTATAAAATAGCTTGTTGATTTTCTTTTATTCATTTCAATTTTGCCAGCAAAAAGAGTAGCATGTTTAATCATCTGGTAATGTAACTCGGCCTCCTTCGCCAAATACTTGGTATTACCCAACCTGCTTTCTCTACCAAACCTTTGACTATTTGCTGTATGGTTGTTAGCGCAGTCGCTGGTGCTAACAGGAAAAGAGGCGGACAGACGACACTTTTTAATTGTTGGTCGAGGCCAACTGCTTGCAAAAAAAAAGAGTCCCTGACCTCAAAAGGAGGTAAATACAGAGAGGGACTGAGTCGCACTTAAGCTCCACAAAAGAAAGACTTGTGACGGATTCTTAGACTTGCCTCAACCCATTTGAGACTTGACTCGACTTGGGTGTTGTGATAACTAGTAAAACACGTTCATTTCATGGAATTATTTATTTATATTCGGTGACTCTCGCCTGTCATAATAACCCCCAAAAACCGCTAGATGTACCCACCAATATGTGAAATCAGTTTGCCATGCAACGTACAATTCTATAAATGTATTGTGTATTGTCATGAATTGTGACATTTGCTGTGTATAGTTTATTGGTGTCAATACAGTGATGCATTTGATTAATCTTTGAAGTTTTTGATTTTTTTCATAGATATTGGACACACACAAAACCAACTGAGTGGGAGCTGCCATGGTCTTGCTAGCTAGTGCTTAAACACAATAGGAATTAACTACTGTCACTGTGGCATAAATAGTCAAGTACACAGCTGCAAATCATTGCTACAAATCACTGTAAAAGTATCACAATGTATTTCTAATACAGGAACACCAAAGTAGCCTGACTTTTACAAAAGTGAATGATTGAATACATACATAAGCAGAGTTTAACCATGTCACCAGGTATTTTTTGGGTTATCTGGCAAAACAGCAGCAGAGAGCCGATAAGCAAAATGCTGGTGGTCCTTCATGCTAAAAACAAAATGCATTTATTTATTTATTTATTTAGACAGAGATCTGGCCCCCCAATGTTCAGCAATAAAGCTGCTTCTTGAATATAGAAATAAACAAATACATACAAAATATGCCCTGAAAATTGCTAAATGTATTCCTACTTTTGTTTAGTTAATACAGATTTATTTATTTCTGAATTTCATATTTCTTCATTTATTTATTTTTGTGTTGTCACATTTTCGTCCCTCAGCAAACACACAAAATGTCTAACGTCAGGGAGCCGCTATCAACGTGCGGGAGACTCCCGGAACTTCCGGGTGACTTGGGGCGTCTGCATTATGTCACACTGCATGTCTGACATCATTAGGGCCCTACGATTTCCGCGATGTGGAAAACGCGGACGGAATCGCGGAATTCAACAAATAAAATGGAATCCGTTGTCAAACGCGGAATGTCGTATAATTCGCCGATATTGGTGTGTGGGCAAAGCGCAATTTTGGCCGCTGCAGCCCCCTGTACGTGTTACCTGTTGAGGCGGGGCTCAGCTTTCCACACAAACGCACAGACACAGAGGAGAAAACGTCAACGGTTCGCTATGGCCAAGAGGCTCGCCGAAACTCCGAAGTCCTCAAATAAATTGCGGAATTCGACTGTTAGCGATAAGTTTAGAGCAGAACAATAACCAAACGATTTTTATGAATCGGGAGAACAACTCTTTTGTAAGTTTTGCCAGCGCACGATAGACTGTACCCACAAGAACACGTGACGACCACTTACAGTCAAAAACTCACATCAGAAACGTCTATGAATAAATATGATTATAACGTAAACACGGAATTCAGAAGAATTAAAATGGAAAACACGGAATTCAGGAAAACAAAACGGGTTTCACAGGGCCCTACATTGTATTCACTGGTGTTCGCCTGCGGATCAGAAGGTTGCTGGTTGTGAATCCCAGGGCAGGTAAGCAGCCAAAAAGTGATTGTCCGCCAAGAACTGATTACTGCCACCATGAGCGCCGTGACAGCCTCTAAAGACGATCGCAGTTTCCATACGACTACAGCTGCTTCTTTTCGGGTATCAAATCGCCTTTAAAGTGCAAAACTATCCACTACATGTATCCCTGAGCTAATAGTGAAGGTATAGGTTTGGGGAGTTTGTAACTAAATAATTGCAATAAAAGTCAAACGAAGCCGTTGAAATCAGTCCTCGGTCGTATCCGCGCTGTAACACGTCATGAAGCAGGACTCAGACAGTTCTAATGCCATATATTAATGTATATTTATGTTTATAAAGGTCCCTACGTCTACCTGTGTTTTACTACACGACTAATGCCAACCATAGGTACAACAAAGAAATTCTTCAGTCATTTTAATGAGTCAGTGGATTTTTTCCTGCTCAGTGCGGCAGTATAACCCATCCAGTCCATTTTTACCACTTTAAACACGTCTACAAGACCAGTGTAACCAGTAAAATGCTGTTTTCCCATTGCCAAAAAATGATTAAGGGTGATATCTGTTCACTGAAAGGCCTTTTGTGCTTCAGCTTAACGTTACCAAACTCTTCTTATATATATATTTACAGAATGATTAATAATCTAACCCATTTGTACCAATTTAACCACTTCTATAGCACCAGTGTAACCAGTATAATGCTGTTTTCCCATTGCCAAAAAGTGATTAGGGCCTATATCTTTTTACTGAAAGTCCTTTTTTCGTCAGTTTAACTTACTGTACTCATATATGGCTTATATTTACACAATTAATATACATCCAACCCCTTTTTAAGCCCTCTCTGTAGGGCCAGTATAACCAGTAGGCTGTTTTCTATTGCCAAAAGGATTAGGGCCTCTATATTGTTTTACTGAGTTCTTTTTCTGCTTCAGTTTAACTTTATTGTACTCTTGTGGCTTATATTTACACAATTAATAAGCATCCAATCCTTTTTACCCCCATAGGACAAGTATAACCAGTAAAAGGCTGTTTTCCCATTGCCGAAAAGTGATTAGGACCTATCTTTTTACTGAAAGCCCTTTTCTGCTTCCAGGTTAACGCGTTAGTAGACAGGATAAAAGATATAGGGCCCTAATCACTTTTTGGCACGGGAAACAGCCTTTTACTGGTTATACTGGTCCTACAGAGGAGTAAAAAGGATTGGATGCTTATTAATTGTGTAAATATAAGCCACAGGAGTACAGTAAAGTTGAAAGAGCGGCACCAGCAGTCGAGGTAAACTGTTTACCGGGAGCCAGAGCGCCGGACATCAGGGCCAATCTACAGCTGGCCAGTAATAGACGAGATATTCCAAGATAGTCGCCCATAAAATGGCAATTCAACGACGCCAAGCTTAGACAGTCTGAAGTAACCAAAAAGTAATTTTTAAAGAGGTGTGTGAGCTTAGCCAAAACAATGCCAGGTAGTAATTCTCTGGCTCCCCTCTAGCTAGACGCAGCTCGGTGACCCACAGCAGGCTCTGGTCATGAACTGTTGGCTGTCAAAGGTGTGCTCTGGAAATAGCATAGGTTTTGTAGATAACTGGTCCACTTTCGGCGGGAAAAAGCCTGGTCTGTTGAGCCGGATGGTATCCACCGTGGGAGGTGCTGCCTCAGATTTCAATGAACATAGCAGCTAGCCTTTATGCAGGCTCAGGTGTAGGGCGGCCAGCTGACAAACTGAGCCAAGGCCAGGCCGCAGGCAGAAAGGCTAAATCGACTGCCTATGTAGCTGCCTTGAGCCACCTAGGTACCACCATATTGACACTGCCCTGTGCCCCAACCAAAATGCTAAAAGGCCCTTTTTCAACCTAATTTCTATTAAATTAGAGAAGCCAATGCAGAATATCTGTAGCACTAAGCTGAAAGTAGGACTACTAAATATTAGATCATTAACTACTAAGGCACTTATTATTAGTGAATGATTTCAGACCACGCCTGTTTTGAATTGAGACATGGGTAAGCCCCAGTGAGTATTTAGCCTTAAACATGCGACGCCCAGGATATAGTTAAGGAGTATAAACCCCGACTCAGTGGTAAAGGAGGAGTGTGTTGCAACCATCTACGTAAAGATCTTCAATAACACAGAAGTCAGGACTCTAAATTACATTTACATAATTCAATTATTATTCCTTAGAATTGCATATATCTGCAAAACCTAATTCTTTGTCGCTTCCCTCTCCATTACGGTTTATCAGTCCACCAGGTCTCTATTCTGGAATTCCTAACTGAATTTGCAGAATTTCTGTCAGACCTGGCTATTTCAACTGAAAGAGCAATAATTGTGGGGGACTTTAATATTCATGTTGATAATGAACAAGATCCTCTTGACAGCAGCTTTACTAACTTACTAGGATTCCATAAGTATTGTTCAAAATGCAAGTGGGTCCACTCACAACTGGCGGTCATACCTCGATGAATCCTCAGATCAGTATTATTTCACCACCATCTAATTACATTTGATTTCACTTTAGTCAAAACACAATACTACAACTCGCTTCTGCTCCAAGCGCATAATTACTCATAGACAGTTAATAACTCTTTATTGATAATCTCCCGATCTGTCATTCCTGGCAGTGGAAATGTCTAATCTTGCTGAACTTGAGAGTCATACAGATTATCTAACATCTACGCTTCGTTCCAACTTAGATAAAATTGCCCGCTAAAAAATTAAAAAAGATCAGAGAAAACAAAAACATCCCCATAGGGTATAATGACCACCCAATGCAGCTTGAAACAAGGGACGCTGAAATCAGAACGTAAGTGGCTATTAAACCAGGTTAGTGGTATTTGAACTAGCATGGAAAGACGCTATGGAAGCCATAAAAGCGTTTTAGAGCTGCTAAATCAGAACAGCTATCATTGCTAATTGAAAGAAGAAAATAAAAATTCTAGGTTTCTATTTAACATGGTATCCAAGCTGACAACTAGCCAGACTACTACTCAAACTGTACCAACATCAAGCTTTAGTGGCTAATTTATGAACTTTTTTGACCAAAAAAATTTATGCACTAGACAGAATATTCTGAAATCTCAAGTAACTACGGTGGCTGGCCTTGACAAGGAAAGTACTAATACTGCAGCCATCTTATTTGAATTATTTCATCTGCTGACCAGTCAGATCTAACGCCTTTAATCCTTTCTCAATTCATCTACTTGCATGTTAGACCCTTGTTCCAACAAGGTTACCTTCAAAGAGATGATTCCAGTAGTGATTAGACCTCTACTAGCAATAGTTAACTCCTCTATTAGCATTGGTTATTTACCCAAATCTCTTAAATTAGCAGTGATTAAACTCTTGCTGAAGAAGCCCAATCAACCTGATCCCCCTGGTAATGTTAAACTATAGACTAACATCTAACCTCCCATTTATCTCCAAAAATAATAGAAAAGTTGTT
Organism: Distichodus sexfasciatus; assembly: GCA_032718565.1. Classification (NCBI taxonomy): domain Eukaryota; kingdom Metazoa; phylum Chordata; class Actinopteri; order Characiformes; family Distichodontidae; genus Distichodus; species Distichodus sexfasciatus. Next base: position 140,953 of record JAVGVS010000607.1, on the reverse strand, counting down.
ACACTAACTAACTCGCTCATGCAGGAAAACCAGATTTATGAAATGTTTCCACCTGGGTTTATAACAAAACCAGAGCACAGAGACTGCTCTGCTAAAGGTAGTGAATCATCTTCTTATCTGCCGGGATCAGGCTATGCCTCGCCTCCTAGTGCTGCTTGGATCTTAGTGCTGCTTTTTTGATACTGTTGATCATGCCATTCTCTCTAGATAGACCTGAACACGTTGTTGGTATCAGGAGTGCCCTCTTGGTTCAGATCCTACCTTTCTGACCGCTTATCAGTATGAATATAATGGTGATTCTCTGAGCACGCCAGAGTGAAATATGGAGTACCACAAGGACTGGGGTTTTAGGTCCCTTTGCTGTTCTCGCTGGTACATGCTACCTTTTAGGCCTGAAGTGGTCTGTGAAGCATGAATTAGTTTTCATTGTTTTATGGATCTATACACAGTTATATATCGACTAAACCGGAAGATAGACAGCAACTTCAGAAAATGGAAGAATGCTTAATTGACATAAAAAAGTGGTGGTCAGACAACTTCCTCCAGTTAAATCTGGACAAGACTGAGGTCCGGTTTTACTGGCACTAACGCCACCAGAAGTCAGCTATCTGACATCACGGGTCAGTCTTGATGGATTATCCATTGTACCAAGTACTGTTGTTAAAACCTTGGTGTTACTTTAGACCCAATCTCTGATGTACATTCTTTCTAACATTAGTCGTGACTGGACTTCTTTCAACTCCGCTGCATTATTGCCAAACTAAGAAACGTATATTCCTTTCAAGATGCAGAGAAACTGGTTCATGCATTTATTACTTCCAGGCTGATTACTGTAACGCCTATCAGGACTCTAACCTCACCGGGACTCTATGGAGTTGCCCCGAGTGACGCTGACCATCTCAACCCTACCAAGTTGACGCTGACCAACTGAACTCACCAGGATTCCCTTGAGACGCCCTCAGCTGACGCTGACCTTGTCAACCTCCCCGAGCTGATGCTGACCGACTTCTGAACCCGCAAGACCAGACTCTATGGAGACATCATCATGAAACCAACTGATTGACCCTAGGACGCTTCACTGACTTAGCAGCACAATACTGAACTATTCTCAGCTATCGTTGCTGGGGGGCCCTGCAAGCTCATAGCAACAACCCGATTCAAATATCCCTTGGACTACTTTTGTATCTTCGCTTCTTTAAATAAGTAACGATTCATCTTGAACTATTGCTTGTTGTGCATTAAATGTTCAGGGTGTCTGGTCGCCCAGGAGGATGGGGTCCTCCCAGTCTTGGTTCCTCTCATGTTTTTCCCTAGCCACTGCCTCAGGCTTGCTTGTTGGGGGTTTAGGGGCCGGTTATAAGTGTAAAGTGCTTTGTGACAATGACTTGTTAAGAGCACTATATAAATAAATTTGAATTTAAAGGTACCACTGAGGTACTTATGAGCAAGTTATCCGTCTCCCCAAGACTGCCTCGGGCGCTAGTTCTTGTCAATCAAGTGGACTGCTCCTTCACGGATGGGTCAAATATAGAGGTCACATTTCACTGTGGTGCACTGTGTGCTGTGCTGTGTTGACAAAAACAAAAAAATCACTCACTTGAATATAGGGAAGTTCAATCTCTTAAGTTACATTATTAGCTCATCGTGTAAGATACAAATATAGAAAACCTCAGTGTGTGTTCTAATTCCATATTTCCTAACTGGGGCCACAAGAATCAATAGATGGAATCAAAACATCTGATGTAGGTGAAAGTCTGCCCTCTGCTGGCCAGGAAGTCAAGAAGCACCTGTTGCGAGGACACCGAGAACACGTTCGCTTTTTCAGAGGACAAAAGAAGGTGTTTTCCCATTAAGGAGCCCATCTGAAGCAAAATATCTAGTTTCATAAACTATCAAAGCCTGGATAGAAATTTGTACCAACTCCATTTCTGTCATCAATTTTCTGAATTCTGTAAATGTCAAAATTTGTAAAGGACATTTGTCATTCTCCCTGGAAGTTCACACACCACAGCAAAGTACACACTACACCACAATGAAATGTGACCTCTGCGTTTGACCCTTCGGTGAAGGAGCAGTGGCAGCTGACATGCGCAGTGCCCAGAGGGCAGTGCTTGGGGACGGTACCTTGCTTTGTGAGCACCTCAATAGTATTGATTCAAACTATAACCCTGAACACGGGCTTAACGCTTCACTGTTATTGCTTGCTCAACTGCCCCCGGGATCACAATTATTAGAGCAAAATATAACATTTTAATGACTGAAACTGAGAGAATTTAGGAATCAGAGGAACCTGATCATTTTCCATGAAATTATTTGCTGAGTAACATAAGTGTAGTCACCGAGGTCAATTCACAAAACAAAGTAAAAAATAAATGAGCTATTTCATAAAAAGTGCTGTAAACAAAACTACAAAAATATATTTTATGCTTTAATAAAGCAGAATAGAAGCTCATTGATCATGTTTTTTAGCTCACACGTTCTGTGTTCTTCTAAAATATTTACATTTACATAAGCTGTAGCCATTTGACACCAGCACTGCTGCAGCGTCTCTTGATTTGTCGCACACATGAAGGTAGGACTGCAAGAATAAAACAGAGACACAAGCAGCCGGTTACACAAACCACGCACTCTCGGTCACAAAATGTCAAACATGCTGCTGTAGTCAATCGTGGTGCCGAAGGTGATGTTTTCTTTCATCTGGACAGTATTTTTGTCCGCAGTCCGAGGATCGGAAATCAGCACGTTAGATAAGAATAATCTATTTGTCACAGTCCTGTACTTACCTTGGCCACTGCCAGGATCCGGTCCATGATTGGCTCTCTCTTGACTCCGGACTCAGAAGTGGTGAGGTTTCCATCCAGCCGCGAGAGGTCAAAGGGGATGAGGCAGGTCATGGAGAGTCACAGGAGGAGAACGTAGCGGGTTTCCCACGTCTGCAGGGAAAGAAAAAGACACAACTAGATGAGGCATTGTAAGATGCTTTACCTATATTAAAACTAGAGGTCGAGCGATATTGGTTTTTCAGGGACGATATCGATACCGATTATTGCTAGTTAAAGAGGCCGATAACAGATATTTGGAACCGATATGCAAAAGAGAAAGGAACTCTGACAAAATTTCGAATTTTACAAACACCAAGGTCAACTGAAACTCTCCTCTCCTCCTTCTCGGAGCTTCACGCTGCACTCGGGGAGGGGAGTGATACAACAAGAAAGCTTAGTGTTGACTGGCTACTACTCGTGTGACAAATAGCCAGTCAGAGATTGTTGTGTGGGACATTAAATGAAGCAGCGAATCGAGAGCAAACGGCACAGCAAGAAGAGACGGCAGTGGAGCCACAGTATGCCTCCTTAATTACTTAATATCGGTGATCGTCAAAATTAAACACCGATACCGATAATCGGCAAAAAGCCTAATATCACCCCCCGATAATCGGCCAACCCTTAGTTAAAACTACATCTAAAACTAAATGTTCTACTATTGTTGCTTTTAGGCATGGACCCCTGGATAGGATACATGTCAGAAATTAAACTGATTATAACAGATATTCCTCCTGATCTTAGCCAACGGGCCAAGAAGCGATTAATTTAATTAATTTCAACTTAACCTATTTACCAATGTTCCAAATATTCTATATGCTGTTTTAAAAATTACTTTACAAACTCTAAAATAAATGTTGCTCGTGTTCAATGAACCTCAGTCAGCGGAAAAAGAAGTGCTGAGAAATCTCACCTCGGTGTCTTTCAGGTCCTGCCTGCTCAGGAGAGCCAGCACCGGCTCCATGTCCGACACCTCATGAGGGAAGAGCTGCATGAAGGTCTTGTAGCCGCGGACCTGAAAGAGGAACGAGATTAGGACCAAAATTAATTCAAACCGACACTCAGAACCTATAATCGTCCTAAACTTGCCCATGTCAGTTATTGCAGTTATTCTTAAATTCCTGTTTACATTTTGCCCAGTGCAAGTGCTCACAATGAGCCATCCCTTTAAAAACATTCTACTGTGTTGCCATGTGACTCAACATGAGTCAGCCACCACAACTGTGTGCACTTCCTTTGGTTAACACGCATTTTTAATTATAAAATATATTAAGTATAAATATATTTTGAGTACATTTACAGTACAAACCTTGTCAGTGAACTATGAGAGCAGAAAATGAACAAAACAAAATCAATGTTCTATTTATTGGAATAGTAAAATGTTCGATTTACTACGATATTGACTTGGCGTCGTATCGCCTAGCCCTACTCACGAGACACGCAGGGGAATGTTAAAGAGGGACTGGAGCAAACGTAGCAAACAGGCTTGCCTTCGAGATGGTGTAGAGGAACTTAAAGCAGAGATGCACCAGCAGAGGGGGGGATTTCTCGTCCCGGATCAGATCCAGCAGCATGTTCAGCATCCACTTGCTATATAGGACATGAAAAACATGGAGACAATGGAGACGATTTACACGTACAGCTTTGAGAAGTCTCTCTTGACCAGTGAGATAAATTTTTACGGACAGTTTAACCGCAGCAACGTGGGGTTTTGCTCGGGGGTCTAACACACATTTTATAGCACGCAAAACATTATATAATTGACTTTTCTTCAGTTCTACAGTTACATAATATTATATTGTTTAAATGTAACCTGTTGCATCATTCAGCAGCTCCTCATTAGTATAGTGGACAGTATCACGGCCTGTCAAGCGGAAGACTGGAGTTCGATTCTCGGACAGGAGCTTAGGAGCCGCGAGGGCAGCAGGCGAACGGTAGGGTGTCTTATCCCAGGATCAAAGAAGGTCGTGAGGTTTCAATCCAGGACCGTAAAATTACCACTGAGGTACTAAGAGCAAAGCACCGCCCCCAAGCACTGCTCCTCGGTGCTGCCCATGTCATGCTCCACTGCTCCTTTCATGGATGGGTCAAATGCAGAGGTCACATTTCGCTAGGGTGCATTCTGTACCGCATGTGGTGTGGTGGTGTGTTCACAATGACACAGCAAGCAAATCAGATTTAGTCGACCGGCTACTGTTACTTTTCTGATAGCCTCTTACCTAGGTGAGGGTCTAGAAGATGCGGCTGGTCTTGATAGCGGTCCATTATCACTGCAGAAAGAAACACCGTCAGATATAAGGAACGTTCAGTTAGCGGTTTAGCCATTCATAAACTCAAAAGGGTCACATCTGGCTAGAGTTCGACGATATTGGTTTTTCAGGGTTGATATCGATAAGCGATATTGCTAGTTAACGAGGCCGATAACCAACATTTGGAACCGATGTGTAAAAAAAAAGAAAAGAAAAAGAAAATCTGTCAAAATTTTACTTGTGTGACATATAGCCAATAAGAGATTGTTATGAGCGGGCATTAAATGAAGCCGCCAGTCATGAAAGCAAACGACAGAGAGAGAAGAGAGATGGCACTGGAACCACAGTAACGTCACCTTGTAATTACTTAACATCTACGATGGTCAAAATAAACCACCAATACCGAGAATCGGAAAAAAGGCCAACTATCGCCCCAGATAATCGGACGGCCCTTACATCTGGCTATATCTGTGAGATCCTGATCCAGTGACTAACACAGTGTGCAGACCACGTGATTTGGGATTAGTCTCTACTCATTGAAGCTCATACTGCAAGTGCCCTCAAGAGTCGCATCTGCTCATACACATCCGGTAGACTCGCCAACAGTGCACGGGTTTCCTCGCTGTCCACGAAGTCGGACAGGAGGCAGGCGCTAGCCACGATATCTCCTCCTCTCCGCTTCCATCCTCTCCTCCGCTTCGCCGTATCCCGCCCGCCGTAGCGCCGATTATATCTTCCTGTAACGAAGGCCAGCACGCACATGCAAACTAAGAACGTGCCACAAGACCCTCCTCGCGTGCCGTTATTTTTGGACAGAAATATACACTAATATACTAATAAGCAGCACAAAAGGGTCAGCACTGTTAGCAGTGCCTGGGTATGCGTATGTCATAGGCTCACACCGCTGATACTGATGTTTATGACATACACATACACAGACACTGCTGATGATCAGTGCTGACCCTTTTGTGCTGCTTTTTGCATTTGCTTGGACCCCTCTCATTTCCAGCTTGTGGTTATATTGTTTTTCTTAACAATAATAATAAATGTTGAGCTCGAACCGGTTTGAATCACATAAAACCACATAACTACATTAATCATATCAAGACAAAAGGAGTTACAACGTATTTCCCTCTTCCATATCTTAGTTCTGATTGTTTATACCAAATTAAGTGGACGCACGGATAAGTTTTGAAGAAAGGAGTCAGTGAATCAGACTGCATATATCTATGTAGCATTGGCAGTGCCCCTTTACACTTTTTAAATGCTAAGCAGTCCACCATCCCTACTTATTGACCAAGTTTCAGCTTTGTGCGACTTACAGTTTAGGCTGCATAAGTTCATTTGGCATTTTAGCGCCTCTTATTGCTCCAATAGCAGCACTGTATAAACTGTCCCTCAGTGAATCAGACTTCATACATTTATGTAGCATTTTAGAGCCCCCAGACCTGTCACTATGCTTTCTGGGCCTATGCCGAGATGCACATTCCTACTTACTCCTAAAATTTCAGCTTTCTCTATAGTCTGGTTAAACAATGCTGGTATGGGGAAAAACAAAATCATAATCATAACAATAAATGAAAAAGAGAACAATTATTAAGCAAAATTGCAAAAGCAGCAATAAAAGGGTTAGCAATGATCATCCGCAGTATCTGTATTATGTGTATGTCAGTAGAGACACTCCACTCACTGCTGATGCTCATCCTTATTATGATAGAGGACCCTAGAGGTCAAAAGGCATTTTCCTTTGCTACAGCGCCGACATATGTTTATCACTATGCTTTTCAGCCTATGGCGAAGCTGTTTCACACCATTCCTACTTTGATAATAATAATAATAATATTAATAATAATAATAATAATGAAGAAGAATCAGAACGTTTACAAGCAGTTGGATTGTAGGAAACATATTTTACTCGTTTTTCTGTGCAAATCATTCTTTCTCGCACTTTTCCCAAGAACTACTGAACCTCAGCAAATTATATCAGACCTCTCTTGAAGATTAGTCATGAGAAATGGCAACTGGCCGAGTTTCTTTTAGCATCAAGCATAAGATTTATAAGATTTTATTTGATATCACCCTCGTATTTTTACACCGCACCGCACTGCGATGTGGCTGTTGCGCATGCGCACCGATAGTGCTATAATATGCCGTTTTAACACGGACGCAGTTGATCAAAACTCTTTATTTTGCCTTCCCACTAAGTACAGAGTAGATTTCGGAGTATTAGTCACTGTTTACACGTCACTCAATATTTTCTTGACCTAAACATATCGATTATATGTTAAAGGAAATATAAATCGATTAATCGTACCGAAGAACAGTCAAATTTCAAAATAAAATGCCAGTGAGCTTATCTTTGTGAAAATGCCGCTCTCTTAGAAGCATTTTTACCATGTCGATATTTCGTGGGTAATTTTCGGTTGATCGATCCGTTTACAAACTGGCAATAATGTTGTTTTAACGTTGTAAGTAGGTTTGAGCGCAAATGAACCCGTTCTCTATCATCGCTGCTGGGTGTGACAAACGTTTGATTAATTTTTTAGCTTATAATGGCCTCGTCACTGTTAACGCTGTTATAGAACACGTCGCACTATAATACCCCCTCCTCCTCACAAAAATATAATAAAAAACGGTCATTAAAAATAAGAAGAAAAGAAGAATCGCTTTATACGCACTGTGTATCCACCGTTGTTGTCGCGCAACTCAATGACGTAAAGAGCTCGTACGGCAAGTCAGAAGGTTCACGCGGTACACAAAAAAAGCGTTTCGTTTTTCTTTTCGTATCGTTGACGGCCTTACCGGTACAGTATAATATAAGGAAATTTAATGTGAACTTTACCATTTCACAATCTAAAGACTAATAACTGAATACTAAGATATGTGTATTTTAATCATTTAGATGTTATGCAGACTTTGTTGATGAAAACAAAACAAATACAACACCAGAGGCTTTTTACATTTTTATTTGCTTCTGCACACTCACTCACTTTGCTTCATATATATATATATATATCACTGTTTTCAGTGTATAGTTTAAGATTTGCTTAAGAGCACTGCTTAAGTTTTCTATCAGGAACTGAGCAACGTGAGATTGTGACATTAAGACAAATGCATTAAGCCCATTTTTAGTCATGCACAGAACACAATTAAGGTGCCTTTTTTCACAAATGTACTGGTTTTCAACCTGTATTTCATGTTAGTGCATGAATGGAATGCTTTTTAAATATGCATGAAATGCATCATAGTTTTGTACACTGCTCCACATAAGAATTTAGCATTTTATGCTATAAACCTATAAATAAACTTCACTTTCAAATACACACCGTGTACAGAGATATTCTTCAGCCAAGCTGATGGAAATTTTAGGGGGTACATTTTTATGAAAAATAGTGAGCCAGGTGCAGCTCACTGCAACAGAACGTACACATCACTTAATGTGTAAAATAATCAAATAATTTGTTACCAACATATGTCTTACTATTAACATGAATTACCATCACCAGGTTTCAGGTCACTGCAAAAGAAGCTGCACAACTCTCGGGGCTTAATCTTGCACATGGATTAAGCCTAGTCTCGGACTAAATTGCAGTACCAACAGGGCCAATTTCCCAGTTGAGGATTAAGCCTAGTCCTAGACTACCTTTGAGTTTCAACGGGAAATCTCCATTGGTACTGCAACTTAGCCCTAGACTAGGCTTTATCCATGAGCAAGAAACCAGCCCATGGGCCAATTTCCCAGTCAAGGATTAAGCCTAGTCCTAAACTAGTTTTGAGTTTGAATGGTAAATCTCCATTCAAAATGTACCATTCAAACTCAAAGCTAGTCTAGGACTAGGCTTAATCCTCAACTGGAAAATTAGCCCATAGGGCCAATTTCCCAGTCGTGGATTAAGACTAGTCCTAGACTAACTTTGAGTTTGAATGGTAAATCTCCATTGGTATTACAATTTAGTCCAAGACTAGGTTTAATCCAAGAGCAAGAAACCAGCTCATGGAGTTTTCCACTGAAACTTAAAGCTAGTCTAGGCAAAAGCTTAATCATGTACTGAGAAATAGGCCCCTAAAAGGTTTAAAATAATTTCATTTAAATAAAGCCATCAAAACGGAAGCCAAACTGTCTCACAGCGATATTTCAACACCCTAAGGAGAAAAGATAAATGAGCAGTTGCAACATTTTAACCTCAAAATGTCAATTAAGTTTTTTAGCACTTTCTAGCTATTCATCAAAACTGTGAGTATGGGGGTGGCATCATGTCTATAGCATTTAAGATATTTAAGACAAATTCCCTCAAACGGCATGTGGTGGTTATCAGGTTAAATCTGCACTCGTCTACTTGGAAAGGTCCTTCATGATGCGCAGCGAGGAGCCCCTGTAGCCACTGCCGAAGTGGTTCCAGTGGTTTAGGTAGTGGAAGAGCTGGTAGAGCTGGAGCCTCTTGTCGAACCCTGGGGCTTTTGGGATCTTGTCGTGGTAGGCGTTGTAGAAGTGTTTTCCGAAGCCGCCAAACATGCCAGCGATGGCCAGCTCGAACTCCGAGTGGCCATAAAAGGAGGCCGGGTCAAAGATGACAGGGCCGTCGGGGCACTCGGCCACGTTGCCACTCCACAGGTCGCCGTGCAGCAGCGCCGGAAACGGCTCCACGCCCGAAAACAGTCGAGGGATCTTCAGCTGAAAGTGGTCGGGGAAGTTGGACGAGTGATTGTTCACTGTTAACGCTGTCATGTATGATTACTAGTAACTACATCATTAGTTGGTGATAATAATTTCACAAGGCACTGGTCAAGGCACGTTCTTAATCTAAAAGTGTATTACCTGAAGACTGGCCCATAATGCTCTGGCTTCTCTGTCCCCGTATGACTGCTCCACCAATTTGAGCTGATGCTGGAGTCTATGCTGGGAGTAAAACGACACCCAGTCCGCCTGCCAGTCGTTCTCCTGCAGAGGAGAGATCAGGAAGGTGGAAAACCGCAACTGTGAAAGTGAGTGATTATTTGTCATTGTCAACACACCGCAGCACAGCACACAGTGCATCACAACAACATGTGACCTCTGGATCTGACTCATCTGTGAAGGAGCAGTGGGCAGCGCCCGGGGAGTAGTGCTTGGGGACGGTACTTTACTACAACAGCATCAACATACACATGGATTGATGACACTACCAAAAGTTCTCACAATTAAACACATGCTTAAGCTATTTAAATTAACTTTTGCATTGGTGTGTTTGTTATTCGAAAAAATCACTGTCTTGTCTTTTGCAAAAAGACAATAGGTTCAAATGATCAGTCTTCTTAAAAAGTAATAATTGGTATCGGCTTCGGAAAAACAATATCGACCGACCCCTTCTGGTGATTTTAAGTTTCAGTTTGTGATGATGGTGCAAATCTTTTCGACTCTGTGAAGCTGGAGCTTTACCCCACTGCGGGTCTCTGACTTAATGAGGGATGGAGTACCTGAGGGATGTAGCCACAACACGTTGTCACATGGAACCCAAATTTATCGATGACTGGAACTTCAGCCTGCCCAGATCCTTTACCTGCCCGCGCACACACACACACACACACGACAATAACACCAAGCTGCCTTAACCCTTGCATTCATTGTCCCAAACAGCACATTAAACGTAGGGATGTAACGATATCTCAAGCTACACAATTGAATAATCTACACACATAATTTAATAATCATAAAGCCCACAGCACTGATCAAAAATAATCAGACATAATTCACTCCCTCCAGGATATAATGGGCCTTTCTTGAGACTGTTGCAGCTTAAAATGCCTGATTTTGCGTCAGCTTTTCTTAAAAAAGGGCGTTATAAGTTGCAGTGTTTTGTTGCAATAAAGTTGCGGGAGGAAGTTGCAATTTCCCCCTTTATAATTATTCGTTAACAATTAATTAAAATGAAAGGATAAAGCGGTTCAGATAATGACTGACTGACTGGCAAAACCACTTTTATTTGTGTTAACCTTTAACCATTCAGTTATTTATGAAGGTAAAGCTGAGGGTTTTCATCACACGTTTCCTGCGACTTCCAAACGTAACAAGGAAGTGAGTTCACTGAATACCGGCTCAACACATTGCGGGAAACGATAACGACTGGTCAAAAATAGCGGAAATGTTGCGATAATTAGTCAAAATTGCAAGGTTGCGATGAATTTGCAGGGACTGGCTGAATTTTCATTAAAAGTTGCGATCGCAACATCGCAAAATCCTGGAGGGTCTGATCATTGGTATTGTAACGCCCCTGCACAAGCAAGTGTGGCAGTTTATATTGAACAGGAGGTCTATTTTTATGAAAAGACATTGTTTTTGAGTTAAAAGTCTGATTGAGCTCAAAAATAAAACTGTCAAATTATTTTTTTGTTGCTTTTTGTGATTTGATGTGAATGGAAGTGATTGTGTTCATCTTGTCTTATATCAATAATTGGAACCTGAATTGAATCGAAATCACAAAGCAGGCTTTGTGATATTGGCAGTTATCCACTGAATCAACATTGTGTAACCTGTGATTTCCACTTCTAAGTAAAGAGACAATTAGGCTTAAAAACACATTTAACTACATTTTCATGGTCCGGGAGACTTTCCAATTATGAGAGATGTGGTTGATGCCCAAAGGATCAGCCTGGTGCAGCTTGCTCTTGAAGCTCATGCCATACGAGAGTTCAAAGCAGTGATTAAAAAGATGGTGTGCCAGCAAAAGCAGCTTGAACAGTTCTAAATCTATAGTTTATAATGTAACCCACTTAGCGTAGTTTTTATTTAGGCTCCATGCTGCCATTCTGTTCAACAAGTGGATGATTATGTGTCGTACCGATAGTTTGCTCGGCTGCATCTTGTTTGTCTTTCTGCTTTTTATTGTGGAGGTGAAGGTCCGCCAGCTGCTCCCCGAGTCGAGCCGCGTGTCTACATCAGTGCAGGTTTATGGTGTAAAAAGAATAGAAGAATCATTAAGATTAACTGCTTTGCCTTAAATTAGTCAAACTCTAACATTAAATTGAATAAAAATCATCCTCATGTTCTCTAACCGTGTTCCAAGATAATTCCACATCTGATATGATTTACAAAACTCACCAACTAATAATATTTGCTTGCTATGAAACAACACGTAAGTGGATAACCATCTATACTTCTTGAACTTGGTGGCTGAGAATTTGTGCATAAAAGGGTTGCTTTATAAAAAAACAAAAGCCGGTTCTTCAATTTTATGGGACATTTAGAACCTATAATCTGGAATAAGATCTTTTTTATCTTTTTTAAAAATCCTTACAAGTTTTATAATACTCAAGTTTAATGTTTCTATCAAACCTAAAGTGAGATCATGCCGTGAGAGACGTTTACCTGCTGAGCGATCTCATGTCCAAGTGCTCCATAATGAACACGGCTCCACCTGTTTCAAGATCCACAACCTTCATCGGTTTGGGCACTCTGATGGTTCCCGTAGCGAGGATGGCTTCCAAACTCGCTTTCTCTCCATCGAACATCCGTCTGGCCTGCAGGGGAGGACAGACATGAGCACAACATGAGGAATGTGGAGCAGACACAGCATCAAATAGACAGTCAGATGTGAACTGTCATATATATAGTTCAACATGTACTGGAATGTAAACTGGTTTGTTTCTAAAATTGTGCAAGAAATTTAAAAGTTAACCAGTTTGAATAATAAAAAATATTAAGCAATAAAAATCATAAACACTAAAAAAAATGAGGGTAGCACGGTGGTGCAGTGGTTAGCGCTGCCGCCTCACAGCGAGAAGGTCCTGGGTTTGAGCCCTTGGCCGGCTGTGGGATCCCAGCTGGGATTAAGTGGTTTGGAAAATGAATGAATGAATAAAAAAATAAACAATTATATATCAGTCAAAAGATTAGAAATGGATTGCTGCAATTAAATGAATTAATTTAAAATCAAGTTTGGGGGACGAAAATAAGATCTAGTGGTTAGGCATTAGAATTTTTTAAACCTACATAAGAATTTTAATTTTCAAAATTATTCAAATCTCTATTAAATCAAATATGCTTATCAATTCACATGTTTTTATGACTTCTTAATGAACCTGAAATATTATTAGAAACAAATATGTGAAACATTTATTCAATTAATAACAATGACTAAAAAGTAACCAGTACTCTGAGTAGTTTTGAGAAAATTACTCCGACTTTTACTACGTTTTAACTAGGGGTGTTGAAATTAATCTTATAATCGATGCATCGCGATGCAGACGCGGACGATTCTGCATCGACGCAGTGGCAGGACATAATCGATTATATCATAATGAAACTGTTTGGTGATTTTCTGGAGGCGGCATAAAAATTCTAGTTAAAAGTAGTTTCGGTAGTGACTGTGGCTGCCTGATGTGAGCACAGCGCTGCTCCGGGTAGAAGTAACTCTCATCTCACTGAGGGCACTCACCGCATGCGCGGCAGCTGAGAATGGCGGAGGGAGTAAATTTCACGTAATAATATAATATTGCGTGCAAACTGTATTTTTCCTCTCTCAAAAGTCCTTTTTCCTCTTGATGTGTTAAATGTCCTTGCACGCAAAGTACATTACCAACGAGCGGCTTTTTTGCTCGAGTGAGATTTCTGCGCGGCAGGTTTGAAAGGGGCGGTTTTTGGCAGTTTGGCTCCTGGTTTTGTGATTGACAGGAACAGTGGCAGGTAGGTTAAACGCAAGTTATAGTTTATCGACCTTATAATAATAATAATTTAATAGTTAGGTCTTACACGTTTAATAAGCACGCAATCAATGGCTCCCCTTGCCCACTTCTCTGTCCCCAATTCAACATAAACACAGATGCAGTTACAGACTGCAGCGAGGCACATCATTGGGATGCTGAAAGAGGCGTTATAGCTCCATCATTACACACACACACACACCCCAAGACTGTTGGCCCAGAATTAAACTTTTGTAGTATCTACATAATCATCCATTACGTTTGGTGCTTTGTTGATCCTCTGATGGTATGTAAGGTTGATATACTTATTATATTAGTTTTAATCCTTAAACAGCTTGCAGACGAGTGTCAGAATACTACACAGGTAAACTGCCAAAATGGTAACATACCATTGTAACATTTATGGTAGAGTGACATAGGCGTCGGTTACTTTACCTTTTTCCAAAACTAACGTCTGTGTTTATGTTGAATTGGGGACAGACAAGGGAGCTTACATCTCACTGCTTGTATTTGTATTTGAAAACAATATGAAGTAATGCATAAAAATGGATGGGCTGCATCGTGATGCATCGAGATATCGAATCGAATCGCTGACGTGATAATCGTAACCGTAATCGAATCGTGAGACCAGTGACGATTCACACCTCTAGTTTTAACACTCCTACCTGTGACTGAGTATGATTTCAGCAATGCGAGAATCCTTAAGCACAAATATCCATTACTGTTTTCCACCTAAAATGTGTACTCAGCAGAAGCCGCACCTCTTCTTTGCGGTTAATCTTGACGAAGACGCGGCCGCGGTCAGTGTCGTAGCTCTGGCCCTCGCTGATGCAGCCTCCCCCGGCATGACCGCTGGCCTTCACCGTGCCCGTCTCCAGCTCCCTCCGCAGCAGCGCCTCCATCAAAACTCGGCCTTTAACACCACACCCAAACGCCCTGCTTTAGAACCCCAAACCAGGCCCTGTCGAGCTTTTACAAAGCACACAACCAAAGTTAGCTGCCTTCTCTCAAAAGGCGGTCATATTTGTCGTCTTCTAATATCTGGTGCGCGGATGATACGTCCTTTACGCAGTGGGATCAGGGTACATTTAGAGCTGTCCATCTGGGAGAAAAATACCAATAACGTTATTCCCCGACATTAAATCACATATTGACCTAATCGTCGAGTAAATTTCGGTATTTAGAAATTGTTTTCTCGATTTGACGTTATAAAACAACTTACGTTGACTACGTTTACACTGCGTAATGTGTTTACGCAGTATTTATTAGACATAGCCAAAATAAACAAGGAATAAAATGAATGAATTGCGATTTACTTTTTTCTTTGGCAATATGTGATAAGCGACAGTCATGTTCTTTAAATGTCTAAATAATTTCTGAATTAGCGTTTTGTAATAAAGCCCTATAAAACGCATATATGGTGCATTACGTCCTGTTTAAATCTGCAGAAAAAATTCCTCTTAAGTATTCATTCAAACCTGTATAACTGTGTTTAGGAGGAACCATTACTATAAACGTATAAATATCTCAACATTCTACTGCATCATTTTGCAATAAAGATCAACCAAATAATGAGGTTTGGGTTATGCTGTGCTTACTATTTTAAACAGCAGAATAATTTTCTTCCATAAGTAGTTGTTCAGGTGCGTCTATTTACACTTTAGCCGTCGCTCACTTTTGTACGCGCTTTAAACTTTTGTTGTATGTCAAAATAAGAGTCAGTTGTTAAAAGAATATTGTTCTGTTGCAGAAGATTGAGAATTAAACAGTTGGGCCACTATCGAAGCAATTACCTTTTTTTGGTTCGCTGCTATAATTGTGCTTTGAACTAGGAAATTTAAGTTAACTGTGAATAAGTGCGTTTGATAAATAGGGTAAATATAAGTGTTTCCATTGCGTGTCAAAATAAGAGTCCGGAATCGAGTAACGTCTTCGCTAATATATTTTTTTTCTGTTCACACGTAATTACGTTAATTCATATCTGGTATTAATTATTAATTAATTAACGCTTGAGTGACCACTTGTGATTCTACTACATTCCTGATCTACATGTAAATAAATATGTTAATTATTTCTGTTGGCAAAAATGGAAAGAATTACCTTTAAAAAAGAAAAAAACAACTTTCTATAAAATATAATTTAAAAAGTGTATAATCATTAAAGCTATTTTGATTCTCTGCCAATAAAACGCGGGAGTCAATTCTGTATAAAATTCATTAATGTAAATATCGCAGCAAAAATTGTTTTTGCTGAACTGTTTCTATATATTTCACAAGCTCTAGCGGCAAAACATAAATCTAGACAATCTCTTGATAATACAAAAAAATGATGAGGGTAGAATTTAATACAGCAATATCAGGTGCAGTGTGTGCTGTCCAGTGGTGTGTTGACTAGTGTCTTTGTAGATTCAAGGCAAAGTCTGGTGGTTGTTTTCTCTCATTTTGTTGAATAAAACCTTTTTGTTAAATCCAGCTTTGCACCTGCATCCATCCTCTTCTCCTTCCACCACAACCAATAGTTACAGACCTTAACAAAAGCAAAATTCCCATTTTGTGCATCTTAAAAAGGCCCAATTCAGACACACTATAGCCAAAGATTAACCATTCGTTTCAATCCATTTACACAATTACAGTGAGAAAGCAGATATGAGAAGCAAATCGAATTAATTTGCAGGATATATTAGATTCTGTTTAATCTGCGTAACAGTTATTATAGCGCTTATTTTAGCACTTTGCTGCTTTTTTGGCACGGGCATTGTTGAAATGAGCGCTGTATTATCATGCAACTACTGTATCTCTACCCTGAGTCTTTTTAGCAACAAATCTGCATAATCTCACATTGTCAATGTATTTAACAGTCGCTGCAAATTGTCGGTGCCTCCCTCAGTCTGCTCCCGGAGGGGTAATTAGCCACGTTTAATTACAGGATTCGAGATGTCCTTCTATCTCATTTTCACAGCTTTATTCGGCGTCGGATTGTGACATGCGATTGAGTTGTGACTTTGAGTAGACTTTCTGTAGTGTTGTAATCAGCGGAGGACACAATTATTCTCAGAGTGGCTCCCCGCAGTGGTGTAATTAAAGACTCTGATGGCTCCGTTCCCCTCGCAGTACTCGGCCTCATGAAAACACTCACAGGAGAGGCAACGTTCACAGTCGAGTGGCAAGTGCCCGGCCTGTAAAATGTCTAGTGGCTGTAGCAGGCCTGTCTTGAAAGGAGTGGTCACGTTCACAACTTTAATCTGAAACAGTATTTATCTGCCCCACGGTTTAGTTTGCTGTTTTGTCAGTCTAGATCCTCATTTGGTATTTCACTTAGTACTTTATATTCGACATGAATGTTACATCTGATTTTTGTGCATATTACTGAAAAAACATAATACATTGACATATATTAACAAATCCACTCTTAAATAGTCATAGTTTAGTCTCTCCAGGATTTTGTGGGCCTCTTTTGAGATTGTTGCGGCCTAAAATGGCTGATTTTCTACAAATTGCGATGTTTTAGGCGTTTTGTTGTAATGAAGTTGCCGAAAATTTGCGATTTTTATAATGATTCTTTAACCATTAATTAAAATGAAGGGAATAAAACCATTATTGTTTTAATTAAACATTAATCGTTTAGTTATTTTTGAAGGTTTGTTGATTTCTTACTTATTGCTTTAAGTTTAAATTAAATTAAAGAAGTTCATCACCATGACTTATTAATCAAATCATTTTCACAGTGTGTAGTATGAGTAGTGTAAGTAAAAGTAGTGTGAGTAAAAGCGGTCACTGAATGGGTCATTCCAGAAATAAATAATCAGTCAAAAGTGATCATAACTGCTGTAACACCTTCATATATTGGCAAAGTTAGACTAAACAAGTAAACAAAGATGAGACATGTTTACTTTAAATATGGAAAAGCCATGTTATAAAGGGCTGGCTGTGAGTTTGCCGGCAAGAAACTGCAATTAGCAGGTTATTTATTGAAGGTGAAGCCACTTTTACATCGGTCTGAGAGTTAAAGACTAACGACCCCTTTTGCTCCAAAGTGCTGAGCATGAACATTCTGATGACAACCTAATAAATGATAAACTGACATTGTGCAAACTTGTTGGCCATTAGTAGATTTTTGGGAGGAGCAGACAAGCAATGTGTGTGAACACAGAGAGTAGCTTGAGTTGTTGAAGAATGTGGAACTGGTCAGGAACTGTCAGGATTCAAGATAAAGATCTAAATGTCTTCTAGTGAAGGTCAAAGGCAGGCGATTTGCAGCCCATTCCATTCCCAGGTCGGAATCTTCAGTAGTTTTGGTATCAAAGGGCACAGGAGAAGGAGAGTCACCCACAGCACCATTGAGATGGCCGAAACCCTTTTCCTACTGGTGCGAGTTCCCTTTATGGAACGACATGCCACTGGTTCCAGCACCAAAACTCTGGAACTAAAGTCTGGAACTAAGGATCTGTGATGTCACTGACAGCTGAGTAAAAGTTAGCGTGAGTGCAGCACACTCTATACATTTCTGCTTATATATTTATCCTGTGATATATTTAGGGATATATTTACCGATACCACCCACCTGCAGTTACTCGTACTCAGAACAAAATTCCCCGATACCCACTACCGATACCACATGTGGAAGATATGATGTAGTTATGTTCATCACCACATAAACTGCCAAATAAACTGTAAATTGTGCGGAGATAAAAATGTCAGCCATCTGGAGGTACTTTAAAATAAATGATAATGACAGCAGCAAAGCAGACTAATATTTTAATATTTTAATTGTTGTGTTTTTTATGTTTTGATACTTATAGAACAAATAAATGGATAAAAAATTGGTATCATTTATTTAAAAAATGACATAATAATGCTCAAGTGTACTTTAATTTTTATTTTGGGTTTTGAAAGTGTTTTGTTGAGTTTAGACTACCGTATTTCCCCAACGATAGGCCGCGGCTTATACATCAATTGTACAAACCGGCGTATTGGGTGCGGCTCGCTTAAATCTAAAAACATGAAAACGCATTTGCTAAAAGTACAATTCAGTGCACAAAAAAAGACGACATACCCAAATGATTCGTTGAATTTAAATGTACTGTTTACTGCAGCAACGAACAGTTCAAAAAGCAACGCAAAACAAAGATAGATCAGTGATGATGTTTTGTCACTTAATCTGCCGCATCCAGCCTCGTTGCTGCAATGTAAAAATTACACTTTATATTACATCCTAGTATATAGTACTAGCTAGGCAAAAACTAAATTCAACAGAAATAAAAGGAACAAAAGTTTATTGTTGGCTGGGAAAAGATACGTTTTTAATTTTCGTTTGAACGACTGGAGGGTGGGGGTACTGCAGTAAAGCAATGTCAATCTTCTGTCTACATGTAAATTCTTCAGTGCTGCTTTGCTGTCGCTGATGTCGGACACACTTCACCGGTATCGCTCTCGGATGTTGCAGACGTTGCTTGTGCTGCTGGTAAGCTTGTAGGTGGAGGAAGGAATTTCGGCTTTGCGAAAACCGTTCTGTATGCTTTCTGGTTTCACGTTGTTCCATGCCGAAATAACCCATTTGCACGATTGACTATAAGTCGCTGCCGGTGTTATGCCGAAAAAGGCATCCCTGCCGTAGATTGCATCCCCCTGTAGGGTTAGGGTTAGGGTTAGGATAAGGGTCCCCCTACAGGGCGATGCAATCTACGGCAGGCATGCCTTTTTCGGCATAACACCGGCGGCCACTCGGAGTGAATGTATGACGTCACTATAGAATTGCAAAGGCCTCCAGGGGCGTGGCAAATTACGTAGATGCTTCTACTTCAGATTGGTAAAGTCAGTAACGTCGTGGCTAATAACATGGGGCGGCTTATCTTAGAGTTTTAAAACAAAAAGGAGCGTTTCCTGCGGCTTATAGAAAGGGACGACCTATAGTGTGGGGCGGCTTATATATATCTATTTTAAACACTGCTTTATCCGAGTGACTCAGTTCTGCGTTTTCTATTCGCAGGCACAGCAATGTCGTCTACATTGCAGCATGCCGTTCCACGTTTTTTCTGTTACATCTTCCTGCTGTCTGTCGCCATGCTTGCGTTTATTGTCTACTATGCACCGTGCCTCCAATGGCCTCACCAACCCTCGGGCCCCAACCGTGACATCCTGATGCTGATCTGGCTTTGGCCCTTCAACCAGCCGTTCAACCTCCTCCCAGACCTCTGCAAGTCCCGTTTTCGCATCAGCGGCTGCTCGTTAACCAGCGACCGGGGTCTTTACGACAAGGCCGACGCCGTCGTCATTCACCACCGTGAGATTGCCATGGACCTGTCTAACCTCCCGTCAACAAGGCGCCCACATGGCCAGAAGTGGATCTGGATGAACTATGAGTCCCCCTCGCACTCGGTCCAAATTCTGGGACTAGACAACCTGTTTAACGTGTCTCTAAATTATCACAGGGATGCCGACATCAACTTGCCCTACGGCCACCTGGTTCCCGTCGCCCGGGAGACGACGGAGGACAATCAGGTACTTCTTGAAGAAAAGGACAAGCTGGCATGCTGGATCGTTAGCAACTACAACCCTAAGCACCGCCGAGTTTTCTATTACAATGAGCTGCGCAAATATGTCAATGTTGATGTCTTTGGGAAACACTTCAACAACATGCTTTCCTCCGAGGAGTACAAGAGTGTTGTCTCCAGCTGCAAATTTTACCTCTCCTTTGAGAATTCGCTGCACAACGACTACATCACCGAGAAGCTGTTCTTCCCCCTACACCTGGGGACGGTGCCCGTAGTTTTGGGGCCCTCCAGGAGGGATTATGAACGCCTGATGCCTGGACACGCCTTCATCCACGTGGAAGATTTCTCCTCCGTCCAGGCGCTGGCCAGACACATGCTTCACGTCGCCAACAACAATACCCTCTACCAAGCCTACTTCAGGTGGAGGAGGCACTTTGAGGTGAAGATTTATGATTTCCCAGAGGAACACATCTGCTACGCTTGCGACTATGTACGGCGACACCGGGAGTACCAGGTGCTGACTGACCTGTACCAGCGTTTTTTGGGGGGATAACACATATAACTGAAGACTAGGCTTTAAGAGGTCTGTTGTTTGTGGTTGTTCTGGAGAGAGATTAAGAGCAGAATTCCAGCTGTCACAAATCACCTGCAATTGGAAAGGATCTTGAGCTTATCAAATAATAAAAATCAGTTTAAAAATGAGGGCGGCACAGTGGCACCTGCCCAGGGTTGATCCCGGGATAGGCTCTGGTCCACCCCGCGACCCCGGTTGGGATTAAGCGGTTCTGATAATGAATGAATGAAAGATTTAAAATGCAGTTATGTGTGCGGCTTATTTGAAGATTAGCTGGTTGAAATAAAGTAACCTGTGGTAAAAAGTAACTTGTATTTTTACAATTTTTGACCAGATATATAATTTATAGGTTTCAAAGGCGTTCATAAATAAGGAGACACTCTAAAAACTAGTCACTTGAATGTTTTGTCAAAATGTATTGTTTATAAATGTATTAATAATAGGATATTACTATTATAACAACAAAGACTAAGACAATTGCTATATTAAAATTTTTCAAAGTTATTTAAAAAAATCAACAGCTATTTATTATTATAGAAAATATATTCTACATTAAATATTCTATATAATAATAATAATAATAATAATAATAAACTGTTTATATTTAAATAACTTGGATTATATATATATAATAGCCATTGATATTAATATTGCTTTTTAATAAATTTTGCTTTATTTATTAATATTTATATTGTAGAAATTATATTCTATATTTACATAATAATAATAACTATAATAATAATATTAATACTAATATTGCTAAGTGTTTTAATAACCAAACAAAATATTATTATAATGTAAAATTTCTATTTATGAATAATTTCAAATAATATAAGAAAATTATATTTAGTTTATATCACACTCTCATTTACTATAAATTATTTTATTATGATATTCAGTTTTAATGTACTATATTTATTTGTTTATTATTATCATAATCACAGTACTATTAGAATACATGACAATTCGATAATATTGGCTAATAGATTATTATTATTATTATTATTATTATATATTATTATTATTATTATTATTATTATTAACACCACTACTACTAATACTATTATTACTAAGTTAATTTAATTGAAGTTAATTAGAGTAATTACTTCAGTAATTTACTGCATCAGTAAGTTCTGGGTGCTGCTTCTAGGCCCTCTCTGCTGGTCTACAGTGAGTGTTGATAATTCGTGCTGAAGTTTGATGCAGCAGCAGGTGGTGCTGTGACTCCACACACACACCCTGCTGCTGTTAGAGCGAGGTGAATTCCAGAGCTGTGTTTTGTGCACCGTGGAGACGGAAATTTGCTACATTATCACATGCTGACCTACGCATGCAGTTTATAGAAGTTGTACAAGGCAATGGTGTTCTTTCTTGCTCAGCGCCAATATTCTTGTTAACGTACAGCCACAACAGATTCTTCTTCCACTAGACGCCAACCACGTGGAAATACGGATTTAAGAGCTGTCTAGGAAGGACTCTTGTTTTAAGGCTAATCAGGGGCAGACTTTATTTTTAGAAGCTTAATTGGTCACTTAGGGTGGAGAACACATGAACACACACACACTCACACACACAATCACACACACACACGGTAAAGGTTTTGTTACACTTGTTAAAAATCAAAATTTACACATGGCTACTGGCCACTTGCTATTGCCACATTTCAAGTGTTGATACTGGAGAGCGAGCTTACGCTTCAGTGTTTGAGTTTGAGTTGCGTCCCTGCGGATGCGTCTTAAATCTGGTGTGTGTGTGTGTTTGGATGTTTTCTCCCCCAAAGCATTAATTCTGCTCTAAGTGATGAAGCTTCTAGCCAGAACACACATCTGTCTCCTCAACGTAACGCCTGCATTTTTCCCGCTTGCGCTTAATTGTTCAAGCACGCTCGCACGCCGGTCCTGATTGAGCGCAGACTATCACCGATCTGAGTGATGAGGTATCGCAGGTAAGCTTGTGGAGAATGGCTGCCTAACTCATAATCTCTCATCGACTTCCCCTGCAGTCACACACATACCCACCCTGCCAGATGCTGCCTTCTCAACGCTCTAAAGACCTTAGTAGCGTGCACACACACACACACACACACACACACACACACGACTCAAGTTGTGGTCAAGTGCTGACCTTCTGCTGAAGCTGATGATGTGGCTAGTCTTGGGAGTCCATAGGGTAAAGAGAGAGATAGTCACCTCTGTGTGTGTGTGCGACAGAGAAGGTGAAAAAGATGGAGAGATACATTATGTGTGTGGAAGAGAGAGAAAGATGAAGGGAGCGAGGGAAGAAGAGGGAATGTAGAGAAATAAGAGACAGAGTGAAGGGAGAGGAGAGGGTAGCCAAAGAGAGAGGGTGAGAAAGAGGAACAAGAGGGGAGGGAGGAGGAGTGAAGAGGAAATGGGAGAGAGAGAGAGAGAGAGAGAGAGAGAGATGAGAGAGAGAGATGAAAGAGAGAGAGAGAGAGGGTTGAAGAGATGTGAGAGAGAGAGATGAAAGAGAGAGAGAGAGAGAGAGGGAAGTAAGTGAGGGAGCTGTTGTTTAGTAGTAGAGGAACAGTGTGAAATCCCAGAAAACAGCATTTGCTTTTAGTGCACAAACCTCACTTGTGTGTGTGTGTGTGTGTGTGTGTGTTGTGTGGGGTGTGTGTGTGTGTGTAAAAGGTGTGTGTGTGGGGGAGGAGGTTTATGACAGCTGATGTGAGAGGCAGGGGGAATTGGGTGATCTGGTCGAGGCTATTAGTTAGGCTCTGCTAGACCATGTAATAGTCTCAGAGTGCTCCAGGCTCACCATCAACCTGCCACACTGCCAGCATGCACACACACACACACACACTCACACACACACTCACCACTACATGCACACACACACTCATTCATGCACTCACTCACACATACCTGAACTTCAGCAAACACTGAGTGTGAGTATCCCGTTTGGCTGCTGGATAAACTGTGTGTGTGTCAGTATTTATGTGTTGGGGATGAATAGTATATTGACTCCATCGCTCCCCTTGTTCGCCCTCAGCTCCCTGCTCCTTGCTCACCTCCCCACATATCCCTCCTCCTCACCCTTCCCGCCATCTCACCTTCCCGCCCTCCTCATTCTCCCTCCATCGCCTTTGTCGCCTCCCTAACTCCTCCATTCTCCCTCCTGCAGCGCCTGCCCTGTTGCCTCCGCCTCCCATTATATCCCTCCCCACCCTTCTTGCTGCTCTCACCACGACTCCTCCCTCATTCCCTCCCTCATTCGCTGTCTCCCTCCATCATTCTCTTGTTCGCTCCCTAACTCCTGGCATTTCTCCCTCCCTAGCTCCCTCGTTCCCTTGCTCGCTCCCTCTCCCCAGTATCCTCCTCCCTCACCCTTCTTGCTTTCAATCTACCACCCTCCTCGCTTCCCTCCTCATTCACATCTCCATCATTCTTGTTCGCCTCCCCAACTCTCCATTTCTCCCTAGCTCCCTCGCCTTGCTCGCCCTCCTCAATATATCCTCCTCATCCTTTCTCAATATTTTCACCTCCTCGCCTCCCTCCTCATTCTCCTCCATCGTTCCCTTGTTTGCTCCCTAACTCCTTCCATTTCTCCCTCCCTAGCTCCCTCGTTCCCTTGCTCGCTCCCTCCCTTAATATATCCCTCCCTCCTCATCCTTCTCACATTACCCTCTCGCTTCCTTCCCTCGCTCAAGCTCTCCATCGCCCCTTTGTTCAGTCTCTCAACTCCCTTCCATTTCTCCTCCCTAGCTCCCTATTCTTTGCTCACTCTTCCAGCAATATATCCCTCCCTCATCCTTCTCGCCATTTCACCTCCGCTTCCTCCCTCATTCTGGGCTCCCCTCATTCGCTCTCTCCCTCCATCGTTCCCTTGTTCGCTCCCTAACTCCTTCCATTTCTCCCTCCCTAGCTCCCTCATTCCCTTGCTCACTCTCTTCCCTAATATATCCCCTCCCCCTCCTCATCCTTCTCCACCTCACCTGCCCACCTCCCTCGCCGCTTCTCCCTCTCATTCACTGTCTCCATCGCTCCCCTTGTTTGCGCCTAACTCCCTCCATTTCTAGCTTTGTCTTTGCTCAGCCCTCCCTCCCTCCTCATCCTTCTCTGGTCATCTGCAATTTCCCACCTCCCTTATTTCCTCCCACATTCTCTCCTCCATCAAGCCTCTTGCTCGCCGCCTCCTCCTACCTCGCCACTCGGCCCCATCGCCTCCCTCACCCCCTCCCAAAGCTCTCTTGTTTTCTCCCTCAATTCCTCCCCTTTTTTGTTCCCGTGCTACCACCCTAGCTCCCACCCTTGTTCTCTCACTCACTCACTCCCATCCTAGCTACTGCCCCTTGTTCTCCATACTACCCTACCTCCCACCTTCTTGTTCTTGCTTGCCCTCCTAGCTCCTTCTGTTCCTCCCTAATTCATCCCTCACCTCATCCATCCTCCTCCTCCCCAGCCCCTCGCCTCCCCTACTCCCACAGAAAGAGGAATATTAAAGATTGAGAAACACAGGGGAGAGAGAGGAGGAGAAAGGGACAGCTAGAGAGGGAGTGAGAGAGAGGGAGGGATGGAGGGAATGTGTTTGTGTGTGAGAGAGAGAGGTATAGAAGGAGAGATGGAGGGAGAGAGAGAGAAGTGTGAAGAACTCCATCACTCTGGCCCACTTAATCAGTGCGATTAGGAGGGAAAATGGCTCTTTTCCATTACGGGGTTTGGAGTAAAAGAATGACAGACTTATTAAGAGGAGCAGGAGAGCAGCTAAATGATACACACACACACACACGCACACATTGACACACTCCTACACACACACACACACACACACACACACTCTCACACACACACACACACACTGACACCCCTGTAATTCTCTTTTTGGCTCCTTTTTTCAGTTTACTACAAATTGACCCACTTTCCATCTTCATGTTTTTTTTCTCTTGTCTGTCGCTGCTCCCATCTCTCTCTCTTCATTCCTTCCCTTCTTTCTTCTCTCTCTCTCACATCTCTCTCTCTCTCACACATGCATACATAAATATACGATATACACACATACCGCCTTCTCACTCTTTATCCTTCTTGCCCCCTCTCTCTCTCAGGATTATGCCTTGCCTATTTTCTCTTTTCTTATTCCTGTCTTTTTCAGCTTCTTTCTCTCCCACTTGTACCCTTCTCTACCCTCTCTCTCTCTCGTTTTTATCTCTTTCACCCAATCTCCTTTTGGCCTGCCTGTGCATGGTTCCAT
>JAVGVS010000607.1:94934-107434 GCA_032718565.1 Distichodus sexfasciatus | reverse complement strand
CGCAAGTCTGCACCAGACCTATATGGAGTAAATATCTGCTCTCCGCTACAGATTAGCATGCACACACACCGCCATGCTACCTAGTACGACTGCAACAATCAGTTCACGTCACTGACGATGCCGATTGTTAAACCGTGTCAACATGGAATTTTTGTGGAATTTTGTCATGGGGCAGTTGGCCTCACGATCAGAATGTTGACAGATCAAGTCCAGAACAGGTAAAGGTACCACTGAGGTACTTGTGAGCAAGGTACTGTCCCTGGGCACTGCCAAAAAGCTGCCCACTGCTCCTTCACAGATGGGTCAAAAGCAGAGGTCACATTTGCTTGTGGTGCACTGTGTGCTGTGCTGTGTTCACAACGACAATCACTCACTTAAGCGTGCAGATTTGCAGAGGTGATGTAAGATATGCACCGCAACAGGAGCGACGTCTACAGGAAGCAGAGATGGAGGGCATTTGAAAGCTTACCAATTAATAAATCGAAAGATCGAGCACTTATGAATTGACAAATCCAAAAAACAAACGATGAATTAGTCGACTGGCGTAATAATCTTTCACTGCAGCTCTGCTAGTGATCTTTAACTGGTATGTTCAGTGTTAGCAGACGTGCGAGCGTCGCATGTGTCGCAGCTCCTCTCCACGCCGGCATGCCACTCTGATCTCCCCATTACAAGGTCGATTAAGCCACTAATCCCCCAAATACACGCGTCCAACGGTACGGCGGCGCGGCGAGAGGGAAAACCCGCTCGGTGGGAAAAAAGCGGCTGGGGCTCTTTGCCGCGCCTCGCGCTCTAAGCCCCTGCTCCAATACCGCGTCCCACCGAGCACCAGCGGCCCGGCGTGGCTCCCTCGCACCGGGGATTAGCGGCGAGCAAGAGCTTCTGCAGACGGGCGTAAATACTCTGAAGAACAGATCACTCCAGAAATATGAAGGTTGTTCGTATGAAGGTGTATTCGAGCTGCGTTCCAATAAACAAGATTCCTAAGCAGTGTTCACTATTCACCATTTCCCTGTGCTTCATCTGCTTGGGGAAGTTTGGAAGCGTAACGGTTAGAAAGTTGGCCTCCTGATCGGAAGGTTGCTGGTTCAAGTCCCAGACCGGTAACGGTACCACAGGTACTCTCTCAAGCAGGGTACTCGTGAGCTTAATTATTTACTTTCATTTTTCGCTGTTCCCTTTTGTGTGGGATTACATTTATGATTGAAAGTAGCTAAGCTAAAGCCAGGCTACTGTTACAACATACCACGCAAACGGAGCAGTTGGTGGCGTGACGGTCGGGCGTTCGCCCCGTGGTCAGAAGGTCGGCGGTTCGAATCCCGGACTGGTAAAGGTACCACTGAGGTACTGCGCTTGTTAGCTGCCCACTGCTCTTTTATGGATGGATCAGATGTAGAAGTCACATTTTTTTTGTGGTGCACTGTGTGCTGTGTTCACAATGACAAATAATCACTCACGTTGAAATGACTTCTTAAGAACAGTTTGGTGAGTGAGCTTCAACGTCTGAGTGGGTGGATTTCTGTGTTTTGGAATTTTGACTAAAGCGCAGCTATACTTCGCTATCGAACGCTGGAACATAATTAACGTCCTTCAGCTCAGGCCTTCCGCTGTCCACGCTAATGATTAACAGATTTTTTCCGGCCGGAGAAAAGCTTTCAGAGTGGGTTTTTGCAAAGGGAGGGAGCAAATGTCATTGATGGATTTAAGTGGTAGTGAGCGTGTATGAAAGTATGAAATGTTTTAAAAAAATCCATACCTGTTTTTGTATTTCGGGGTAAATTACAGACTTTTGCTGTTTCTCTTCACGGCCTTCTTTCTTCTGATTGCACAGTAATTACTGGGTGGTATTTTTTAAATGATACATTTTGTCGTAATTCTTCCCTCTCTCAAGCATAACCTTTCATGCGAGTGTGTCTGTGTGTGATGTGCGTACGTGTGTGTGTGTGTATCTGGGTGTTTCCCCCCACCTCTCTTTGTGTTTGCTTGTGAGAATGTGTGTTCAATGTGTGTATTTCTGTGTGTGTGTGTGTGTATGTGTGGAGACAGAGAGAAAGAGAACTAGATAAAGAAAGTGGTGATGTCGGTTGGAGTGTGAGAGGCCATCCATCGCCTCACTTTTATTCAATTCTTTAACTCATCAACACATCCTCCACTCCAATCTCCCCTGTGTTCCTCTCCCTCTCTCCCTCCCTCAGGCCCTGTTTTCTGTATTGCGTTGCGCCGCTGCTTCCTCCCTCTATCTAAATCCTTCACCACCTCCGCCCAAACCGACCGTCTCAAATCCCTCCGTCGCTCCAACCTGCGCTCTCCACGCCATGTTTGGTCCTGGCATGCGACTATTACCTTTTCCCTTTCGTGCATTCTAAAAAATAAAAACCAACACAACTTTTTGCAATTTTCCAAAAACAAGAAAAGTGAGTGATGTTGGTTGGATGTTGAAGTTCGGATTCTGGACCAAGAGCTTGTGGGTTCAAATCCTAGGGTCCTTGAGCAAGACCTTTAACCCCGAGTTGCTCCAGGGAGACAGTCCACGAGTCTGCGTTTTCCATTTTTTCCATTTTTCCTTTGACCGGATATTGGGAAAATCCAAAACAACCCTTTTAATTTTGCTTTTGTAAACAAATATTGTGTTTTTACAAATCTAATAATCGATTAAAAATCTAATAAACAGATTATTTTCCACCCAGCTCTAAACTCTAAACCCTAAATTTCCGCATCCCTCCACTCCCGTTTATTTTTTTTGGCAGTTCTTTCCATCACGGGAGCGCAAAAATGAATGATGGCGTCTCTTATTGGCTAATTAGTATGTAGTAACAGTAAGAGGGAACAGTCCATTAATACGGCTTATTTATGACGCCTAAATGGCTAATTAATTATGTCGGAGGGATGGAGAAGGGGATTATTATAGGTGTTTGGGTCTGGCGCTCATCAATAATGCATTTCTGTCACCTTTTGCAAAGGTTTCGCTCATGAATAACTAATTTGGCCAGGTCTAAGTAGAAGGGAGAATAGCACGGGGGAGCGAGGGAAAGGCTGGAGAAATGTAAAAGCCTGCATGAATTTGCATGATAAAAATTGATAACGCTCAGGTTTAGATTTCCGACACCCCTTTTCATTCCAGAACTGAAATAAAAGTGTGAGAACGAGAGGAGAAAAAAAGAAAAGAAATGTTTATAATGCGATGAAAGCCAGTCTCCTCCCACACTAAGTCAGCCATGAGTCAGTTTGCTGTGGTGTCCAATTGCGTGGATGTGGAATACAAATGCCACAGGAAAAAAAAAAGTTTTTATACATTCTAATTACTTTAGTCTGGAAACAGGGAGAGAACGGGAAGAAATATGGGATTTGCAATCAGCAATTGTGCAACGGCAATCTGCGGCTTTACGATAAGCGTAAACATTACCATAACATTTCTGAAATTAAACTTTTGATTATCAAATATCTGTTAATGTTCCTCTCTGACAGTTTTTATTTCAACGTTACCGCATCTTCACTCTCGTTGTTTATCCGGGCATTTCTCAAAAACAAACAAAATCAAAAAGGAACGTGGTCACTTTCAGTTTTCAGCTGATGTATTTGTGTCTAGAGAGTAATTTATGTGCAATGTCAAGTCTTATTTATGATTAAGCTAGCACTTAGACTTGTCATTATAAAGATGACTTAACTGACTAAAGCAGACGTGAAACGTCATTATAATGACATTTTATACTCACATTATAAAACAGACGAGTCATTATAAAGCAAATGAGTCATTATAAAACAGACGAGTCATTATAAAGCAAATGAGTCATTAGAAAACAGACGAGTCATTATAAAGCAAATGAGTCATTATAAAACAGATGAGTCATTATAAAACAGACGAGTCATTATAAAGCAAATGAGTCATTATAAAACAGATGAGTCATTATAAAGAAGACTTGAGTCAGTATAAAGCAGACTTAAGTCACTATAAAGCAGATGAGTCACTATAAAGCAGATGAGTCATTATAAAGCAGCTGAGTCACTATAAAGCAGATGAGTCATTTTTAAGCAGATGAGTCATTATAAAACAGACTTAAGTCACTATAAAACAGTTAAGTCATTATAAAGAAGACTTGTCAGTATAAAGCAGTTGAGTCACTATAAAGCAGATGAGTCATTATTACGCAGATGAGTCATTATAAAACAGACTTAAGTCACTATAAAACAGTTGAGTCATAACACAGATGAGTCATTATAAACCAGACTTAAGTCCCTATAAAACAGTTGAGGCACTATAAATCAGATGAGTCATTATTAAACAGATGAGTCATTATAAACCA
This sequence comes from Distichodus sexfasciatus, assembly GCA_032718565.1. NCBI lineage: Eukaryota > Metazoa > Chordata > Actinopteri > Characiformes > Distichodontidae > Distichodus > Distichodus sexfasciatus. The sequence continues at coordinate 103,133 of JAVGVS010000607.1, read as the reverse complement.
GACTTAAGTCACTATAAAACAGTTGAGGCACTATAAAACAGTTGAGTCACTATAAAGCAGATGAGTCATTATAAAGCAGATGAGTCATTATAAACCAGACTTAAGTCCCTATAAAACAGATTAGTCATTATAAAGCAGATGAGTCATTATAAAGCAGATGAGTCATTATAAAACAGATGAGTCACTATAAAACAGATGAGTCATAACACAGATGAGTCATTATAAAGCAGACCTGAGTCATTATAAAGCAGACTTAAGTCACTAAAAAACAGATGAGTCATTATAAAGCAGACCTGAGTCATTATAAACAGACTTAAGTCACTAAAAAACAGATGAGTCATTATAAAGCAGACCAGAGTCGTTATAAAGAAGACTTAAGTCACTATTAAGCAAATGAGTCACTATAAAGCAGGTGAGTCACTATAAAGCAGATGACTCACTATAAAGCAAATGAGTCACTATAAAGCAGATGAGTCATTATTAAGCAGGTGAGTCACTATAAAGCAGATGAGTCACTATAAAACAGATGAGTTACTATAAAGCAGATGAGTCATTATTAAGCAGATGAGTCATTATAAAACAGACTTAAGTCACTATAAAACAGTTGAGGCACTATAAAGCAGATGAGTCATTATTAAGCAGATGAGTCCTTATTAAGAAGATGAATCACCATAAAGCAGATTTAAGTCACTATAAAACAGTTGAGTCATAACACCGATGAGTCATTATAAAACAGACTTAAGTCCCTATAAAACAGTTGAGTCATAACACCGATGAGTCATTATAAAGCAGGTTTGAGTCACTAAATGATGATTATTTATACTGGGTAATTAGCTGCAGCAGAGTTGGCCATTAATCAGCATGAAGTAGGGGCCACACTGAGGCCCTGAAGATCAAGTGCAGCTCACGTTAGGGGCCCCTGCAGGAACTGTGCTTCTGCTCTGGTGGGTAAAAATCCCCCGTTAAGGGCCCGAGGTGTTGGATTAACACATGCAGGCTGGAATTAACACCTACAGCACAGAACCCGAGCGAACAGCAGTGGAGTGCAGGCAACAACACTGGGGACTTTGAGACTCTCATTCTCTTACACACTTACACACACACTTACACACACACACACACACTCTATTCCCTCTGGAGATGTATATGTAGAATGGTGTAAAATGTGAAAGAAGTAACATTTAAAAATAATTTTAAATAACGTAAGGAATCAATATGTGTAAATTTAATCATGTGTAAAATGTTTAAGGGTAAATGTGAAATAAATTGACATATTTTATGTATTAAATAAATCTAAGTATTTCTTGTCCTGACCCTAACAATGACCTTTAATATATATGTTGCCAAATAAATAAATAAATAAATAAACAAACAGGTGCTTTAAAAAGGTCAGAATGAACAGCCTGCATGAGTGGGGGTGAAACAGCAGCGGTGAGGGTGAACTCCGTGGGAGACGTGAGTGAATGAGTTATTAAAAGAAGAAAAGTGAGTATCCAAGAGGTGATTTAATTAAGCACAATGTGTGTTGCATTTAATCACATTTTTTTTTTCTCCTGCGCGGATGGTGTAGGTTCCATCGGCCGTGCTGCAGTTAGGGCAGTGCTAATTTTCTGATTTTAATCTATATACCAGTTGTGGTTGAGCTGCTCATCTGCTGAGACACACAGACAATTAGAGAGACAGAAGTGTTTATGGAAAGAAAGACAGACAAACAGAAAAAAAGGACAGCGCGAGAAAGAAAGAGACACAGCTGAAGTTACTCTTAGCACCCCGGAAAATTAAAAGTCATGAAATATTCAACAGACAAGAACCACAGGCACTTTTAATACTCAGAATTAGACAGCCGGCTGGGAGAGGGAGAGAGAGAGAGAGAACAAAAAGGAGGGAGGAGGATTATATGCAGTCTCCCGAGGGAGAAGAGTGAGTGAAATTTTCTTTTGTGTGTGTAGGTGTAATGTCTCTTTATCAAATATGGCTTTGCTTCTCTTGCAGCCTGAAACCAGTCTCAAAGTTCCACAGTCCCACAATTGCAGACATTACAGGACCTTTTAGACCAATGATGATTTTAAATGGATGAATAGCTAGCTGGGACGGCACGGTGGCACAGTGGTTAGCGCTGCTGCCTCACAGCGGTTCAAACCCCGGGGATGGCCGTAGGGTCTTTCTGCATGGAGTTTGCACGCTCTCCCCGTGTTTGCGTGGGTTTCCTCCGGGTCCTCCAGTTTCTTCCCACAATTCAAAGGCATGCGATATAGGTTAATTGGTGACTCCAAAATTGGTCCCGTAAGGTATGAATGTGTGTGTGACCTTGCGTATGCCCTGCGGTGTGTTGGCGCCCACCCAGGGTTGTTCCCCGGCTGACTGACTGAATAGCTAGCTAGCTAGCCAGCTAGATAGATAGATAGATAAACAGATGACTCTATCAAAGGGACAATGTCAAAGGACAGCATCATATAACTGTGCTCCCGTCACAAGCTCATTGCGATATCATTGGTTGATACAAAGTACCTGCTGCTAAATACTACTCAACTGCAGATAAATCTGAATAAGCCTCCCAATATGTGAGTCTGCACGGTGAAACCAGTCGCTTGTCGCAACTGAGGTTTCCGAAAAAAGATGAGCGTTTATGTTGCGTGGGGTAAAATTTTGGATTTGTTGTTTTTAGTGTTTTGAAACATCGGAAGGTCTATACTGTACTGTTGTGAATGAATTTGGCTGAAAAACTTACCCTTTCCATCCTAAAAATGTGACTTTCTTGAGGTGAGGAATTCAATTCCAGCAGAATGTTAAAAGTTTCTGTTTTGACCGCTCTACTCCAATATTTACGGTAAATCCACTGGTTGACTAGCGTGAAGATATTTCTCTGGAATCCATCTCCGTCTCCCGAGTTCAGTTAACCTAACGCAGGTAGGCTATCCGTGTGGCTGTGAATGCAGCGTAGGCTACCGTAAATACAAACGTAGCCGCGACCGCACCAAGCGTCTGTGAGTGCTACGGCGATAGTCAACTTCAAAGGCAGATTTCTCCGTTTCTCACTTGGCGTGACAGGAGAAACCCGACTCCTTTGAATGTTGATATCCCAGTCATATGTCGTCCCATTCATTCCATATAGGTATCGTTTTGAAGCTTGATTTATGCTCTTTCATGAAAACATAATAACTCAATTTTGAGAATTTGTGAGAAGTGACTGGTTTTGCCGTGCAGAGTCACATATTATGGTGCATACAAGTTAATTGCCAATAAATTGAAATCGGCATCGCAATATTATTGGCCGATTCAAGTTAATTGCTGATAAATTGCAGCGTCCTGAAATTATTGGGCAAAACAAGTCAATTGTGGTTCAATCTGACTTGACATTCCAATATTGTCAGCTGATACAAGCTAACTGGTGGTAGACCGTAATAGACGCCCTATATTATTGGTGAATACTAGCTAACTGCCCATAAATCGGAACCGGCATCCCAATATCATCGGTCAGTATAATACAAGCTGATGCCAGATCAATCGGAACTGACATAATGATATTATACAACCTGATTGCTGATGAACGGCAATCAGCGTCTAGATGTTATTGAATGGTAAATGATTAAAATCAGATTAGAATCGACATTCCAATATTATCACCCAAAACAAGCTAACTGCCGATAGATTAGAATAGACGTCCCAATATTATTGGTAAAAACTAACCAACTTCCGATAGATCGGATTAAGCGTCACAATATAACTGCTGAAAACTAGTTAACTGCAGATCAGTTGGAATAGATGTCCCAATATTAAACTTCCATTTAACTGAATTATTTTTGGCCGATACAAATTAATTCCTGTTAGATCGGAATCGGCATTCCGATATTATCAACCAACACAATCAAACTGCAAATAAATCAGAATTAACACTAATAATGTTCAATAAACAATGGCTAGACATATAAATCTCTGTGTGTGTGTGTGTAGGCCAAGCAGAATCTGTTACCTTGACAGAAAGAATGGCAGAAACATTGAATAAACCTACATACACGCCTTTGTTATCCTCCCAGCATGTTATGTTTTGTGTGTGTGTGTATGTGTGTGTGTGTGTGTGTGTGTGGGGGTGGGCAGTGTGGTGTTTTCTAGCTCGACATGAACACATGCGTGGAAACGTGTGTGTGTTGTTTACTCGGAAAGGCACAATGTTGTACGTAAAGCACACAATAAAGAGCTGGCATGTTTACACTCACACTGTGTGACGGAGCTGAGAGCTGCACTACAGGTACTAATGATGTAGAGTGTAATGTGCAGCGCAAACAAATACACACACACACACAATAACAAACGCACACACACATACACACGCATATCTACTTACGTGTATAAGCACACACATAAATAAGCAAAATCACACACACCTTCATACACACATACAAAAAGACCCACACACATATATAAACAACCTCACACACACTTTTATACACACAAATATACACTAGTATGTGCAAACACAAGCATACACACACACTTTCACACAGACAAACATAAACAGAGATGTGTGTACATGCATACATGCACATACACACACATATTGTGACTCTGCACGGCGAAACCATTCGCTTATCGCAAAGTTTCAAAATTGAGTTATTATGTTTTCATGAATGGGCATAAATCAACCTTCAAAACGAAATTTATTCACAACAGTACAGTATAGACCTTCCACTGCTTCAAAACACTAAAAACAAAAAATCCAAAATTTTACCCCACGCAACATAAACGCTCGTTTTTCTCGGAAACCTCCGTTGCGACAAGCGACTGGTTTTGCCGTGGAGGGTCACATATAGGTAAACACACACACACACACACCTTCATACACATACACAAATGTGTCTATATGGTGTGCATGCTAGTGTTGTAGTCCTAGAGACCAAAGTTTAAAAGTCTCAGTCTTGTCTCGGACTCGGTGGTATTTGTACTCGGTCTTGTCTTGGACTCGGACTAAGAGGACTCGGGATTTTATTTGGAGACCAGCCGAGACCACAACTCTGAGAATATTACTATTAAAACTCTTTAAAACCGACGCAGGCATTTTGTGTTGTTTATTAATTTGTGTTTTAACTCAGAATCCCTTTAACTTACAGAAACCACACACATACCGCCAGAATCACAAGACTTTCAACTTACCAGACATTATATTCATTCATCTGTAGGTGAGTAATTCCGCGCACAAAAACTGAAGTAATTGCGTAAAACACATTAATTACCTTATTTGCATTGCAAACAATGGCGTAAGCACTCGCGGCTCTAATATGGAACGCCATCATGCACAAAACTGTAGTTCTCTTCCAGAAAGGCCAAAAGCAGCTCATTTTATAGGCCAAAATGAGTTCAAATCTGCTCAAAATTACACAAAACTTTAGTATTTCTACATTTTCAATTGATCAGAAAAGATTTTTCCATTTTATAAAGTTAGAGAGTAATCAATAGGGAAAAACATGCATTGGTCCGGTCTCGGTCTCGTCTCTGTCTCGACACACTCTGGTCTTGGTCTGGTCTGGGTCTTGGTTTAGGTGGTCTTGATCCCAACGCTAGGGTATACATGCACACACTCACATATATATGCACAAAAATGTGTATATGTGCATACGCATACAAAGGTAAATGCCCACCCAAACACACACACACACACACACAAACACACAAACACACACATGCCTACCCATGCAACACCTGTCATACCTGCCTCTGCACACCTCTACACAATCATCCAGTGCAAATGGTACAGATTAGTTTTAGAGCCTCATCCAAAACTAACGCAACCACACACACTAAAACACACACACACACACACACACACACAAAACTCTTAACAGCTGCTCCTTATCCCGAGCCTCCGCCCGTCTTTTTCTCTCCCAGCCATCATCCATATGCTCGTTCCGGCAACGGTGCCCGTCCGACTTCCTCCGCACGGCTGGTTGGGGATGAATAGTGTAAAGAAGGACGGATAAGTGGAAGGAAGGATGAAGAGTGGAAGCGAGGATGAAATATTCAGGCTCCGGGCTGCTGTCTGCGTGGAGTCGGGACGGTGGAGCAGTGCCGCCCAATTGTCCCGTCCATTTCCCCCCAGCCCTGGGGTCAGATGGCTCCATGGCTCCCTCTCTCTCTTCCTCCCTTTCTCCTTCTCTCATTTTTCTGCCTCATCATTCTCACATGGCTACGTCACACACACACACACACAGTTCTGTTGGCTCCAACTCGCTTCAATGTAGGAATCAAATGGCTCTTAAAACGTAGAACTGTCAAAACGAGGTTATTGATAAAACGCCAAATGAACAAATGTTTCATCGGAGGGTTGGGCGATATGGACTCAAATCAATATCACGTTTAATCGAACATTTTATCTCGATTACGATTAATGAAAGATTATTTTGTTTTGGGGTTTATTTGTATGTTTGTATTGACCTTATAGTTCACCGTCAAGGTTTGCACTGTAAATTTGCTCAACTATCAAAGCTGGGACATTTTTGTTTTCTTTTAAAGAATTAAAGAAATAGAAGAAACACCCCGTCAGGGTCACTTTTAAGGGGACAGTACATGAACATACACTGGGGAAAGTAATAACAGAATTATTTTTTAAACAGTATTAACATAATTTTATAAAATAATCAAAATAACTGTAATGCGTAAGATTATGTGGACTAGAGTTTCTGAACATCAGTTTCAATTAACTTTCTGCCCAGTAACAGTTAAGGAGTTGGCCCGTGATTGGAGTGTCACCGCTTCAAGTTCCGGACCAATAAAGGTACCACTGAGGTACTCATGAGCAAGCACTGCTGCCCATGTCAGCTGCCCACTGCTCCTGTGGTGTGTTCATTATGACAAATAATCACATGCAGTGGCATGACAGTGTGTGAGCGTGACAGCCATACACACGGTGGCGAGACACGGCTGCAGAGACGCCTTCAGATCGGGTGCCGGTTGAACAGGTGCCAGTGGAAACTGAGTCACCGGATCAGGTGTTTTTCTTTTCCGTGTATAAATATTTCTGCTTCTTTTATTATTAATAATTGCTCTCGGGGATTCCGTCCTACACACCGGTTTGCCTGTCAATTAAACACACGTCAGCTGAGACACTCTCGCCTCCCTTGGCCTTCCTCTGCAGCGAGCGGAGCTTCATTTTCTGTGTTTTGTCTTTCCCAGGACTCAATTCTCGATGGTGGACCTGTGTTATCTCATTAGACCCCCAGCAGCAGCAGCAGCAGCAGGCCCGAGCTGGGCGTAATTAGCCAGGTATTCCCTCTGACTCGCCTCCGCCCCAAAACCCACGCCTCCGTTCTTTAGCTGACACTAATTATTGTTGTGCTCCGTCACCTGGGAGGATGCAGGGCCAACACGGAAAGACGCACGCCGTGTGTAGAATATGTGTGTGTGATTGTGTGTGTGTGTGTGTTGTCTTTACTGACCATAGTGGAGACTAAATCTGGCAGAAAGTCCCTGTAGGTGTGTTGAGATGAAATAATGGAAAAATGGTTATAAGCAATTAAAGTTTCATAACACACAAACACGTTATATATATATTATTCAGAAAATCTCACAATTCGATTCCGATTCTTGGGCTCACGATTCGATTCAAAATCAATTCATGATTCATAAGCAATTCACGATTCAATACCTAGATGAATTTGTTTCCAGTTTGCTGTTTTGAGTTACTTTTCCCATTTGACTGTGGCAGATCAACAAAATAAATCACACTGAATCACATGTAGTTTACTAAATGTAATGCATAACGCATACTGACTGCATTTCCTTCATGCTCACGTGAAGGAGGTCTATCTGGGCAGATTTACACATTGCGCCATCTATAGGATTGGCCATGTAGTTACATATGTCACTAATGGAGCAGATGTCTAGCAACCAGTCTGACGCCACAAAATTCCCAAACTCAAAAATCTTCATTTAAAAATGTTTACTAATAAAATATACCATAATAAGAACAAAATACAAAGAAATTCTAAAAAATAAAACAATCATTAAAAACCAAAAACAACTGACATTTAAAATGGCTCTTAAAGGCTTGCTGAACTCGTGTCGGGAGGAAAAGTAAACTAGTGCTGTTACGTTAGTTTAAAAACATGGAAAGCAGGAATCAATTTCAAATCGACAAAGAAAGAATCGTGATTGGATTTGATTCAATTTATTTGCACACCCCTAAAACATTATTATGTGTATATATAT
>JAVGVS010000607.1:50860-64984 GCA_032718565.1 Distichodus sexfasciatus | reverse complement strand
TTCTTCTTCTTCTTCTTCTTCTTCTTCTTCTTCTTCTTCTTCTTCTGTATCTTTCTCTCTCTCTCTCTCTCTCTCTCTCTTTCTCTTCCTTTTTTTCTTCTCTCTCTCTTTCTTCCTTTTGTTCTCTCGCTCTCTCTCTCTCTCTCTCTCTCTATCTTTCTTTTCTCTCTCTCCCTTTTGTTCTCTCTTATTCTCTCTCTCTTCCCTTTGTTCTCTCTCTCTCTCTCTCTCTTCCTGTTGTTCTCTCTCTCTCCCTCCCTCTCTCCCTCCCTCTCTCCCTCCCTCTCACCAACACAACACAGTGCACACACACTCACACAATTACACTCTCACTCACACCCCACGGGGTCAACCCTAGAGTCGCCTATTGACCTGTACTGCATGCTTTTGGACAGTGGGAGGAAACCGGAGCACCCGGAGGAAACCCACGTGAACACGGTGAGAACATGCAAACTCCACACAGAAAGACCCGGGGCGCGAACCCTTCTCGCTGTGAGGTGGCAGCGCTAACCACTGCACCACCGTGCCTCTCGAATAAAAATGTAAAAAACGTGAAAAGCGTTTTTACGTCAAGTCGCTTCTATTTCATTTAAAAAAATTTCCTTCCTTTTTGTTTTTCTTTGTTTCCTTTTTACCGTTTTTCATTCTCAATTCAGAGGTTTTTCTTGGCAATCTGGCATCCCACCCACTCCCCCCGTCCTGCCCTGAACCCCACCCCACCCTGCCCCTCTCCTCACACCCCCGCCCCCGTCCTGTCTGGGTGGAAGATGGATTGGCCTCGGCCTGAGTGGCAGCGAGGGAGGAATTGCTAATATTCTGGCGATCGGCGACAGCCTCCTCGCGACCTAAGCGTTCTGACTTGAGGCGGCGCTGAGGCAGCAGGTCGGGGGGAGGAAGGTGAGCGGCTCCATGTATATTTACTAACCTTACTCTTCATCAATCAACAAAACACAGAGAGAAAGCAGCAGCCATGCCCGGGGGCGTCTCGGCCTGTCCGTCAACGTCAGGTCCCGTACCTCGGCCTCTTCGTCACCGCCCTGATGCATGTGCATGTATTAAAAGCTCCGCCCACCTTTTATTCCTCTGTTTTTACTCCTCCTTCCTGCCCTCCCTCCTCCTCCTCCTTCTCTTTTTATTTTGCTGAGCTCTTCGTTTCGTTCCCCGTCTCGTCCCCCTACCCCCTGAAAAGTGTCTGTCCTGTTCTGATCTTCTCTCTCTCTCTCTCTCTCTCTCTCTCTTCCTTGTTTTCTCTCTCTCTCTCTCTCTCCATCATTCTCCATCATTCTCAGCCCATTGCATCTGTTCTGATCTGATTTAATCTTCTCTGTTCTCTCTTCCTCTCTCTCTCTCTCTCTCTCTCTCTCTCTCTTTCTCACTCTTACTTTTGTTTCTCTCTCTTCCTTCTTTTTTTCTCTCTTCCTTCTTTTTTCTCTCTCCTCCGTTTGTTCTCTCTCCTGTTTTTTTTTCTTTCTCTCTTTAACATTCTTTTTTTCTTTATTTTTCCCTTCCTTCCTTCTTTGCATCCCACCCTGTCCTGACCTGATCTCTGATGTTCTCTCTCTCTCTCTCTCTCCATCTTTCTCCCACCCACTACTTTGCTTCTATTTTGTTCTGATCTCTCTCTGTAGCTTTCTCATCTTCTCTCTCTCTCTCTCTCTCTCTCTCTCCGTCTCCCTCTCTCTCTCTCTGTGCGTTCTCCCCCGCAGGCTCAAATTACACACCCTGGCTTTTGATGGAAGGTTGGGATAGTGTTTTGAGAGACAGCAACACGGTGTTGCAGTCACCAGAGCTGCACGGATCAGTAACACCCGGTTAGGTTGAGGCCAAGTGCAAATGAAAGCAACGAAGGAGAGAGAGAGAGAGAGAGACGCAGAGGGAGAAAGGGAGAGAGGGAGAGATGCAGAGGGAGAGAGAGAGAGGAAAGGTTCCATTCGCACCTGAGATGAGAAGGGAGCAGCCTGTTTTCTGCTTCACTCCACATATGCGCCCCATGTTTGTGTGTGTGTGTGTGTGTGTGTGAAGTTGGGACTAGTCCGTGCCCCGCTACACACAGGACAGCTCCGTCATGCTTCTTCACTTGTGTATATCTGACCCGGGGATTGGGTCTTTTGTGTGATTATATGATATAAAAGTGGCAAGACTTGGAGTTAAACACACACACACACACTTTAAGGAGTGCCAGTCATGTGACATGGTAGCTGTTCTGAAGTGCTGAATGTATATCTTTGCATGCTTAAGTGTGTGCGTTTGTGTTCGTGTGTGTGTGTGTCAGTGTTGGGAGTAATGCATTACAAAAATAACGAGTTACAGTAACGGATGACTTTTTGCTGTAACGTAGTAATGTAAGTCACTACTTATCAATTTTGGTACATGTTCAGTAACGCATGCGTTACAAAGCACCTTTAACCAAAAATGTATTTGTTTAAAAACAGCAAGACCGCGAGACATCATGTTAATTATCTGTGATAAAAAATTGCGGGAGAGTTGTATTTCCTGTCCGTAGTTAGTTGAGCCCCTTGCACAGTGCATCACATAAGGCTTGCTTCTCCGGTACTTTCGCGAGGTTTGCGTGTTACTTTGAGTTCGTCAGGGACAAGGACAAAAAGAATGTTTTAGTCAAGTGCAGTCTTTGCCCAAACCCTAAAGAACTATCGACGTCAAGAAACAGCAGCAGCAATTTGAAAAAACACCTCGAGTGCTGCCGTGCAAACACTCAGCTGACTGAGAAGAGAAGGAAAACGGGCGACGAGAGTGACCAGCCAAGGCAGCAGAAATTAAGTTTCACACGGTCTGCCATCATGCCACTTCAACCTTGAGAATGATCTCATCATCTCATACTAGAATGTCAAGTTATATCTTCAGTTATTTTGGTGAAAGTAACGGAAAAGTTACAGAAGTCATGTAACGATTACGATCTGAGACAGTAATATTGTAAGGTAGCGGATTACATTAGTGTATTACACTTTGCAAGTTACTTGCACAACACTGGTGTGTGTGTGTGTGTGTGTTTTGCAGGTAAGTATATGTGTGTGTATGTTCTAAAGGTGAGTGTGTGTGTGTGTTTTACAGGTGAGTGTGTGTTTGCCTGTCTACCTATCTATATAATATTTTTGTGTCATTTTCAGTGTGTGTGTGTGAGAGTGTGTGTGTGTGTGTGTGAGTGAGTATGCGTGTTTTTGTATTATAGTCTTGGGTGTCTCTGAGTATGTGTGTTTTAGTGTATTTTTAGTTGTGTGTGTGTTACAACAATATTTTCTAGAAATCTGTGTGTGTGTGTGTGTGTGTGTGTGCAAGGTCATGTTTGTGTCTGTAGTGCAGTACTGTATGTGTGTGTGTGTGTTTACCTGTGTGAGTGTATTGCATCCCCACGTGTGTGTTTGTGTGTGTGAGTGTGTGTATGTGTGTGTGTGTGTGTGTGTGTGCGTCTGTGTCTACCACATCTCTCCTCCTCCTCCTCCACCTCCTCCTCCTCCCGCGTTGAGGTCCAGCAGCAGCAGCAGTAGCGGCGGCAGCAGCAGCATCACTAATGCCATTAGTGCAGCGACAGATCAGTCGGGTGTCTGCTGCTCTGCCCCCTGCTCCACTCTCCTCTAATCCCATCCCACTCTCACAGGAAGAGAGGGAGAGCCAGAGAGAGATGGAGAAAGAGAGAGAGAGCTAATAAATAAATGAGAGGATGCAGGAGGCAAAATATATATATATATAAATTACATCCTCGCTTCTCGTAAATCATGTTGCCAACTTCCAGTAGACAGGAGGGCGGAGCTTGAGAGCCGAGGAGACAGAGGGATGAGAGAGAGAGAGAGAGAGAGAAAGAGTGCGGGAAGCGTTTCCATTCCTCTCTTCCTCTCTCCCTCTGTCTCTCTCTCTCTGGCCGTGTAGACTCTGGAGGTTTGGTGTCTAGGTGTTTTTAATTGATTTTTGATTAGCTAGACAAGGGGGGAGCGGGGGATCCATTAGCATGAGAGAGATAAAAAGCGAGGGGGAGGGAGGTACGGATAAACGAATGGGTAGAGTGGCATTTTTGACATGCACCGCGGGGACCGAAAGAGCATCGCTCACTTTTTACCCCCCCCCCCACACACACACATACACACACATACACACAAACATACACACACTTTCTCCTGCTTAATTGAGTCAATTATTTTGCTTAATTACTCACAATGGCTGGGTTCCGCGCAGAGACAGCAACTTTTTTTTCCGCCAGTCTCCCGATGACGACCCGCTCGTTAGCACCCGCCTTCCGAGGTGTAACTACTACTAATACGAGAGCAAAGTGATCAAACGGATTCATATTCCGTTCACGAACGAGCTCGCGTACGCCGATAGGCTCCGAGGTTTTCATCTGCAGATTCATAAAAAGCCTGATGCTTTGTTGAAGTTGTTGGTGAGGCAGTTGGTGACACAAGCCTTGGGCGTTCACCCCGTGATCAGAACGTGGCAGGTTCGAATCCAGGATCGGTAAAGGTACCACTGAGGTACTCATGAGCAAGGTACCGTCATGGATGGGTCAAAAGCAGAGGTCACATTTCGTTTGGTTCACTATTTGCTGTGCCGTGGTGTGTTGACAATGACAAAAATAAACATTCACTCGAAAACGTGGACGAGCACATCTCAAATACAGTGAGACCTCGGTACTCCAACTTAGGGTGTATTCACACCAGGAAAGTCTGTTAGTTCACTTGCTTTGCAAATAAAATGTTAATTTTTTTCTTTGGTGCGGTTCGTTTTCACATTGTAGCACAACAGCTTTAGGGTGTGTTCACACCTGTCTTTTTTTAGTTTGCTTAAAACAAACCTAAGTTGGTTTCCTCCCTTGGTTCGGACCTTTTGGACAGGTGTGAATACAAGCACCCGAACTCAGGGGCACTCACTGGAACGAGCGGACCGAGACCCAGCTGAAGAGGTGGTCTCGGTTCGGTTCCAAACCAGCTCGTTGGTACGGTTGGTTTAAGGTGTGAAAGCAGCCCGACCTCGATCCGACCCAGGTGCTAAAAGCATTATTTTTTGGATTTAACGGGCTCCCGTCGTTGTCACGCATTACTGCACAACACACACCAAGACGTGTATAGCCAATGCTAGAAATGAGGTTAACGTGGAGCTCCTTCGCAGCTGTCTTTCAGCACGTCTTCACTGTTGCTAAATTACTAGCATCATATTGTAAAACTCAAACGCTAATGACGCTCAAACGTTTCTGCAAAAGTGTGTAACTGTAGAAACCTTATCGCGCTATAAGGACAAGCGGAACAACACGCGAGATTGAGAGCCGTGTGTGTTCAGGGCCGGCGCTTCCATAACGCGCGTCACGCACTGCGCAGACAACCAAGTGCCAAAAAAAATCGGAGCGTTATCGAACCGTTATCACGTCCACGTATCGGATCTGTGAAAAAGACATCTGAAAAAGTTGTTATAAAAAATACTTGCTTTAAAGTCTCAAAGTTGGGCGCTGACTTCCTCGCTTCCATTTACACACACACACACAGAAAACCGGTGTTCTTCTCCTAATATGCGCTGTGCAGGTGGGACGAGGCCCTCATCAAGGAGGAAGAGGAGGAAGAGTGCGGTAATGGAGCGATGATGGCCGGCGAGCCGGGCGAGGAGAACGGGGGTTACGCCTTATGGATGTGGGCTTTTGGGCCAATGTTGTTTCACTAATTGTGGCTTGTGACTAATTGGCGTATTAGCGAAATCCATTCCAGGCCGGCGGTGAGCGCTGTAAGGGACGCCTCCTAGCTCATTACGGCCCTCGCGTTCCGGGAGGATCCGGCATGTTTTTACGGAAGGGGGTGGGGAGTGGGGGGGGGGATGGGGTGGCAACAACAACTAACCCACCTCCCAATCGGTCAGGTGAGAGTGGCAATTAAGAAAACTGCAAGCGGTTACGAAAAGCCCGGCAACGCACTACTTTGTAGAAGGCGTAATTTAGCGGCGTCTCTGGTGCCCGGCGTTAAATTGCCACTGATCCGAGGCAAATTTCTCGGGATCTCCGAAGAGGACGGCAAAATTGATGGGGAAAGTGAGTTTGTGTGGGTGTAAATGTGTACACAGAGTCACACACACACACACACACACAAACCCTGAGGCTTAGACCATAAGACGCAGTGCATTACGGCTCTAGAAAAGAGACGCGCTTGCACAATGGACAGCGTTCGGCTCATCAGCGCCTCTCTGTAAGGCACATTATCTCCGCCGGCTTCTCTTTAAGGCTTTTTTGGACGCTGAATTTCTACCGCGCCGCTCACATAATGACTCTGTAAGAACTCTCTAAGCCAACTAATCTCTACAAATGCGCAAAAAAACAAAACGACGCAGGGGCTCGGGCCGACGCAATCAGACCCCAGACTTACGTCGAGCCGGGCCGAGATGAAATGAGCAGGGTTCTGGGTCGATAGCAAACTCGGGGAGGGGGAGTAAGTGTAATATTATGTGTAATCTCGTATTTTTTTGTGGCTCGGCTTTATTTGCGACGCCGCAGAGTTTGAGAAAGAGACGCGCCGTTCGCCGCTATTCTCCAAATACGCATTTGTTGAGTTTTCAGTGACTTGAGCGAGTTTCAATTTGGGATTTTAATCGGCGTTTTGGCAGGTTTTAAACGTCAGCTTTATGCTTTGTCGCGAATATTGAGCATCTGTTACTGTTGTTCAGGGAGATGTCAGCAATGCTATTACGCGTACGCCTCGCGGTTTTCATTGTCTCTTGTTTCATTTGCTTCTACAGCTCCATCACCTCATCTCTTTCTCCAACTCCCTTTTCAGATTTTGTGCTTAATTTTTTCAATCTTACAGCCTCATATATAAGCTGTCACAATGCTAAAAAGAATGAAAGACACCAAGAAAAGCATGAAAATTATTTTATTATCCAAATTATACTGTCATCATTATTTAACAATATTATTAATTTAATAGGAAGATCACCGGTTCGAATCCCAGATCCCGGAGGTACTCATGAGCAAGGTACCGTCCCCAAGCACCGCTCCCTGGGTGCTGCCCACTGCTCCTTCATGGATGGGTCAAATGCAGAGGTCACATTTGGTTGTGCTGCGCTGTTCTGTGTTCGCAATGACAAAATAATCACTCACTTTCACTCACCTAATATAAATCATCCTTCAGACCCTCCAGGATTTTGTGATGTTGCAATCGCAACTATTAACGCAAATTCAGCCAAATCCTCGTAAATTCATTACTACCGTGTAATGTTGGCCAATTACCATAAACTTTTGACCAATCATTGTCGTTTCCCACAAAATGTTGAGCCATACGTCAGCGAACTCACTTTCTCGCTACGTTTAGAACACGCAGGAAACGTTTGTGATAAAACACCTCACGTTTACCTTCTAAAATAACTAAATGATTAATGGTTAATAAAAATAATAGTGGTTTTGTTCCCTTTATTTTACTTCATTGTTAAATAATCACTATAAAGGGGGACAAGATCGCACATTTTTCCGCAACTTTGACTTGCTCCCTCAACTTTATTGCAACAAAACTTTCTTTGCAATTTTTTTGAAAAGCTGCCACAAAATCAGACGTTTTAGGCCGCAACAGTCTCAAAAAAGGCCCACAAAATTCTGCATATATCTACAGAGTTACAGTATGTTACTAACATAACTACTTTTCAGTACAATCAGAAGTTAGCTTCTAGCTTGAAAAGCTACTATTTAAAAACAGCTTGCTGAGTTATTATTTGTTTATCTGGCAAAAAATTCTGAAAGGTGAGACTCAGTTGTGGTACGGTCTTTAATGAATCACAGAGTTGAACATGAACGGGGGTACAACGCCAGTGACGTTTTGCAAACACAGGCTTGGCAGGTAGCAAAAATCAAGGTCCAAGAAACCAGCAAAATCCAAACACAACACTTCCAACTACGGCTCGCTATGCAACTAGGTACTGTACTCCTGCAACTCCGAGTTCTTAAATAGATGGCCAACTGGAAGCTGAAAACCTATTTGTACATTAGGATATGAGAGTCCCTAGTGGTGAGGAGGGTGAACAGCCACAGTTTATCAGTTTATCGCAGATGGATCAGGTGAAGCAAAAAGTCTGACATCAGTCTTTTTATTTTTCAATTAAAGATGTTAAAATATTTCCAGAAGAAGAGCACTATAAAAACCTCCCACCCATCCGTCTGTCGTTCCCCTCCCCAACCAATTTACCAGCAGTAAAACTAATATTGTCTTTAATCAGATGCAATTAGGGCGCCGAGTTAAGATCTCCTCCCAATTAAAACTCATTAGACCCCTCTAATAACATTAGAGGAGTCTTGGGTAACCGCCGCTCATCTGGGCCGGGGCGACGGAAGAGCGCGGGGGCTGAAAACGTCTCCTTGCCCCCTTCACCACACCCCCACCAGACACATCACGCACCAGGATGAGTCCTCACCGCCCCCCGGCATGTTATGAAGTTGCAAGTCAGGCTGAAGGCTAACAACTCCTCGTCCATGCTTTTAGCCTTTCTGGAGGAGAACTACGTTTTTGTGCATGATGCTGTTCCATATTAGATTATGTTTACATCATGAATAATGTAATTAATGCTTTTTTATGCAATTCAGTTTTTGTGCACAGAACTACTCAAAAATAATTTCACATACAGAGGAAGGAATATAACGTCCGCTAAGTTCAAAGTCTGTTATCGTTAAAATTTCACTCACTCTTAATGACTAGCGGAGATGTCAACCCACTGATGTGGAGATCACTAATCAGAGGCTCGGTCTTGTCTCGGTCTCAACACACTCGGGTCTCGGTCTCTTCTCAGTCTTGGCCCTTCAGAGTCTCGGTCTTGTTTCGGTCTCAACACACTCGGGTCTCAGTCTCTTCTCGGTCTTGGCCCTTCAGAGTCTTGGTCTTGTCTCGGTCTTAACACACTCTGGTCTCGGTCCCGTCTTGGTCTCGGCCCTTCAGAGTCTTGGTCTTGTCTTGGTCTCAACACACTTGGGTCTCGGTCTCTTCTCAGTCTTGGCCCTTCAGAAGCTTGGTCTTGTCTCGGTCTTAACACACTCTGGTCTCGGTCTCGTCTTGGTCTCGGCCCTTCAGAGTCTTGGTCTTGTCTCGGTCTCAACATACTCGGGTCTTGGTCTCTTCTTGGTCTTGGCCCTTCAGAGTCTCGGTCTTGTCTCGGTCTCAACACACTCGGTTCTCGGTCTCTTCTCAGTCTTGGCCCTTCAGAGTCTGGTTTAAAATGTATATTGTTTAATGTATATTTTAGTATTTTTACTTATTTATTGTTTATTCCATGTGCCTAGTCGTGCCACTGCCTATTTATTCTCTGTTCTACTGTTCTTTGTTTGTTTGCACTGGAAATAACCTGGAGCCACGTCGTCTTGTCTCTCTATGTATCTGTACAGTATATAGCAGAGATGACAATAAAGTTGACTTTGACTTTGACTTTGGTCTTGTCTCGGTCTCAACACACTCGGGTCTTGGTCTTGGTCTCTTCTCGGTCTCGGCCCTTCAGAGTCTTGGTCTTGTCTCGGTCTCAACACACTCGGGTCTCAGTCTCCTCTTGGTCTTGGCCCTTCAGAGTCTCGGTCTTGTCTCAGTCTCAACACACTCAGGTCTCGGTCTCTTCTCGGTCTTGGCCCTTCAGAGTCTTGGTCTTGTCTCTGTCAACACACTTGGGTCTCAGTCTCTTCTCGGTCTTGGCCCTTCAGAGTCTCGGTCTTGTCTCAGTCTCAACACACTTGGGTCTCGGTCTCTTCTCAGTCTTGGCCCTTCAGAGGCTTGGTCTTGTCTGGGTCTTAACACACTCTGGTCTTGGTCTCGTCTTGGTCTTGGCCCTTCAGAGTCTCGGTCTTGTCTCATTTTTAACACACTCTTGAGTCGGTCTCTTCTTGGTCTCAGCCCTTCAGAGTCTTGGTCTTGTCTTGAACTCAACACACTCTGGTCTTGGTCTTGGCCCTTCAGAGTCTCGGTCTTGTCTCATTCTTAACACACTCTTGAGTCGGTCTCTTCTTGGTCTCAGCCCTTCAGAGTCTTGGGCTTGTCTTGGTCTCAACACACTCTGGTCTTGATCTTGTCTTGGTCTTGGCCCTTCAGAGTCTTGGTCTTGTCTCAGTCTTAGTTTAGGTGGTCTTGTCCCCAACTCTACAATTAAGCCTTCTTTGAAAAAAGAAAGTCCAACATCACACCAGAACCAAAGATTTAACAAGAAATTCTAAACCACAACATTGGTGGTGAAGATTTTAGGTACAAAAATCCTAAAAATTTTTCACAGATTTCACAGTAAGTGTTATTCAAACACAATATAGTGAAAATTACAGTACTTATTACAATTGAAAAGCTTCAAAAGGTCAGTAGATCACAGTGTTTAAGTGGAACTGTCCAATCCTCTCAGATGTGTAGACAATGTGTGTCTCTTCTCATCCATGATGCTGAAACTGAAGAGGGAAGGTATACAGGTTAATAGGCATCCTGTCCTTGGCCATGGAATGAAGAGAGTTAGTAAAGAACGACAGTGATGGATGGACATTTGGATGGACGTCTGGTTATTTTATGGTAAAGTTGTCCTTGTGTGTAGAGATACTGTACCTGGAGCTCTGTTTTAGGTTAAAAGGCAAGTTAATGTGTAAAATGTTATACAGCAGCCAATGAAAGCAGTTAGTGTTAATCACTGTTACCTGATCCCCATATGTTACATCAATTTTTGTCCACATTAGCATCTTTAATGTTAAAATTAGACTGTCCTGTGTTTTCAGATGTTCAGAAGGTTCTCTGATGTAACTAATAAACACTGTTTTACGCAGGAGCCTCTCTATCTCAGAATCACAAATAGACAGATTTATTAAAGCCCCAGGCATTGGGTTTGGTGTGTTTTAGTTGCTATGGGCTTGATGTTCTTCCAAAATCCTCAAAGCGACACTGGCTTTGATTTGTTCTTTCATGGTGATTATTTATTCACAGGAAATTCGGATCTCCTGTTTCTTATCGTAGGTATCATTTACACTTCATTTCGTTCTTAAACACACAGACATATATGGGCATATATAGCATATCCTTTGGAAAATGACGGATTAAAACTGGTGAGGTCAATGTTGATATCATTTGTGTAACGTGTAGATTTCTTGTTGAAATTGAATGGAAGTCAAAGTAAAAGTGAGTGTTTATTTGTCATTGTGAACACACCACAGCACAGCACACAGTGCACCACAATGAAATGTCACCTCTGCATCTGACCCATCCATGAATAAACAGTGGGCAGCTGACATGGCCAGCACCCGGGGAGCAGTGCTTGGGGACGGTACCTTGCGGCAACTTTACCAGTCTGGGATTCGAACCAGTGACCTTCTGATCACGGGAAACAAACCCAGAGCTGTTATAGCTGATGTAAGTCTTTCAGGCTGCAGTTTGTTAAGCTTTCCCCAAATTTTCCCAGATTCTTGAGTATAACACATGCAAAGAAAATGCTCCGACTAATTTAACGTAATAAAATACTTTTCACTCCAAGGTGATGACATATGTAAATATGAAGAAGTGTGATTCACACACACACACCCCACACGCCCACATCAGGAAGTGTGAGACCCAGTTGTGCAGGCTGCATCTGTGCCATTTAAAAAGCCAAAGCATTACTTATTCGGTTTAATTTTGCAGACATTTTCACATTTTTCCTGCAGTGTTTTTGGATTCAGGCACACCTACCGCTTACCTGTCAACACCACCAAATGAGGTTTACATTCTGCTGTTGCAATGTGAAATTAGATTGATTTTTCTTCCACTAATGGTTTTGGACACCGATTGGGCTTATCTGTATTTAATTTGATTTTTTTTTTAAAACACGGCTAAGTATGGCAAAAACAAATATTTTACCTGAGATAACTTTAGACAGCTGGTTTCCATGAGCCACTGGGAGAAAAATCATCATTATTTTTCCTTGAGCAATGGCTGCCTGTTAACTGTTTACTCTGCAGCTGACAGACAAGGAGTAGGAGGATCCCCAGAACTCGAAATTTAGGGAAGAATGATGTGAAAATAGTGGCTTAATTTGGAGAAGTAACATTGCTGTAATAACTGAGAATTGGGAATTTTTAATAATGCAGAACAGTAAAAACTACGTTTCGGCCATAATCAGACACAGTTCAACTCCAAGAGACCAGTAATGACAGACAAACCATACTCGGTGAAAAGCAAATACAGAAAAAAGCAGTTGGTGGCGTAATGGTAAGGTGTTCGCACCATGATCAGAAGGTCATTCGTTCAAATCCAGGACTGTTAAAGGTACCACTGAGGTACTCATGAGCAAAGTACCGTCACCAAGCACTGCTCCCTGGGCGCTGCCCTTGTTAGCTGCCCACTGCTCCTTCACGGATAGGTAAACTACATCGGTTTTAATAATCGACAAACCCATAGAATTGAGCATCAATAATATTGTCACGTTTAAAAATTGCATCAGACTTTGTGATTGAAATCGTATCAGGCTTTGTGACATTGGCACAGATCAAATCATTGTTCACTGATTCAATATAGCATATGTTAAAATTTGTGATTTACACCCCTACAGATGGTAAAATTTGAACCCACAACTTCTTTTTTAGTCCAGAGGTGAATATCCTACCACTAGACCACCACCACCACCACCCAATTTTACAAAATACTCTTTCTTGTAATCTTTTTTTTCTACATTCAAATCTGTTACCGTGTCAAATCTATTGCCGTGGTTTGCTGTCTCATGGAGGTCGGTTATCAAAGTAAAATGCTGTAGACCATCAGGTGCTTGACACCAATTGTGGGGGTAATTACCAGAGGGGCAACCATCCTCTAACCCTCCCCACTTTCAAATTGCTTTCCTGTGTCAATCAACAAAGTCATTCCGGTTCACGAAGGAGCTGTGAGAACCAACGCGAGCAGGAGGTAAGTTGGAGGAATGAGGTGGGGTATAATTGAAAGTAATTGAGCACAGGTTTTGACATCCTCTTCGGAGGAAGGTTGCGCGAGAGCTGCCGAAGGCGGATGAGAAGGGGTGAGCGAGGTGAATTCGGGCGAGACAGGTGAGCGAGCGTGCCGAAGAGACAGTCAGATTCCAGCGATAATGAAGCAGCCGCCTCTGATTTCCCTTTCCACGGCCCTGGAGAATAGCGACGGCTTATCGCCGTAATCAGACCCCGCGTGTCTCCCTGTCACTCGCGAGAGGGTGGAAGCACACCTTTGATCCTGAGACCGTTACCGCCACAGACCTGCCGCTCGGCCCGGAGGCCTTATTTTTCCGCCGACCTGACTAAGGCTGGGTGATGCGTCATTTTGGCATTGCGATGTGCGAATGGGCAATAGTTGCATCGCAGGACGTACACGTGGAGACGAGTAAAACAGTTAAAACATCACTCTGATTCTCACAGTTGAAGTCTGTGCTACAGCTCTTTTACTGTTTACTGATGCCTCTGGGTCGAGTATAGCTGGCTGATATATCGCTCCAGCATCATCAGTAAGATATGAAAATCGCTGATAGTTGCATCGCAAGTGAAACTTGTCATGCTATAAGAGTTGATGCCACTCATCCTGGGGGCTTATTTTCCTGTGAGCCGACTAAAGCTGGGCGATGTATCATTTTGGCATCGTTATCACAATGTGCAAGTTGGCAAGTCACTTTGGTGCCAAGTAAAACTAATGATGTCAAACGTGTCATATTACAACTTTTTTGTTGTTTGATGCAAAAGAAAAACTTGGCCAGCTGCTCATTTTCTGGGGCAGTTTTTAGCGTAACGGTTAGGGAGTTGGCCCCATGAACAGAAGGTTGCTGCTTCAAGTCCCGGGGTACTCATGAATAGAAATAGAATCTACGAACACTGCTCCCCAGGTGCTGCCCATGTCTGCTGCCCACTGCTCACTAATAATAATAATAATAATAATAGTATAGGAACAAGTGGCAATATTGAGGGGTCCAAGCAAAAGTCTCAAGAAGCAGCACAAATGTAGCTGATGGACATTCTTTGAGACAAAGCTAAACCAAGTGAGACAGCTGTGGTTTACGGCAGTTGACGGCTATGTTTGTAGGAAAATAATAATAATAAGAAGAAGAAGAAGAAGAAGAAGAAGAAGGATTACAAGAGAGGTCCATAAGCACCTTGTGCTTGGACCAATAATAATAATAATAATAATAATAATAATAATAATAATAATAATAATAATAATAATA
>JAVGVS010000607.1:0-40928 GCA_032718565.1 Distichodus sexfasciatus | reverse complement strand
GTGTGTGTGTGTGTGTGCGTGGAGAGAGAGAGCGCCTCGCTCCGTGGTTTCCTCTTAACGCAGACTCAGTGCCGCTGTTGAGTCCGTGTCGTGTGGACGTTGTGTCGGTGGCGCCTCTCTCTCTCTCTCTCGTCTCATCTCTTCTCGCGCCTTTAAACCCGTGAGGTCCGTGACTAATCGACCGACTTTTATTTTCTTTTATTTCATTTCATTTCGACGCCGTCTGTGGAGCGCGAGCCCGCGCCAAACATGTCGCATTTCCCGCCGCCGTCCTCCTCGTTAATCTCCCGCTCGTTCCCCTCCGTGGCTCCGGACCGCGTCCTATCACGACCTGGAGGAAGCCGCACGGCGTATTAAACACTGTTACCACCACCACCATCACCACCACCACCACCATCATCATCATCATCCTCATCATCCTCATCATCAACAACAACATTTATTATTGTTCTTCTTTATGCATCCGCACGGAAGGAAAGAGGGAGAACGAGAGCGAGGAAGAATGAATGAGTCGCACTGAGGGAGAAGAGGAAGAAGAAGAAGAAGAAGAAGAAGAAGAGGAAGGAAGGAAGGAGACCGGAGGAATCAAGGTTAGGTACGAACCCAGGTTTCCATCACCTATGTCGTGTTCGCGTTCTCGGCTTTGCCAGTCTGGTGCCACAGCGAATGCCAGCCTAGAATTTCTCCGTGGCATCACTAAAACCAGGATTTATTAAAGTTGATTTTACTGCAGATGCGCGTTATAAAGCCGTTTTCTTTCTCCACAGTGCGTCATTTGCGTTGGATTAAATGGGATATGTGGGTCATTTTGGGCAGCAAGAGCAGGCTTAGGACAAGATGTATTAAAGTTTATTTCACTAAAAATGCCCTGTGAAGCTTTATCAGCATTCGTCACTCAGAATGCCGGTTAAAACCGCCGTGCAATTCCGCACTCACAGGTTATATCAGTGCAATTTGCTGTTTGTCCTTTAAGGTGCGTCCTGTTTGTGATGCTGCGTGCGTTATAAGAGATGCAGAACGGCGTCATAACGCACACAGGCTCTTTTTTTGGGTGTAGGATTGCGGATTTAAACAGTTTGCTTTTGTGCGTCGTGCGTAAATCCGATGCCATTTGATGTGTGTGTGTGTGTGTGTTGTGTTGTGTGCGTTTGCGTGTGTGTCGCATTTAACCTGCGCCATTGCTGCGAGTGTGCGCGATGTTACGGAGAGTATGATTTGAGTTACTGTATATTTAATGAGCGAGTAATGATACAGCTGCTTGGTGAATATTCTCTTAATAAAGAGAGAGAGAGAGAGAGAGAGAGAGAGGTTGTGATTTTTTTTTCTCCACAAATCCATAAAATTAAAGCTGTCAATAATAACTCACAAAAACGTAGGTGATATTTAAGGAGTGTGTAATGAGAAAAAGAGAGGGCTCGTGTTTTACCTTCACACTTATAATAAAAGTTTCCTCATTATGCTACAACGCTGCACACAGAAATACTCTGTATTTAATGAGTGTGTAATGATACAGCACAACAATCAGGTTGACGAATATTCTGGTGCTGAGAATGAACGTGTGAGAGGAAGAGAGAGAGAGCTTGTACTTTTCACAAATCCATAAAATGAAAGCTCTCAATAATAACTCACAAAAAAGTGGGCGATATTTAAGAAATGAGTAATGATGCAGAATTAACGATCTCATTTTTGTCATCTGCTGCTCAGAAAAATCATGAAAATCATTGTGGTCTTCCTAAAATGCTTCAATTCACTTTTATAATAAAAGTTTCCTCATTATGGGACAACGCCAGACACAGAAATTTATCTATATTTAATGAGCGAGTAATGAAACAACACAACAATGTGTTTGGTGCGAAAATTCTGATGCTGAGAATAAAGAGAGAGAGAGAGAGATTGTGCTTTTCACAAATCCATAAAATTAAAGCTGTCAATAATAACTCAAAAACGTAGGTGGTATTAAAGAAATGAGTAATGATGCAGAATAACATTTATTTTTGTCATCTACTGTTCCGAAAAATCATGAAAAAGACAGCGCTTGTGTTTTTCCTAAAATGCTCCAATTCACACTTATAATAAAAGTTTCCTCATTATGGGACAACGCCAGACACAGAAATACTCTATATTTAATGTAGTAATGATACAGCATCACAGTCTGGTTGGTGAATATTCTGGTGATGAGAATAACACATAAAAGGGAGAGAGAGAGAGGTTGTGCTTTTCACAAATCCATAAAATTAAAGCTCTCACAGTAATAACTCACAAAAAAATGCAGGTGATATTACAGAGTATATGTAAGAAATGAGTAATGATGCAGAATATCTCCCATTTTTTGTCATCTACTGCTCAGAAAAATCATATGAGGAAAAGAGAGAGCTTGTGTTTTTCCTAAAAAGCTTCAATTCACACCAGAGGTGTCAGAAGCATTTGTAATGTTGGGGGGACACACACTGGCAGAGGGTCTGGGGGCCCTAATATTTTACATGGTAAATGTGGGGGTCCAAACGAATAATTTTGAAATGTGGGGGGGGGACATGTCCCCCTCAAAAATAATGGCCGCGACGCGTGTGATTCACACAAAAGTTTGCTCATTACGGGACAACACTACACAGACATATCCTCTATTTAATGTAGTAATGATAACAATGTGGTTGGTGAGAATCTTCTGGTGCTGAGAATTAAAATGTAAGAGGTTGTGAATCGTGCTTTTCACAAATCCATAATATTAAAGCTTCAATTAAAGCTCTCACAATAAAACCTCAGTTTTGGATTAATGTGTGTGACATCACATATAGTATATTTAAGAAACGAGTAATGGTGCAGAATAACATTTATTTTTATCATCTAGAGCTTAGAAAAATCATGAGAGAAAAAGAGAGAGTTTTTTTTTCCTATAATGCTTCAATTCACTCATAGTACAAGTTTACTCAGTATAAACTCTGTATTTTTGGACCCGTGTACATGTATGCGGATATTTTTATAAACACATTTTTTTTATGCGCTTGGGCCTTTCGTTTGCCACCTCAAATGCATATTTTTTAAAACGCCCTCCAAAGCGTAGATTTTTCAAAACACGTGTAAACCAAATGCCCAAAGGTATAAAAATAATATATTTTATAAAAAATATCCACATACGTGTAAAAACAGGCCCCAGATGTAGTAATGATACAGCATAACATTGTGGTCGGTGTGAATCTTCTGGTGCTGAGAATAAAAGCATGAGAGAGAGGTCGTGTTCTTCATGAAACCATAAAATGAAAGCTTCAATGAAAGCTTCTCTGTTTTGGGTAAAATGCGGATGATGATCGAGTGAGTATATTTATGGAATGAGTAATGATGACGAATAAGAATCTTGTTTGCATCGTCTAGTGCTGAGAAAAAGAATAAATTTTTCCTTATTTGGGAAGATTATACTACAAACAGTATGATTTGAGTTATTCTGCGTTAACTGAGTAATGATACAGCATAACAGTCTGCTTTCCGGTGCTGACACAAAGCATGAGAGGGAGGTCGTGTTCTTTGTAAAACCTCAAAATTAAAGCTAATGTGTGTGTAATACCACAGTGCTATTTGGACGACTATATTTAAGCAATGAGTAATGATACGACATCCAAATCTAGTTTTGTGTCATGAAGTGCTGAGATTGTGTTTTTCATGAAAAATTCAAACGCACCATTTAGTTAATCCTCTCCCCGTGCTTTATTTGGGCTGATGTGGGTGATAGTGGAGACCATAAAAATTCTCTATAAAAAGTACTCTATATTTAATGAGTGAGTAATGATACGGCGTAAGAATGATCCAACATTGAGGAAAAAGTGTGTGTGTACGTGTGTGAGGGAGAGAAATCGAGGTTGTGTTTATTATGGAACCTTAATATTAAATCTGAACTAATGTGGGTGATATTATGGACCGTAACCATTTGAGTTACTCTATATTTAATGAGTGAGTAATGATGTGACATAAAAATTTGTGTGTAATGTTGTACTTAAGGGTGGGAATTCATAGGATTCAATCAATATCAGTGCCATTGTCGATTCTGCCTATCAGTCCAATTCCTTATCAATTCTCGTATCGATTCCTGAGTAGTTTTTTGAGTGTGACGAAAGTAGTTCTACACAGTCGTCTGCACCAAAAGCAGACATTTTATTTTTCCTAAAACGATGTCTGCACAAGACTGTGAACATCAACACATTCATATTCATATTCAGAGTTTTTATTCTGCAGAGATATTCTATGGCTTAGTACCTTGAAGAATAATAAGCTTAGTGCAGGTGGAAACACTTCTTTATCCGTTTGGGATCCATCTAGATATAGAATAACATTATTAAATAAAAAATCATGAATTGATATTTATTTTTAACTCTCTAACATTATAAAATGCGGAAGACATATTTTCTGATTAATGGAAAATGAAGAAATACTGTAGTTTTGGTAATTTTTGAGCATTTGGACTCATTTTGGTCTATAACTCATTTTTGACTCATTTCTGGGAGAGAAGTACGTTTTTGTCTTGAGGGCGTTCCATATGAGAGCCGTGGCACAATAGCGCTGTGGACGCATGTCGGGAATAAATAAATATCAGGTAAACGGCTGTACTGTGAGTAGAACGCTGGTTGTTGTTGCTATTTATCAGCTAAAATACACGTTTTGTCTGTAATAAATGGGAAGATTTAACTGAACTGGAAGGTTTTAGTGAATGTTGGACTTCCCTGTGAGCAGCGCGTGTGTTTACATCGCGAGAAATATCATTTATGCGTCATGATTCCTCGCGGTTGAAGGTGAAGTCGCAGAGAGTGTGACGTAATGTAACCGCGACGCAAAACTTAGTGAAAACCGGAAAACGTGGTGCTGGGAAATGAGAGAATCGTTAAGAAGAATCGACAGCGTTGCAGGTGAACAATTTAGATGGAGTTGATCAATTAGAACCGGTCAGAACCCAGTCGGAACAGGGTTTCACTTCCTCCCCTTGTATGTGTGAATGGGAGTGTGACCGTGTGGTCCCCTGCGGTGTGTAGGCGCCTACCCCAAGTTGTCCCCCCACCTTGCGCCGCCTGTAAATTCCCGGGATAGGCTCCGATCTCCCCCGCGACCCCGGTTGGGGTTAAGCGGTTCGGAAAATAAATGAATGCTTCAATACGTAGATCTCGTCTTTCACCGGGGCCGAGGTCAGGGATCTGGTGCTTGAAAAGGTTGGTGACCACTGGTATATAGTCACATTGCAATGTGCAATAAAGGCAAATAAAATCCAAAAACGTATTTGCAAACTTAATCGGTTCTAATTTTCCATGAGGAGTCTGTCTGATAGAACATCATTTATTTTCCGGAATAGGGACTTTGGGATAAAGCTCAGGGAAATGTCATTTTTCTCTGCTTCTTAAATATTTAAATGGTAATGCTCGCCTCTCCAAAATCAACTCAGATTGTTCTAAAAAAACAGATTGGCAAAACGTAAAAACTCGCGATGCCAATTTTGTTCCCCAACGTCGCGCAGCCCCCAATTTAGAGTCTTCTTATCGTTCTACCGAATATTCTTTGGGACGGAAAATAGCGTGCAGAGACTTTGTGGCACCGACAAAACACAACGCTTCTTCCAACCCATTAAAGACTCTTTACCGAATCCCGAAATGCTTCTCCCGTGGCAGCACTCCAGAGAAGCCTTTTGGCACCTTTATTTTTAAGAGCGAGCTTTTCTGTTTTTCTCTCCCTCCGTCTTTTTTTTTTTTTTATCATAAGGCGACACACGGCGTGTTATACAAGCAAATCCGCATTAGAGCGCAGCCGAGCCCGAATGTGAGCCGCTCGTTAGTTTGTAATATACGGGGCAAAATCATAATCCCCCTCCTCCCCCCACTACATCCCCTAATAGAAAGCTCCGGGGCCTAGCGGCAGCACGTAGACCGGGCGCGTTTCACACTAGCGCTCGCGGCGGGGCGACGGACATCGGCCACGGTTGCTGGTTGTTGCGTAATCATGCTGTGTGTGTGTGTGTGTGTGAGTGTTCTGGGATGTGTGTGTTACTGCTAGAATGGGAGTACTGCTGTTGTTCCGTAGGTTATATTAGCGTTTGACTTGCTCAGATTGTTCTCCGCTAGCATTTATAAAACAAAATATTAGGAACGTTAAAAGTTTGATATTTGCGTTAAATTACACAGAAATAATGACATAACTCAATTTTTCACTAGGGACGCACGATAAGGGAATTATTGGCCGATGCCGATTTTTCATGCGCCGATACCAGTGACGGTAAACGAGGCAGGCAGACTGGAGCGTGGAGAAATTCCACTGCACGCTCAGAACTTCAACACCAAAATAGCACCATAACTCTGACATTTCGAACACAGCGCCAGGTCAAGTGAACGTGAAAGCAAGAGTGGAGCGAGGGCGGAGCATTTCCAGCGCAGTGCACCACATTTTAGGGAAAAGTCACTTCCTGCCCTATGTGGTCACTTACCAAGTCAAATAGGACACGTGTGACACTCCATGTACACTACCTAGTGCGTAGAGAGCCTTTACAACCCCGGCTATTTCCTGAGATGCATACTACCACACTATTAAGTGCGGGAGTACGCGGCTCGGGACACATTCGCTCAGTGAGGCAAACACGCAGAGTTGAGGGCGAAAAGACAGGAGATTTCGCTTGTGAACGTTCCACTGCGTGCTCAGAATTTTGGCACAGAATAGTGCCACACATTTTAAGACAGAAGAGGCGGGCCGTATAAAATTCAACCTCGGACTTTGGTCACATCTGGCACAAGCGCTACCTTTCCCACGTACAATAAAATATTGGCTGGAAATATCGGCCGAATCTAAGCATGGGTCCGACACTGATGGCTTAAATAGAAAGCAATTATCGGCCGATTCCGATACGATTCCGACACGATTCTGACATTATCGTGCATCCCTAGTTTTCATACTTCTGGAGACCCTTCGGACCCCTTGAATGATTTCGGTTGGTTTTGGGTGGTGTATGAAAATAGCAATTAGCTTGAGCCACTAATATCGTCATACACAGTATATATATATATATATATATACAGTACTGTGCAAAAGTTTAAGGCAGGTGTGAAAAAATGCTGTAAACAAAGAATGCTTTCAGAAATGGAAGTGTTAATCATTTATTTTCATCAATCAACAAAATGCAGTGAATGAACAAAAGAGAAATCTAAATCAAATCAATATTTGGTGTGACCACCCTTTACCTTCAAGACAGCATCAGTTCTTCTAGGTACACTTGCACACAGTTTTTGAAGGAACTCGGCTGGTAGGTTGTTCCAAACATCTTGGAGAACTAACCACAGATCTATAATCCTATAATCCTACAAAATAATATAATGACTATAATCCTACAAAATCCCTGACTTTGTGCAAGTGTACCTAGAAGAATTGATGCTGGTTTGAAGGCAAAAGGTAGTAACACCAAATATTGATTTGATTTAGATTTTTCTTTTGTTCGCTCACTTTGCATTTTGTAAATTGATAAAAATAAAAAATCATTATTTATATTTCTGAAAGCATTCTTTGTTTACAGCATTTTTTCACACCTGCCTAAAACTTTTGCGCAGTACTGTGTGTGTGTATAGATATTAGTATCTAGTCTTGGTCGTATCACACAGTCCTCACAGCATTGCGTCACTTGTCTCCCTAATTCCCAACTGAGTGAATCTTGGAATGCTGAGGGACAGTCTTGGCCCGCTCACGCACTAGTCTAAACAAAATCTTAGCTTCAGTCCTGTCCCGAACACTTAAGAAGGCCGAACCCATGTGGTCAGATAAAACACCCATTGTTTTTTAGTCTAGACTAAAGCTATCGATACGTTCCGTCGCTTAAAAAGAAGCAAGTTTCCACTGAGAATTTTGCGTCTCTTTTCCCGGCAAGACCTAATTTTGGTCCGAACCGCCGCTTCAACGCTCCCGTCGTCCGGAAAAGCGAGCCGCTCTATTTTGGAAGCTGGTGAGCTGCCAAACATCCCCCTCTCCTGTTAGAGAGAGAGAGAGAGAGAGAGATAGAGAGAGGATTTATGTCTTTCTGTCTGCATGTCACATCACTATCAGAACAATTATTCTAAGCTTTCAATGGATGAGTTATGGCCAGGCATTAGGACAATATTAATTATGCTGGCGTTTCTTGTAATGTGGCAGTAATCAGCGGGAGATTTGTGTCTGTCAGAACTCGGCCTCCTTCTCTCTTTCGCCGCTCGTTATGTTTTACGTGCGATAAACAGGATAATTGCAAAATATGTGGACTTTTAGCGGTTATTTTTAAACCTTTCTTTCCAGATCAGGTGCCTCAGGCTGTGCCGGATGATGAAAAATATGAAATTAAAACGTCTATCATTTCATATTATGTTCTGTTGTTTATTTCAGAGTGTCACAAATTACACAGTTTACAAGGTTTTTAATTTTGAGTGCACAGTGGAACTTTCGCGAGGAAAATCTTGTGTCTGTGTGCCGTGTTGAGGAGTAACGGAATACATGCACCAACGTTACATATTCAGGCAAAAAAATGATACAGTTACAGTTTGAATAGATGGCAATGAGATAACAGTTACATTGTTGAAAATAATGGATTTACATGACATTACATTTTTCTTCTTCACATGCTTATCCTATATTTCGCCAGAATTTCGCCACAAAATAACGCCATACATTTTAAGACAGAAGGCGCGGGACGTATAAAATCCCACCTCGGAATTTGGACAGAATTTTGCAACCTTTCTGACGTACATTAAATGCAAATTTCAAATTTGAGGGGCTTTACAACATCAAAATGTGCTCCGATAGTCACACAGTCTAAAGGTCCTCACTTCTATCTTTCAGGTCCTCGCTTAAAAATCGGCCTCGTTATTCACACACACACACACAATTTTTTCCTCATGAGAACCGGTCCTCACACACACACACACACACACACACACATCTCAAAAACAAGTGACAAATTTCAGTTTTTCCTGTCCTTCCTGTCTCACCTCCGTCCACCTAATAGCCCACTTTCACACTCACACACACTCCTCTCTCTCTCTCTCTCTCTCTCTCTCTCACACACACACACACACACAAACACTAGCTGGCTAAATAATGCATCCAAATATTTTGACACACAATTAAGAATGCTAGTGTGCATCATGGGATGTAGGCTGCCATTACAACCCAAATGCAGGGCTTGTTGGATGACATTTAATTTTATATCTCCCCCAAAAAAATCAGTGGTCTCGAGCGGTGGTCTGGCAGAACCAGTGCTGGAGCAGAGCAGATTTGCAATGCATTAAGGATTAGGAAGTGATTTGAGTTGCATAACATGTCTTTTTTAATAAAAGTTGTGAGTTTTTGTTAAGATATGTATATGTAAAGGTTCCAAAATTTTTACACCATTTTATTCATTAAAAATGCTTTTTTAGAGGCACTCTAATACAGTGCTGTGAAAAAGTATTTGCCCACTTCCTGATTTCTTATTCTTTTTGCATGTTTGTCACACTTATATGGTTCAGATTATCAAACAAATTTAAATATTAGACAAAGATAACCCAAGTAAACACAAAATGCAGTTTTTAAGTGATGATGAGGAAAAAAAACTATCCAAACCTACATGGCCCTGTGTGAAAAAGTAATTGCCCCCTAAACCTAATAACTGGTTGTGCCACCTTTAGCAGCAACAACCGCAATTAAGCGGTTGCGATAACGGGCAATGAGTCTTTCACATCGCTGTAGAGGGATTTCGGCCCACTCTTCTTTGCAGAAGTGTTTTAATTCAGCCACATTGGAGGGTTTCCGAGCATGAACCGCCTTTTTAAAGTCATGCCACAGCATCTCAATTGAACTCAAGTCCAGACTTTGACTAGGCCACTCCACAACCTTCATCTAGTTTTTTTAAGCCGTTCAGAGGTGCACTTGCTGGTGTGTTTTGGATCATTGTCCTTCAGCAGTTTTTGGTAGAGAGCAGAATTCATGGTTCCATCAATCACAGCAAGTCGTCCAGGTCCTGAAGCAGCAAAGCAGATCCAGACCATCACACTACCACCACCATGTTTGACTGTTGGCATGAAGTTCTTTTTCTGAAATGCTGTGTTACTTTTACGCCAGATGTAACAGGACGCACACCATCCAAAAAGTTCAGCTTTTGTTTCGTCAGTCCACAGAATATTGTCCCAAAAGACTTGAGGATCATCAAGGTGTCTTTTTTTGACAAAAGTAAGACCAGCCTTTATGTTCTTTTTGGTCAGCAGTGGTTTTCGCCTTGGAACTCTGCCGTGCATGCCATTTTTGCCCAGTCTCTTTCTTATGCTTGAGTCATGAACACTGACCTTAACTGAGGCAGGTGAGGCCTGCAGTTTTTAGATGTTGTTTTGGGTTCTTTTGTGACCTCTTGGATGAGTTGTCGCTGTGCTCTTGGGGTCATTTTTATAGGCCAGTCACTTCTAGGAAGGTTCACCACTGTTCCATGTTTTCTCTGTTTGTGAGTAATGGCCCTCACCGTGGTTCGCTGGAGTCCCAAAGCTTTAGAAATGGCTCTGTAACCTTTTCCAGAACGATAGCTGTCAATTACTTTGTTTCTCATCTGTTCCTGGATTTCTTCAGATCGCAGCATGATGTCTTCCTTTTTTGGGTTCTTTTGGGCTACTTTTTAAGTGATCTCTTGATTCAACAGGTCTGGCAGTAATCAGGCCCGGGTGTGGCAGGTGAAATTACACTCAGATTTCCAAAAAATGTGATTAACCACCGTTACTTTACGATTTTACAAGGGGGCAATTACTTTTTCACACAGGGCCATGTAGGTTTGGATCTTTTTTCCTTAATAAATGAAATTATCACTTAAAAACGGCATTTTGCGTTTACTTGGGTTATCTTTGTCTAATATTTAAATTTGTTTGATAATCTGAAACATGTAAGTGTGACAAACATGCAAAAAAAAAAAAGAAATCGGGAAGGGGGCAAATACTTTTTCACAGCACTGTATATTTTTACGCCAAAGAAAACGTCTCATTTTATGGCGCTCTAGTGCATATGGAAAGTCACACGCGTTCTACTTGACTTGCTACACGACCAAGTGACTTTTTTTTTTTTTAAGGGTGTTGTGCACTCCGCTGGAAATGCTCTGACCTCGCTCCTCTCTGTTTTCACGCTCGCTTGACTTGCCGCTATGTTAGATATGTCAGAACTATGGCGTTATTTTTGTGGCATAATTCTAATCGCGCAGTGGAACTTCTTAACAAGCAAAAGGCCTTGTCTTTAATGCGCTCAACTTTGCTCGACACTGTCTTTCTCATATATCAGCATCGGCAGATATAAGCATCGGCCAATAATATCCATACCGCGCATCCCTAATAGTTAATACTTTTATATTTAATATTTTCAGGTAAGAAACTGGGAAGAGAAGTCTTACAGAACTCTTTGTAGCTTTTAAATGTCTTAACTTGCTTAAGCATGAATTGAAGAAAAACGTATATTGGTAAATGAAACTAAACATGGCACGATGCCTCTTATTTAAGCCCAATACTGATACTGTAAATTTAGATATCTACCGATCTGAAAACAGAAAATAATGCTTTAACCTGCTAAAACAATGCACACCCATATGTACATGCTAAATTATTTATAATTAAAATAACATCTCAAAAATTATTCGTTCTGTAATTTAGTGACGCTCCCTAATCCTGCGGCACTAAAACCCTCAGGAACAGAGCTTGTGAGCGAGAGCTGGTGTTGTTCAGGAAATTAAACAGTGTAATGGTGTGATTTGTTTTTGGGCTTGTAGTCAAAGTCAAAGTCAAAGTCAACTTTATTGTCATCTCTGCTATATACTGTACAGATACATAGAGAGACGAGACGACGTGGCTCCAGGTTATTTCCAGTGCAAACAAACAAAGAACAGTAGAACAGAGAATAAATAGGCAGTGGCACGACTAGGCACATGGAATAAACAATAAATAAGTAAAATACTAAAATATACATTAAACAATATACATTTTAAAACCAGACAACATACAATATACATTTTAGACTAGACAGGGGAGACAGACATAGAGGTAAACATGTTTGTCAAGTCAGGATGCAGTATTCTTAACAGGTTGAAATTGACATTTACACTGAGTGTGCAAGAGGTAGAGTTATAACAGACAGATACTATATCCGGACTATTTCCAAGTACAATATACAATGTAGTGTGTTGCGTTGCTTGTTCTGCTCATTGTCATATCAATATGTAGGAATTAGTGCCAATGTCGAACAATAAACCAGCTTTACCGCAGTAAAACTTCCCATGCGGAACCAATTAAGCTTGTGCACATTTATCTATCGGCCGATCCAGCTATTTGAGTCGTTATCGGGCCGATTTCCCATCCACGTATCGGATCGGTGCCATCTCTAAATGAAAGCCCTTCAGTCCTTCTTTTTGGAAGATCAGCAGGTTCTCGGCCTGTCACAGTAAAACATTGTGGAATAAAACAATTTCGACCCTTCTGGACGGACACATTTCAGACCTTGATGGAGCGTATAGTCGCTCTCTCCTCATATTCGGTACAGGTAAAGGTGCTTCGTTATGCACGTCCCGGCTCATCTGCCCACGGCTCCGTCCGTCGCTGTTTTCCCCTTTTGTGCTTGTGATCTACAAGCTGTTTTATTACAGCTGCGACACGGCTGCCCTCTCGCCGTATCTCTCCGTCATTCACTCCTTCGCTCTCCGCCTTTCATTCTTTCTCGCCCCGTTTCCCGCGCTCGGCCTCCCAGAGGGGGACTGCCGAGTTCTTCGCTTGTCAATCAACACTTCATCCCCCTTTCCTCCCCGTCCTCCTCCTCCTCCTTGTATTTCTTTTTCCTTTTTTTCTCGCTTCTTGTAGCTTTTCGTCCGGCCTTTTTTTTTGGAAACCGGAGTCTCCCGGGACATTTGCGGACGTCGTACGATTTTGTTCCTTTTTTATTATTTATTCCTTCTGCAGTGTAAAACTTACCGAGGGAAACTGATTGTCATAAATAATTTTAGTAGTGATGCACCATAATATCGGAAACTTATCAGAATCGGAGGATACTTGCTTTGTTTGAGTAGGGCTGCAACAACTAATTGATTAAATCGATTATTAAGATAGTTGGCAACTAATTGGACAATCAATAAGTTGCGCCTATGTATTACACACGTACTGTACGTACAGTGGCTACTACCTAATGTGGGGGCGGTAAGCTAACCAAAGCCGCAGTGGCAGTAAAGCGCCATTAAGCTGGCCGAAATGAGTCCAAATTGACAAAAAAATGGGCAAAACTTCAATATTTCTTCATTTTCAATTAATCAGAAAACATATTTATCCATCTTATCATGTTTGTAAGTAAAAAATAAATATAGAAAAATAAAAACAGACAGTTTGGTTTATTAAAAAATGCTGGAAAATTGCTGTTTCTTTTTATCCAATTAATAATCAATTAATTGAAAAAGTAATCGGCGGATTAATCGATTGACAAAATAATCTAAACTCACTTGAATACAGTGAAGTTAAGCATATACCAAATCCATTAGAATGGAAAAGTATTTTGCACACAAACTTATTTTAAAAGTGAGTTAGTGCGCTTGCATTACACGTGTTACCGCTTATTTTGCATCGCGTGCTACTTTTTATTACATCACTTCTACATGAAATGATGGAAAAAAAATCGAGTCTCAAATTTTGAGTTATTTGAGCTCAGTTTTTTGGAAAGTATTAAGTAAAGTCAACGTATGCCATTCATAATGCTGTTAGTGAGTAAACGAAAACATTTATTTCTGTTTTGGACAATCTAATTAATTCACTTCACTTCACCTCACCCATCTGCTCCATCCCTCCCTCGCTCTTCTTCTACTCTGTGCCAGTTTTCTGTGCTGCAAAAATATCGAGCAGCAATTAGATGCAGAATATTGACCAGTTTTCTCCCGCCTCGTTATGACGAACGAAAGTGCGATTTTTGACATTTCTGTTGTATTTATTTGTTTGTATATTCAAGGCAACAACAGTTGAAATCAAGTTGAGATTTTTTCCGTGGAGCCACTTACACAACCGCCTCTTGTCCGAGTCGCTTTAAAAATAGACGGCTGTGTGAAAGTGTTGACAGCGACTGCTTTATGCCACCCGGTGTTGGTGAATGAGCGCTTATGCAACCCGGGAGAGCGAAAGAGAGGGAGCGATGTAAGTGTAAATGCCTAAAGGCAGATAGGAGGCGTCATATGTGGAAAAGTTGAATGTGGTGATATGTTACGAGTGCAGCAGGACGACGGAATACACTATAATATGCACACTATATATCGTTTCAGCATCATCATCATCATCATAAATTACATTTATATATTTTCTTGTTGATTGCTTTTCTAGGGTTGAGGTTAGAGGTGTGCAAAAAAAATACAATCAAATAGAATCACAATTCTTTCTCTGTCAATTCAAAATTGATTCATGCATTCCAAAAAATTGATTCATATTTTTCAAAAACATAACAGCACTAGTTTACTTTCTCCTCTGACACGAGTTCAAATGGGAAAAGTAACTCAAAACAGCAATCAGAAAACAAATTAATCTGTGTATTGATTCGTGAATCACTTATGAATTGTCAGTCAATTTTGAATCGAATTGCAAACCGATTTTGAATCAAATCGTAAACCGATGTTAAATCGAATCGTGAATCGATTTTGACGACATGAATCGTGAATCGATTTTTAATCCAATTGCGAACCAATTTTGAATGTAATCGTGAATCGATTTTGACTTGAATCATGAACTGATTTTGAATCGAATTGTGAATCAATTTTGACTTTTATGAATCCTGAATTGATTTTGAATCAAATTGCAAACCGATTTTGAATCGAATCGTGAATCGATTTTGACTTGAATCATGAACCAATTTTGAAACAAATCGTGAATCACATTTGACTTGAATCATGAACTGATTTTGAATCAAATTGTGAACCGATTTTAAAGCAAATCGTGAGCCCAAGAATCAGAATCGAATCGTGAGATTTTCTGTGTAGTAGTGGTGACACAGTGCTTTGAGTGACTTAAAGCCAATTTTGATGTCCATAAAGTTGGACGTTCAAAGTTCTCAAAATCCAAAGAAAAACACTCAAAAATAAACAAATAAACTAAAAACCTTCAGATCAGCAGGTTGCAGGTTAAAATCCATTTGTGAACTATCTCCAGCTTTACCACCGCTGGGCCCTTTCACCCCTGTTGCTCCAGAAAGAGGACGAAGAAGAAGAGGAAGTGCTTTGAGTGTTTCTGAGCGACCCAAACCTAATTTTGGTGACCATAAGGTTGTCAGTTCAAATGAACATGTATACTGCTGATAGCACTACTGCCATTGGTTCCTCAAGAAAGACCTTTAATCCCAGGTTGCGTAAGTGACTTGAACCCAATTTGGTGACCCCTGAGCAAGACTGTCCCTGTCATTAGTTGATTTACATTTCGCAAGTGCAGCATTACAGCTTGATGGACAGCACCCGCTGACTTGACATCAGAACCATGGATAGCATCCGACGTTCTGCATTCAGCACCATGGACAACGTCCAGTTACATTCATGCCCTTTATGAGACGCTCTTGACAGTTCAAAATGCAGAGAACAAGGCAGTTGATCCGCTGTGGTGACCCCTAACAGGAGAAGCCAAAAGATGCTTTACAGGAACGGTCTCCATGTAGCAACTTGGGGTTAAGGGTCTTACTCAGGGGCCCAATGATGATACTGTTAGAGCCTTTAACGACGAAACCACCAACGCCCCCAATATTAAAGGTGTTAGTGTATTTATGTATTTATTAGTGATGCAGGATAAAATCGGAATCATATCGGAATTGGCCGATGCTTAGATTTGACCGATATTTTCAGCCGATATTTGATGATGCATTTGTTGTGCGTTGGAAAGGTAGCGCTTGTGCCAGACATGTCCAAAGTCTTGGGCTTTTTGTCTTAAAATGTATTGCATTATTTTGTGCCAAAATTTTCAGCATGCAGCGTAACGTTTGCCAGCAAAATCTCTGCCTGCACGCGCATAAAAATTTAACTGCATGTTTTCCTCACTTGGCGAATGTGAGCTCGCACATGGTCTGTGTCCCGAGCCGCGTACTGCCGCACTTAATAGTATGATAGGTAAGGCGCTCTTATCATACTTTTCTATGTGGTAGTACGCATCTCAGGGAGTAGCCGGGGTTGGAGCTTAACGGCTCTCTAGGCACTAGGTAGTGCACATGGAGTGTTACATGCACCCTATTTGACTTGGTACACCACATAGGCGAGGAAGTGAGTTCGTGCACTACGCTGGAAATGCTCCGCCCTCCCTCGACTCGCTTGACCTGGTGCTGTGTTAGAAATGTTAGGGTTACGGCATTATTTTTGTGCCAAAATTCTGAGCGCGAAGTGGAACTTTGGCGAGCAAAATATCTTGGATACCGGATATCGGCATAGAGCCTAGGATCAGCGTATGATCTACAACCACCTTCACCCGCACTGCCAGTCTGTGCTACTCTCATTTCACCATCATCGCATTTGATCCAAACAAACCCAATTTACATTAAATCATCCAAACGGCTCCGTCTATTGGGCCGCATCTGTCGGCTGTGGTGAAGGAGTACTGGAGGTGTGAGTCTGGAAGGAGTGTTCTAGCAGAACCCAATCAACATTGCACTCAGACACCGGGGCAATTTGTTCGCGCGATCGCCGGAGAGACGAAGCTGTCGCAGCATTTCCAGCTACTTGACTCCCGATTCTGTAGCCGACACAATGCCCCGCAGTGATTACTTAATTCCCCAATCCACACACACACTTACACACACACGCCCGCGATTTCGCCCTGCCGAAAAACATTTTGGCGCTGATTTGGTGAGCGCGTGTGAGATTGCGCGTGTTTATTTGAGCATATTTGTGGATTGCGTCTGTATTTATGTGTTTCAAATAACACTAGGCACATATAAACGCATGAATAAATGTTACTATGTTTGGGGCAATTGGCAGCGTAACGGTAACGGTGATCGCAACGGAACGGAAGGTTGCAAGTTCGAATCCAAGAACCGGTAAAGGTATCACTGAGGTACTCACATGCAATGCCCACTGCTCCTTCACAGATGGGTCAAATGCAGAGGTCACATTTAGTTGTGGTGCGCTGTGGTGTGTTCACAATGATGAATAATCACTCACTATTATATTTTTTTTACACAAGGTGCACAAAAAATTGCTGTATTTTGATCAAATTTCTTGTCCCTTCTTGTTTCCTGTAATTAAAATATTGCACCTTCAATGAGTGGAATGTGTTAAGTTCCAATTATGTTCTTCCGATTTGCAGTGGAGGTGTGTGTGTGTGTTTGGGTGGTTAAAAGCAAAAGAAAAAGCTGTTTTTGCAGAAAAATTGCAGGTTTTTAATGTGAAAAGCTAAAAGAAGTAAATCTTTGCTTTTGGTCACTGAGGTGAAGGTTTGGATGAATTTTTTCCCCTTAATATTCATCTTAATTCCAAATTCTTCTCATTAACCCCTTCGACATGCAACACATTTTTGAGCAGATATTTAAAATAATTTCAGTGAATATATAAAGTCATGAAATATACGAAATCGATTCCGAATGCGCTGCCGTTAAAAATGAAAGATGCGGCTGATGCAGGGTTTGGGATTCTGGGAGGCTGAAATGCGTAAACCGTCATGGCTCATTTGGACCACATCCTCCTAAGTGTGTGTGTGTTTGTGTGTCTATGTGTGTGTGTACACTCATTAGGAATGTAGTCAAGGAAACAGAACCAGTGTGTATATATATATATATATATTAAGAGATCAACGCTCTTCCTAATAGCCGGACTTTTTATTCCCGCCTCAAGTCTGTCCTTGAAAATCTCCAGTAACGAGTTTCCTCATTTCAGCTCTAACCACCGTCATAAAGAGCCGTCTTGCCTTTTCAGATGCAGCCTCTTCCAAGAAGC
This sequence comes from Distichodus sexfasciatus, assembly GCA_032718565.1. Taxonomy (NCBI): domain Eukaryota; kingdom Metazoa; phylum Chordata; class Actinopteri; order Characiformes; family Distichodontidae; genus Distichodus; species Distichodus sexfasciatus. The sequence continues at coordinate 23,032 of JAVGVS010000607.1, read as the reverse complement.
GGAACTTTGTCAAAAAGAAAAGATTCCCGAACTTTAATTCGGCAGCCGGCCTTCAGAAGCGATGCTGTAGTGGATGCGGGAGGCTAAAAGGTGCTTGAGCAGAAAAAATGAGAGTCGAACCCGTCATTAGCGGTGATTGCGGGGACTGAGCTAGTTGGCAGAACAGGAGTTAGATTTTATTCATTTGTGTAGGCTGACTTCTTGTCTCATCCGCTCACCATCTCTGTATTATTCCATCTTCAGAACGAGTTGCAGCCTCCGTACGAGCCACGTAAAGTTCAGTCTCCGTTGTAAAATCTCATTATTTCACACATCTGAGGGTTGATGTGGGTTCATATCACATGACTAGTTTTAATACTGTCAAATATATACTGAAAAGGGATATTTGGTAGTCGGACTGTGCGATACGACCAGAATTTTATACCCCGATGCAAGTCATTTCATATCCCGATAACGAAATATATCACAATATAGTACGTTTTCTGTAAATTCACTGGAAATTTTTCATAAGCAACATCTTGTGTCTGTGTGTACTCAACTCTGCCAACATGCACCCCCGAAAACTCCTCCACATACTCTCATATGGAACGCCGGCAATGACACAATTCACCTAGATTTTTATGCAATTGACAGTAAAACACCCGTTTTTTAATGCTACTTTATTTGTTAAAAACGCTGTTTTGTGGCACTCCGCATGTGCTCATATGGAACGCCAACGGGGCCACAATTTACCTAGATTTTTACGCAATTGACAGTAAAACACCTTTTTTATGCCTCTTTATTTGTTAAAAATGATGGTTTTTGTGGCACTCTAATATACCAGCCCTTTTAATGCCGTTTTTACACTGTTGACTCTTACAGTAGTGACTTGTGGTCAAACGCAGCTTTTTACAGTGCTCTAGTAGGGTATCTTTAAGGTAAATTGTGGCACCTTCGACGTTCCATATTCCATAGTATTCTCTGTGCCTACATTCACTTGGTGCCGTGGTGACTACTGCAGACCCTTATCCAAACCGTCGATAAATATTGCCTTAAACAGTGTATTTTGCAACATCACGGAATAAACGTTATAATATGAAACGAATATAATATGAAACGAGTATAATATGAAACGAGTATAATATGAAACGTTAGACACTTTATTTTCGTCATCTGATACCTATCGTCATATCGCATAAGCCTAGAAAATGTCTAGGTAAAATTTGATATTGAAATGTGTTAAGGATTTGTACTTTCCCCAGTGTATGTTCACAAAGTGTATTTAAAAAGATTTACTATGTCCTATTTAGTGATGTGCCTCTATGTCCCATCCAACAACAACTGAAACAACAAACTAAATGAAATAATTTAAAATAATTGCTTCTCTTGACTCAGAGCTCCATTTAACGTCCCGCCCACAGCAGTCTCTGATTGGCTGTATGTCACACGAGTAGTAGCCAATCAACGCAGAAGTCCCGCCAACCCTAGAGAAGAGTTTCGGCTGAGCTTGGTGTCTGTAAAATGTAAAATTATTATTTTTGCACATCGGTTCCAAATATCAGTTATCGGCCTCGTTAACTAGCAATAATCGGTATCGATATCGGCCCTGAAAAACCAATATCGGTCGACCTCTAAATTGGATGATCAATAAAGAAACACAGCTCTTATGATTAACATTTTTGCTTCCTCTATTATACTTTCATCACTAAATATTAAACTTGAGCATGAACTTCCGACTTATTTCCCCCCATTTACATTCCATCAGAATCCTAAATGGAGTTTGTTAATAGTGAATCCTGAAGCGGATGGTGTTGCGTTTTTCCGAGCGATAAGACGGCAGCCGGTGGTTTTTTCTTCCATGGCTGCTACAGTTCGCAGCTAAAGCGAGAAATAAATCCCCAGTTTTCATTTTAATGATTTTTATTTTCTTTCCCTCCCCGGGGTAATTAGTAATTACACGCATTAGTGCAAGCACGGCCGAGTGAAAAGTAGATAGAGTGTTTGTGCGTTTATCGGAATGGAGTGAGGGAGAAAAGTTGACATCGGAGTGGAAATTTTTCACTGAAGTTTGTGGTCGGATGCTGAGTTGTGGAAGAGGTGAGGAGAAGTGTGTGCAGTGTGTTCCACCAAGACTCGGGTTATGTTTTACACGTCGGTCAAAGTCTGATCTCCCGAGTAGCAGTGTCGTTCGGGGTCGGCGTAAGCCGAAAGCGTTCCCGCTGGGATCTGGCTGCACATTTTCCGTTTGCGCGAATCGCTCTGACCTCCAACTTGGCTCGACTCGGTAATGATATTCCTGCTGTGGTAATTCAGCGCTTTACGTTTGAATGTAGAATTTGATGGCGAAAACCAACAGTGTTTGACATGTTACAACCCCAAATGCTACATGCTACAATCCCAAATTGTAGATTTTTGAGAGCGAGGCGGAGCCGTGTGAAGTACCTTTTTTTGTACGTCGAATAAAATTGCACCATTTCAACTTGTTGAAGTGAATTTGAGTGATTTGTCATGATTTGTCGTGAACACAGCACAGAAGTTTTAGTTGTCTTTTTATAGCCTGAGCAGGAGGATCTTGTTTAGATGCTAATATTTAAAATGTAAAATGTGTATCGACCGTTATTGGTTTTTCAGGGCCGTATTGACACCGATTATTGCTAGTTAACGAGGCAGATAAACGATATTTGCAGCCGATATGTGAAAAAAAGTGAAAAAATTTAGAATTTTACAAACACCAAGCTCAGCCGAAACTCTCCTCTCCTCCCTCTCGGAGCTTCACGCTGCGCTGGTGTGTGAGTGTGGTGTGAGTGACAACAAGGCTTCAGCGTGGTTTGGCTACTACTCGTGTGACATATAGCCAATCAGAGACTGTTGTAGGCGGGACATTACATGAAGCAGCGAGTCGAGAGCAAACGGCACAGACAGAAGAGGCGGCGGTGGAGTCGCAGTAGTGTCACCTTGTAATTACTTAATATCGGTGACGGTCAAAATTAAACACCGATACCGATAATCAGCAAAATAACATATCGGCCCTCGATAATCGGTCAGCCCCTAGTTTATACAGAGGGGAAGAGGTGTGTGTGCATCTGTTGAAAATTACTATGACAGTTGGTTCTGGTGTGGCTGTGTCTTGGTGTGTGTGTGTGTGTGTGTGCATAAACAAAGACTCAAAGGGAATACAGGTCGCTGTTTGTGTATTTAGGGAGCGAGAGAGAGAAGAGTGGAAACTCTGGGCAACAGGGAGTCCTTGGGAAGAGAAGTGGAAGGGCAGAAAGAAGGAAAGAAAGAACACAAACATGAAACACTGTCAAAAGACAGCAGGAGGCGAGAAGGCCAGTGTGTAGAGAGAAATTATTCACTGTGAAAGCTAGAGTGTGTGTGTGAGGTTGCAAACACACACACGGTTCGACTAATTAGGAATTGCACTGTGGCTGGGCATCGCTCTCATCCGAATACAGACCTTTCCCCCCTTCTTTTGTCTAATAGCTCTTCTATTCTCTCTCTTTCATTCTCATTTTCTCTTGCTCTCTCAATCCATCACCCTCTCTCTCTCTCTTTCTCTCCATCCTCCCCCACAGTGCCCTCTCTATACCTCCAGTCCCACAGGCTACAGCACAGTAATCTAGCCACACACACACACACACAGCCCAGACGCTACACATTGTTTATCTTACTCAGTCCTACATGCAGCAGCTGGACGTTGTGGCTTTACTGGACCTCGCTGGAGCTCGCCGTCCAATCACATAATGCTGACCTCTGCACAAATCACACTGCCATGACGACAAAGACCGCCTCCCACAGCCCATAATTATTACATGGCCTCCTTGCTGGACAGATGCAGGGTGTATCAACATCAACGTGTGTGTGTGTGTTTACTTTTTAATGAGGTGGTGGATGAGGCTCGCTCTAAAGCTCTAAATGTAAATTCACGTGTTTATGTATTTGGTGACTTTAGTGTAGAGGTGGTGTAGCTGGTTGTAGAAGGTGGTGGGGGGTTATCGGTTGGTTTAGTAGTTAATGATTGTAGTAGTTGGTGGTTAGGGTGTAGTTAGCAGCTGGGTGTTGTAATTGATATGTGTAGTTAGTTTTGTGGTGTAATTAGTAGTTGGTGTGTGATAATTATTTGGTGGGTGGTGTAATTGGTTTACGTAGCAGTCAGTGAGGTAATTGTTGGGTGGTGTAGTTGGTGTGTTTAATAATTGTTGGGTGTAGTAATTGTGGTGTAGTTGGTGTGTTTAATACCTGTTTGATGGTGTAGTAGTTGGTGTGTGTTGTAATTGACGGCTGGTGTAATTGCTGTGTAGTTGGTGTGTGTAGTAATTGACGGCTGGTGTAATTGTGGCGTAGTTGGTGTGTGTAGTAATTGACGGCTGGTGTAATTGCCGTGTAGTTGGTGTGTGTAGTAATTGACGACTGGTGTAATTGTGGCGTAGTTGGTGTGTGTAGTAATTGACGACTGGTGTAACTGCGGCATAGTTGGTGTGTGTAGTAATTGATGGCTGGTGTAATTGTGGTGTAGTTGCTGTGTTTAATACCTGTTTGGTGGTGTAGTAGTTGGTGTGTGTAGTAATTGACGACTGGTATAATTGCGGCGTAGTTGGTGTGTGTAGTAATTGACGGCTGGTGTAATTGCAGCGTAGTTGGTGTGTGTAGTAATTGATGGCTGGTGTAATTGCGGTGTAGTTGCTGTGTTTAATACCTGTTTGGTGGTGTAGTAGTTGGTGTTGGGCGTAGCACAGTCCACACTGTAATCAGCAGCGCAGTGTCACATCTTTACTCAACTCTAATGGACCCGCTGCTCATTATTGATCTGCTCCACGCTCTGGTTTACCTCCACCTTTCCTCAGAGGATGGATTAATTCTGTGTGTGTTGTATAATGTTTTGTGCTGGTGTACGTGTGTGTGTTTGTGTGTGTGTGTGTGTGTGTGTCAACCTTGATAGACTGCTGAATCTTGTCAGACACTGAATCTTTTTTTTATTTCTGCTGCTATCCAATTTAGAATGAGGCACCTTCACACTCCTGTAATTGCCTTCTAATCAAGAACAAACACACACACACACACACACACACACTACACCACACACACACACCTTCATATACACATGTACACAAAAGAATTTCTTTCTACCCACTCAACAGCGTATACCAGCGAGCACCATGCTTGATTTGTAGTGTGTGTGTGTGTGTGTGTGTGTGTGTGTGTGTGCATGTGTGGGGGAGATCTGTCATTGTGCTGCCGCCCGCAGTGGGACCGAGCCCCGAGTCCTACAGCTAATTAGCTCTGCTTAGCTGAGGACGGTTATGGATTGATTCTGACATCTGTCTCCTTCCGTTCATTTGTGAAAATAATACATTTGTTTGGAGACGCGGTTCCGCCAACACAAATTTTTTTCCTGGTTATTACTGCTGCTGCTGCTACTGCTGTCGTTGTCATCGTTTTTTGTCTCTCCTTTGCTGTTTGCTGCTGCCCACGTGGCCTGCTGTAATGTCTGGATTTAGTGGAACACAGCTCATCACGTTCTCTGCTGCTGGAGACGGCAGAGGTGTGTTAGTAGAGGTTCCTTTACCGCTGCATTGACCTTCCAACACATTCAGCCTTCACCTTTAATGCTCAAGAACATTGTCTGATACAAAACAGCATAATATGTTTTTAGTCTGATTATTTTGACTAATTATACTGTTAATGATGATGAAATGAATCTCATTATTTGGAATACATTAGACTAATATTAAAGTCTTACATCAAATGATACACATGTAGGCGCTGCAGTAAAGGTCAGTTCATAAGTCAGTTCCTCACCATAAATGTCAGCAGGGTCTCTCTGAGTAAATAAAGGAGTGATATGGGTTTACACCCGACGTGTGTGTCTGTGTGTGTGTGTGTGTGTGTGTGTGTGTATGTGTGTGTGTGTGTGTGTGTGTGTGGTGACATCTGGGCTCCTGCAGGGTCAGTGCTGCTATTGGATCACCAGCGTATCGATTACAGTAAACATGGCTAGAGATGGAGGGAGAGAGAGAGAGGAACAAAGATAGATAGATAGATAGATAGATAGATAGATAGATAGATAGATAGATAGATAGATAGATAGATGAATAGAGAGGAGGGACAGACAGGGGAGAGACAAAGAGAGAGTTAGATAAGAGGTAGAAAAGAGAGAGAGAGAGGGATAAGATAGATAGATAGATAGATAGATAGATAGATAGATAGATAGATAGATAGATAGATAGATAGATAGATAGAATAGGGACAGAGAGAGAGAGAGAGATAGACTGATAGATAGATAGATAGATAGATAGATAGATAGATAGATAGATAGATAGATAGATAGATAGATAGATAAGATCAGTCACCTTCCACTCTCGCTGTGTTGTGTGGAGTGTGTGTGTGTATGTGTGTGTGCTGTGTGCATGTGTGTGTGTGTGTATATGTGTGTGTGTGTGTGTGTGTACTGTGTGTGTGTACCGTGTGTGTGTGTGTACGTGTGTGTGTTTGTGTGAGTGTGTGTACGTGTGTGTGTGTGCCTGTGTGTGTGTGTGTATATGTGTGTGTGTGTGTGTGTGTGTGTGCTGTGTGTGTGTGTGTGTGTGTGTATATGTGTGTGTGTGTGTGTACTGTGTGTGTGTGTGTGTGTGTGTGTGTGTGTGCTGTGTGTGTGTGTGTGTGTGTGTGTTGATGTTGAGCTGCTTTCTGCTCGCTAAGCTTCTGCTCTCTCCCAATTCCGCTATGCTACGCTAGGCTAGGCTAGGCTACGCTAGGCTACGCTGTGCTCTGCGGTGGGAGGGTTGTATGATCCCAGCCGCACCGAGGTATTATGGGATTTATGAGCCGTCCTGAGTCTCTCCCGGTCTCCCTCAGCGCTGGCTCGTCTCCCATTGGCTGGTATTATAGACGGGAAAACAAACAAATTCCAGGCAAACAAACAGAAGGAGTAATAAGCATGTAGCGACGTGAAGGGAGGAGATCACACCACGGAACGAGGGAGGGAGAGAGAGAGAGAGGCAGGGAAGAGGAGGAGGAGAGGGGAGAGAATAGGAGGGAGGGAGGGAGGGAGGGAGAGAAGAAGAGAGGGGAAAAAGGGAGGGAGGGAGGGAGGGAGGAAGAGAGGGGGGAAAAGAGAGGGAGGGAGAGACGACAAGAGAGAGAAAGAGTGGGAGAGAGAGAGTAAAGAAAGTAGACAGTAGAAAAAGGGAAAACCAGAGAGAAAAGAGAATGGCTTCCCTTCATTCTCCGCCTCTAGCATCCCTCCATCCTCTCTTCTCCATCATCCCTCCGTCATCTCTTCCCCTTTACTCCAGCATCCCACTTCTTCAGCATGACTCCTTTTCATCATCCCTCCATCCTCTCTTCTTCATCCTCTCCTCTCAGTCCTCTCCTCTTCATCATCCCTCCATCTTCTCTTCTCCAGCATTCCTCTATCCTCTTCGCTCCTCTCCAGCTTCCCTCCATCCTCCTCCTCCTCCCCCAGAAACAGATGGGAGGCTGGTGTTTGTGACGTGACGGATGGGGGAGGGATGGAGGGATGGAGGGAGTGATGGATGGGTTTGAGGCGAGCTGATGGGAGATTAAAGCGAGAACGAGGCGAGCGACCCACGCTGATGGATAGATAAAAAACTACCAACACATAACTACAGCGTACTAATCCATGCCCCCTCCATCCCTCTATCCCTTTCTCTACCTCCATTCCTCCCATCCTCTGTCCGTCGCCGCTGATGACGAGGGACGGATGAGAATGGGCGGGGTGGAGGAGACAGAGAGAGAGAGAGTGAGAGAACGGACTGACAGACAAATAGAAAAATTAAGTTAGAGATAGAGTGACAGAAAGAACAGGAGTCAAGAAAGAGAGAAAGAGATGGTTGGAAGAAGTGAAGGAGAGGTAGCAAATGGCAAAGGAATGGAGGAAGAATGCTGAGAAAGGAGTGTGTGTGTGTGTGTGTGGTGGCCGTCAATCTGCTAGTTCCGTTGCATGCATCTGAGATTTATAGCTTTTAAGCATGTAGTGACAGAGAGAGAGGGAGAGAGAGAGAGAGAGAGAGAGAGAGGGAGAGATAAATGAAAGGGACAGAAAGAGAAAATGACACAGATAGATAGAAAGAAAGAAAGAAAGAAAGAAAGAGAAATAGACAGAAGAAGAGACAGAGAGAGAGGGAGGCAGAAAGGAAGGTGAACATAGAGTCGGAGAGGAATAAAAGAAAGACTGAGAGACAGAGAGATGAGAGTGCCAGAAAAAGACAAGAAAATGGTTAAACGGTTAAAGAAAATTATTACAGAAAGAAAGAAAGAAAAATAGCGACAGTGAGTGTTGGGCAGCGAGAGAGAGAGAGAGAGAGAGAGAGGCATAAAAGAGATGGACAGACGAAGAGGTAGATAGATGGATATATAGAAAGAGAGACAGAAATAAGGATGGATAGATGTATGGAGAGATAGAGAGAGAGAGAGAGAGAGAGAGAGAGAGAGAGATACGGATAGATAGATAGATAGATAGGTGGGTGGATGGATGGATAGACAGAAAGAGAAAGAGAAAAAGATAGATAGATAGAGAGAGAGAGACGGATATAAGGATAGATGGGTGGATGGATGGATAGACAGACAGAGAGAAAGGAAAAAAGATGGATAGACAGAGAGAGAGAGAGAGAGAGAGAGAGAGAGAGAGAGATGGATGGATGGATGGACAGACAGACAGATAGATGGATTGAGAGAGAGAGAGAGAGAGAGATAAAAATATGTGTAGGGCTACACCGACAGACACAGAGAAAGAGGGAGAGATGAAAAGACAGAAAGAGTGACGAGTGAGAGAGAGAGAGTTTTTGAGATAGACGAGTAGACAGTTGTACAAGACTGGAGGTGACTAGCATAGCGTCGTTACATGACACTGCAACATGGTGTGTGTGTGTGTTTGTGGGGTCAGTGTGTAAGAGGAGGAGGAATGAAAGGAGCGTAACGGAGGAGTAAAGGCAGAGTGGAAGAGAGGACTGAGGGAGAGAGGGCCGGAGTCGTCCTCGCACTGCTATCGAGCGATAAGCTTCCTCTCACTTCCGAGTCGCGCGAGACCCTGGGGCAAAGCTATCGATCCCGCCGCGCTCAGAAGCCTCTCTCTCTCCCGCGCGTCACACGCTACACACACTCTGCCTTACTCACACACACACATACGCATGTGCTGGTCAACAAAGGTGCTGCTTTATTTATGGTGGCTCTGATATGCGCGGTGCGGATGACGGTGTGATTAGCGCTCTAAGCGCCGCGCGGATCCTCCTGAGCGGAGATTGGGCCGCGGATCAACCCGGCTCCCACTACATACACACCAGTATCACCTCCTCACACACACACAGCAACAGCAAGGCACCGCACAGCAATTAAGTGCATACAGAGAGAGAAAAGGCAGTGAGAGAGAGAGAGAAAAAAACTAAAAGAAACGGAAAGAGATAAAGAGAGTGATAAACGGAAATTGAGTAAAGAGACAGAAGAGAGAGATAAAGAAAGTAGGAAAAAGAAGAGATATATACGTAGAACCTGAAAGAAATAGCGAGGGATGACACATCGGCAGAAAGAGAATAGAGAGAAAGAGCACGGAGAGAAAGACATATGGAGGTAGAAAGAGTGAAAGAAACAGAGATGAATAGAGACATACTGAAATGAAAGGGGGCGGCACGGTGGCGCAGTGGTTAGCGCTGCCGCCTCACAGCGAGAAAGTCTTGGGCTCGAGCCCCGGGGACGGCAGTAGGGGCTTTCTGTGTGGAGTTTGCGTGCTCTCCCCGTGTTCGCGTGGGAGCTCCGGGTTTCCTCCCACAGTCCAAAAGCGTGCGCTGTAGGTTAATTGGTGACTCTAAATTGGCCCCCGGAATGTGTGTGTGACTGTGTGTGTGCCCTGCGGTGTGTTGGTGCCTGTTCCCCGCCTCGTGAGTTCCCGGGATAGGCTCCGGTCCCCCCGCGACCCCAGTTGGGATTAAGCGGCAGATAATGACTGACTGAAATGAAAGGAGTGAAAAAGAGAAAAAGTAGAGGTGTAGAAGAGAAAGAGAAAGATGGAGTGAGAGAAACAGACTGAACGAAAGAGTGTAATAAGTGTAGAGGAATTCAGAGAAAGAGTGATGGTAGGGAGGACGACAAGGAGATGGCAAAAAAGAGGAGGAAAGAGAAAGAGAGAGAAATACCGAGATAGATAGATAGATAAACTGAAATTGAGTAAAGAGACAGAAGAGAGAAATAAAGGTCGAGAGAAAGTGGGGAAAAAAGATATATAAAGAAAGAAAGAGAAATGGAAGGAGTAAAAAGGAGAAAAAGTAGAGGTGTAGAAGACAGAGAAAGATGGAGAAACAGAATGATCAAAAGAATGAAAGAAAGAGGAATTCAGAGAAAGAGAGATGGGAGGGAGAAAGACGGAGTGAGATGGCAAAAAAGGAGGAAAGAGAATGAGAAGAGAGAGATACAGAGGTATAAACGAGAAGATGGATAGAGTGAAAAAAGAAGAGAAGAGGGAAAATGAGACAGAAAAGAAAAGGGAGTAAAAGTAAGCAGGTGAGAGTCAGAACAAAACGATACGAGTGAAAGAGAAGGAAACGAGAGAAATTTAGAGCTAGCAGGAATGAGAGAAAGAGGGAATGAAAGACGAGTAGAGAAGAGAGAGAGAGCAGAGGGGGAGGAGAGGGAGAGCAAACAGGCACGTAATGGAGGTTAGTGATGAAAGTGTTGACAGGAGGTGTCGGCCGTAACCGCGGCGACCCGGGAGGCGCTGCTGAATGCCAAGCGAGTCGTAGCGATGCCCGCGGGACGTCGTGCGCATACAGAGCGGCGTGTTAACGGCTAGCATGGCGCGTGAGGTCACGCTCACCTGGCGAGCGCCAACGCAACAATGTTAATGCTGAGAAAACGCCGCTAACTGAGACAAAACGGGCAGGCGGTGACGACACTGCGCTGTGATTGGTCAGTCCATGTGTTATTAGATTGGTTGGCATCAGATCGCAAACAGACCGCAAACAATTTGTTGACATCAACCAATCTTCTTGACGTCAGAGCATCTGTGTTTGGTTGGCGTTCGTTCGTCTACAGTTGGTTGGCATCAGATCGTAAGCCACTGGTTGGCATTGAGCTTTGCCGTCAGCCAATCAGAGTGAGTTTTATCTTTTATCTGGCTGTCACCAGTCAACAAATATTGGTTTGAATCAGTTTTTCTGTGATTGGCTGGCATTGGAAACAGACCATCTTTGATTGGTTGGCATCAGGGCATCTCTTGCTCTACAAATGGTTGGAAGCTATTAGTTAGTCAACCAATCAGAGCGTCTTTCGTCTTTTTTACGTCACAGCATCTGCCTTCGGTTGGCATTTGTTTGTGAACAATTAGCTGGCATTAGACCGCAAACAACTGGTTTGTGTCAACCAATCAAAATGGCTTTTTGACGTCAGTGGTCATGCCATCTATATACATTTGGCGGGCATTGGTTTGTCTACAAATTGTTGGCATCAGAAAACAGATGATTGGTGTCAACTGGCAGCAGGCGTCAGACCACCTATGGCTGGTTGGCACCAGTCTGACAAATATTGGTTGGCATCAGTCTGCTTAAAATCAATTGGCACTGGAGACAGATTGATTGATTTGGGTTGGGGTTGGCATCAGACCGGAAACAACTGGTTGGTCTAAACCAATCACAGCTTCATATATATGTTTGACATTAGGGTCTGTGTTTGCTTGGCATCCGGGCGTCTGTGATTGTCTGCTGTCCGCTCATCCTTAACGGATTGGCATCAGACCATTTGTGATTAGATGCTGCCAGACCGGCAGTGATTGGTTGGCACCTAACTGTCAGTGATTGGTTGGCGTCAGATTGGTCAGTGTACATTCACTGCTTATAGTATTACTACGGAAAGATTCAAGCCAAAGATTCAAGATTCAAGATTTACACTGGAGATTCAGTATTCAAGACTCACAGGAAAGTGTTATTTTGGTGGAAACGTGAACTTGCCTAAAACTTTCCCGAAGATTCAAGATTGACAGTGGGAAGTTTACATTGTTTCAAACGTGAACTCACCCCAAATTTAGTCATGAGACCAATGATTCAAGATTCAAGAATCAAGATTCACACTGAGATTTATTCATTCATTATCTGAACTGCTCAATCCTGACTGGGGTCACGAGGGGACCAGAGCCTATCCCGGGAACTTTCGGGCGCAAGGCACACACACGCACCCAGTCACACACATTCACTCCTTACGGGGCCAATTTAGAGTCGCCAATTAACCTATAGCGCATGCCTTTGGACTGTGGAAGGAAACCGGAGCGCCCGGAGGAAACCCGCACAAACACGGGGAGAGCACGCAAACTCCACACAGAAAGACCCAACAGCCGTTCCCGGGGTTCGAACCCAGGACCTTCTCGCTGTGAGGCGGCAGCGCTACCCACTGCGCCACCGCGCCGTCCACTGGAGATTTATTTTTCTCCGTATGTAAACTTGCCTAAAACTTAGTCATGAGACCAAAGATTCACGATTCACGATTCAGGATTCACACTGAAAAGCTCTTTTCCTGCAAATGTGAACTCCCTGGTGTGTTCAAACTGTGTGTATTCACGTAGCATAAACCTTTAGCAAACTAGCTGTAGTCCTATCAGCGTTAACATAGCCTAATACTAGTATTAATAGGCACGTTACGTAAGTAACTAGAAAGCCGCGTTTGATTGGTCGGTTCTTGTCACACGGTTTGATGTGATCTTGGCTCATTCTTCAAAATAAAACCCTCTAGGGTGCCCCGCTACCAGAACAATAGATGCGCGACTCGAAAATCCTCGCTCCAATCGCATCTTAGCCTCCAAACGGAGCTCCCGCAGCGCCTCCGTCACCGCCGTCTTATCCCCCCGTTTGAAAGCACAAGAAGCGGGCCGAGCGTGACACGCCGGCCGGATCGGGCCGGAATTAAGCCCCAATTGAGAGTCCATTAAACGATAATCCCAACGATAACGTTAGCGCGCGGACGCTTGGCGCGCCGGAGCCATTTTGTAATGGATGAGTGTGTTTATTCACACCAGGAGGAAGGCTCGAGCTTTGGCAGCGATCCATTACCAGGAAAGCTGTTACTACAGAGAGTGGGGGGAGGAGGATGAATCCCCTCCCTCACACACACTCGTCCCCACCCCTCGGGGGAGCGTAACACACACACACACACACCAAAGACTAGCACCCAGAACAGGCTAGCCGCGAGCATGCTAAGTGTGTGTCTCTGCCCTCGTCTGTATGTGCCTATAGGGACAGGATCTTATATAAATACGTCTCACTCTCTCTCTCTTTCATCACTCACTCTTCCTCTGTTCATCAGCCCGCTCTCCATCTTTGTCTTTTTTATTTGTTTCTTTTCCTTCTCTTTCTCTGTCCCTATCACATTCTTTCTTTCTTTCTGCCTCCCTCCATCTCCTATTCATTTAAGTCTATTTGTTTTTTCCGCGTCATTCTTTCTTTAATTCTCTGTCGCGCTCTCTCTCTCTTTCTCATCAACCTCTCTTTCTCTCTTTCACCTGTTCTATAGCCCACTCTTCATCTTTGTCTTTGCATTAATTTCTTTTCCTTCTCTTTCTCCATTCCCTCTCCATTTAAGTATATTCATTTTTTAATTAATTCTTTCTCTCTGTTTCTCTCTTTATCGCTCTCATCACACATTCTTTCTCTTTTTCATCTGTTCTTTGTCCTACTTTCCATCTCTCATTTTGCATTTATTTGTCAACCTGTTTTTACTCTCTCTCTCTCTCTCTCTCTCTCTCTCTCTCTCTCTTTCTCTCTCTCTCTCTCTCTCTCTGCCTTTTCCCATCTACGACTTTCTATTAATTTTGTTTTATTCACCTGTTCTTTTTTTATTCTCCATCACATCCCCACTGTGTTTTTGGCTCCCCAATTTGTTTGCTTTTCCACTCGCTCTCTCTCTCCTTTTCTTTCTGCCTTTCCTTCAGCCCCCTGCTATGTTTTTTTGGCTCCCCATTACCTTCCATTTCTGACTCTCTCATTCCTCATTCTCTTTTTGCCTTTCTTTCATTCCTTGCTGTTCTGTTTGTTCTTCTTCTCACTCTCTTTTCAACTTTCAATCTCTCTCTCACTCTTCCTTCATTTCTCCTTTCTTCTGTATGGTTTGTCTCCCCATTACATTCTTGTCTTGACTGTCTTTCTCTCTCTCTCTCTCTCTCTCATTCTCTTTATGCCTTTCTTTCATCCCACCCTTCTTTTGTTTCCCCATGACATTCTTTTTATCTCATTCTTTCTTTCACTCTCTCTCTCATTGTCCTTCTCTCTTTTGTCATGTTCTCGTCTGTTTTTTGTCATCCCGTTACCTTCGTCTGCTGCCTCTCTCTGTTTTTCTCTCTTTCTGCCTCCCCATCTTTCTCTGTTTCTACCTTTCTTTCCTCCATTCATCTTTTCATATAGTCTCTCTGTTCCATTCATTATCTGCCTGTATTTCTCCGCCTTTATTTTTACTGCTGACCCCTGTCTGCCCCCTTCTTCCCCCCTCTCTCTCTCTCTCTCTCCCGCTCCCTCTCTCTTGCTCACTTATGTTATTTACGTGCGATCGTGTTTCTCCATCGATTACCGCAGTGTAACAATTGAGACAGATTTGCTCGACTGTCACAATAGCGGTGGGATTCGGCAGTTTGGAAATGGGATTAGGCTTAAATGGAATTTAATTTTCACCGTTGCCGTCTCCCAAGCCTGTCTGCCACCCAGACACCATGACGCTGGCGCGCCAGTGAGAGAGAGAGAGTGTATGTGTGTGTGTGTATATCTGTGTGTGTCTTTGAGTGGCTGTTCCTATAGGGCTGATTTATGCTCCTTCCTTCCCTGCAAATCTGCATGTGTTGACTGTCTTCAGTGCAAACCAAATGTGTTAAAATGGTGAGTGTTCTCTGTATTTTCGATACGAACGCTGTTGAACGCTCAATGACCTGGATTGCATTTATTATAATCCAATCATTAGGTTATATTTCGATAAAAGTTCATGTTGTTTTGGCAGTGTGAGGATCAGGTGGTTATTGCAGCCCATTTCACTTGATTTGAACTATTTTCTGGTTTTCAAGTCATTCTTCATATTCAGGGGATTCGTAATGTCTTCTTGATTTAAAAGGTCATGCTGTTGCACAGTATTAAACATTTCTGCAGTGTTCAACTGTCTTGTAGTGTTCAGGTCATTCTGAAGTGCCCAAGAAGTGCTGAAGTGCTCAGCTTGGTCAATTTAGAGGATTCTGCATTGTTCATGGTGAGCTTTTTGCAGTATTTAGAACATTCAGCAGCGTCCTGGACATTCTACTGTGTTCAGGCTGATCAGTATCCAGAACATCCTGTAGTTTTTAGTCATTTAAAGGCCACTCTGCAGTGTTCACGTTTATCAGTCTTCAGGATACTTTGCTCTGTTGAATTTGGCAGTAACCCAGGATGTTCTGCAGCATCAGGGTCAGTATTTAGAAAATTCTGCTGTGTTCAGGATGGTCAGTAAATAGGAAATAATGCAGTGACATAAGTCATATTGCAGTGTTCAGGTTATTTAATATTCAGGACATTCTGTGCTGTTCAGGTTGGTCACTATTCAGGACGTTTCATCAGTGTCCAGGTTGATCAGTCTGCAGTCTACAGGTTGGTCAGTATTCTGCACTGTTCAAAACAAGCTGCGGATTTTATGACATTCTGCAGTGTGCAGGTTGGTATGTATCCAGGGCATACCATCTGACATTTTGCACTGTTCAGTATCCAGGACCATCTGCTGTGTTCAGGACATTCTGCTTTGTTCAGGACCTTCTGCTTTGTTCAGGACATTCTGAAGTGTTCAGGACGTTCTGCTTTGTTCAGGACCTTCTGCTTTGTTCAGGACATTCTGCTTTGTTCAGGACGTTCTGCTTTGTTCAGGACATTCTGCTTTGTTCAGGACATTCTGAAGTGTTCAGGACGTTCTGCTTTGTTCAGGACCTTCTGCTTTGTTCAGGACATTCTGCTTTGTTCAGGACGTTCTGCTTTGTTCAGGACATTCTGCTTTGTTCAGGACATTCTGAAGTGTTCAGGACGTTCTGCTTTGTTCAGGACCTTCTGCTTTGTCCAGGACATTCTGCTTTGTCCAGGACATTCTGAAGTGTTCAGGACATTCTGTTTTATTCAGGATATTTTTAAGTGTTCAGGACATTCTGCTTTGTCAAGGACAGTCTGAAGCGTTCAAGACACTCTGCTTTGTCCAGGACATTCTGCAGTGTTCACTTTTATATTAGTAAAGAAAAGTCAAGAAAAAACTTTTGCCTTGGACAAATATTTGAAACGTTGGACGAAACGTCCGGCTGAATCGATGTGTGAATGTAGTCTGCAGCGACAGGTCTGGCTCCTAAGATGAAATGGCTAAGCAAATGCATGAGGAAATAGATAAACGAATAAACACAGTCGGAGCATGAATCAATGTTTATGGATCGGGTTCCAGGGACTTTAGTGACGGAGCAGTTTCCGACGCAGTGTGTCTGGGCGTTATGGGCGTAAGTTTGTGACCGGAGCATGTATAAAGTGTGTAATCGAGAACTTTCGTCCTCTCTAGCAAACAAACTGCCAGAAACAAACTGTAATTTTAGGGATTTTTTTCTTTTTCTTTTTTATATGTATAGGCTTTGTCTTAGCCGGTAGCGACCTGCCTTCCCCTCCCTTCCGTTCCCTTCTTTTCTCTTCTCCTCCCTTTCTCTCCTCACCGGGCACAGTGAAGCGCACCGAGGCCAGGAACTAAGAGCACTCATTAATAATGAAGGCGTTACAGTGCCAAATTGGAAGGCGTTCAACGTTTTTAAAATCCCTGCTCCTTTTTTCATCTCTTTTATTTCCTGCCGTATTAATTATGGCGATTATTAGCGGATAGCTAATGGGGTCCAAGCGGCCTGGAGGGCATCTCTGGACAGTGGACGGCTCAGGGTGAATGAGGCAGTTTGGCCAGGCGAAGCGGGCGATTGGGCCGAGTTTTGGCCAGGGTTGAGGTGAGGTAGTGTGGGGCTGTAAGTACATTGTGGCCTTGAGCTGTAAGCACAAACTGGCCAGACAGATCACAGGTGTGGGCCGCTGGCAGGGAGGGAGGCGGGAGAGAGAGAGAGAGAGAGAAAGTGAGATGGTGGGATTTTGTTTTAAAGCGTAACACTCTCTAGCACACATCTTCATCAAATTTCCCCCACTCTCATAGTGTGTGTATGTATGTGTGTTTATGGAAAGGTTTTAAGGACCTGTTAGGACCCGTGCGGACCTTGTGAGGACCTGGTTTTCCCCTAAAAGTCAGGCAAAGGTGAGATTTGTGAGGACAGTTTTATACGGAAAGTCTACTTTAATACAGAAGTCCATATGGCAGTCAAGGGGAAGACCTCACAAAGACAGCAAGACACAACCGTGTGTGTGTGTTAATGGGGGCGTTTTACAGAACTTGTGAGGACCTGGTTGTCCCCTAAAAGACAGGAAAACTTGATAAAAGATTTTTGTTGCACAGTTTGGGCATTTTTGTATGTAAGCTTCGGTCTTCACAAGGAAAGGATATTTTTATGGAAAATTCATATGGGGGTCAATAAAAGGAGCTCACAAAGATAGTAAGACGCAAGTGTGTGTGTGTGTGTGTTTATGGGAAAGTTTCAAGGTACTTGTGAGGACCTGGCTGTTCCCAAAAAGATTATGATTTTTGTGGCTTTGTGAAGACATTTTTATATATGATGTTCGTTCTCCTTCTGAAAATATATACGTTTATAGAGAAGTCAAGAGAAAGACCTCACAAAGACAACAAGACACAACTGTGTGTGTGTGTGTGTGTGTGTGTGTGTGTATACGAATATCCGATGCCAGAGACAGGAGCAGGGGCAGCAGGGTCGTGTGTGACTGGCGAGGTGGGACTCTCCTGCTGCTGAGACAGATGCCATGCTGCTAAGACTTCATTTCCCTGCCAGGCCCTATTCACCAGGCCTGCGTGTGTGTGTGTGAGTGTATATATGTGTGTGCGAGACGTTATTTTAACCCGCATCAGGTTTGAACACTGTCAGCGAAGTCTCTCTTTCTCTCTCATCAGTGCCGCCCCCACACTCCTCCCTCCCTCGCTCCCTCGCTCGCTCCCGCTCTCCTTCACCGCTTTCTGTTTTCACTTTCAACTCCACACTCACTACTTGCTCTCCCTGACACACACACGTACACACACACACACTCATTCTCCTCCCTGTTCTTGTCTCCCTCCTCCCCCATGAAACCTCTGCAGTAGGGCTGCCTCTCCACTGCAGCAAAAAGGAGTGAGAGAGAGAAAAAGAGAAAGAGAGAAAGAAAGAGGGAGAGGTGGGGTGTAGTGCGAGATGAAGAAAGAGCAGTGTGACATTTGGCTCACTGTTGCATTATTGCTTGTGGATGATGTGAGCCGGGAAGATATCTGAAATACAATACACCCCCCAAATCTGCACTCAGCCTGCTCTGGCTCCCCTCACACACACACACACACTCCTCCCCGCTACACGTGTACGACATCCTCCCTCCATCAGTCCCACGCTGAACTGAAGTGGGCCACCAAGAGAGTGAAGCAACCACCCTTTACATACCCATCACTCCATTATAAAGAATTTAGGGCGCGTCCGATTCTGAATTTGCTCACTGTAAGGGCGCAAGATTAGTCGCTGCCACCTAGTACACTATCTAAAAGGGGTGTGCTTATTCTCTTGTTTAAAAATAAGGGTGTAATGTGGTAATGAATCAGTCGGAGTATCATTTTGGATTCCCTTTTAAAGCCAGGAGTGTGTGCACCTTAGATGGTAATACTATGGTTAATATCATGGTAAAAGTAGACATCAGGAAATGAAGAAACATCAGGGGTGTGTTTCCAAAAAGCATAGTTGCTAACATAGTGTACATTAGTAACTAACATAGTGTACATTAGCTACTAACATAGTGTACATTAGCTACTAACAGTGTAAATAAGCAAATAACATAGTGTACATTAGCTACTAACATAGTGTACATTAGCAACTAACATAGTGTACATTAGCAACTAACATAGTGTACATTAGTAACTAACATAGTGTACATTAGCTACTAACAGTGTAAATAAGCAAATAACATAGTGTACATTAGCAACTAACATAGTGTACATTAGCAACTAACATAGTGTACATTAGCAACTAACATAGTGTACCTTAGCAACTAACATAGTGTACATTAACTACTAACCTGTGGTGCATAAACTAATAACATGTGATGCATTAGCAACTAACATATTGTACATTAGCAACTAACATATTGTACATTAGTAACTAACATAGTGTGCATTAGCAACTTACAAATGTATATTAACTACTAACATGTGGTGCATAAACTACGAACATGTGGTGCATTAGCAACTAACATAGTCTACATTAGCAACTAACATATTGTACATTAGCAACTAACATAGTGTATATTAGCAACTAACATATTGTATATTAGCAACTAACATAGTGTACATTAGCATCTAACATATTGTATATTAGCAACTAGCATATTGTACATTAGCAACTAACATAGTGTACATTAGCAACTAACATAGTGTACATTAGCAACTAACATATTGTACATTAGCAACTAACATAGTGTTGTTAGCGTAGTTAAGCAGGACATATTTTAAGACTTGCTGCTTATTTTGATGTGCTACTAGACGTTATATATTTATTTGTGAGTGATCATTCGTCATTGTGAACACAGCACAGTACAGCACACACTGCACCACAACCAAATGTGAACAGTGGCATTTGAGCCATCCGTGAAGAAGCAGTGAGCAACTTTTTTGGCAGCGTCCCAGGAGCAGTGCTTGGGGACGGTACCTTGCTCATGAGTACCTCAGTGGTATCTTTACCAGTCTGGGACTTAAACCGGCAACCTTCCGATCATGGGGTTAGTGTCCTAAGCATTTTAATGTTTAATTTCTTTAACAACACCAGCTCTCGCTTGGAATTAAACCACTTGAATTTCCTTATTGTTTTAGCGCCACAAGCTTAGGGGGCGTCTCGAAATTACAGAAGTGTCTTTAAAATCTTGAACCTTGAATATGCTAAATTATTTATTAATTAAATAACATCTCAAAAAGTATTCATTTATATACAGTTCTGTAATTTTGAGAAGTTCCCTGAGCCTGTGGCGCTAAGTGCTTCTCTCTCTCTCTCTCTCTCTCTGTGTTGTTTACTTATTTATAGCCAATATATAGTGTTAAATAGCTTTTCAGTTCTCTCATTCAGTTCCCTCCATTTCTCCCGTGAAGCCTGCGAGCAGCTGCTCTTATAACAAGTTCATATACACACAAACATGAACGTTACACACGCGCACACACACACACGTTAACAAGCGGGCCACTGTAGCCTTCACGCAGGCAGCATGCAGGCAGTAGGCAGAGTTATGGGCCTCGGGGTAATGGGCAAAACACTTCCCCACACACACTTATACATACGCACATCCACACACACACATTTGCACGCAATCACGGTAAATACATCTAGCCCCTGTAGCCTTAGCACTGTTTTACTCATCACACACACACACACACACACTGCTAATGGTACACACAGCCTTTGGAGCAAATCTAACTAGCTTGCAGGCTGAGCAGCTCCGTCGCTCTGTATGTGTGTATGTGTGTGTGTGTTGAACAGGCACTATGAACACACATGTAGGAACAGGAGCAGATGCTTGTGTCTCCCTCTGATGCCTTCCTCTCCTCCTCCTCCCCCTCCTCCTCCTCTTCCTCACTTCTAAAACTGAAACACACTGATTTGGTTTCTAGAACCCGGAAAGGAATTTATTATTAAAACCCACTGATGCAGATGATAGTGTAACAGTTAGGGAGTCGGCCCCATGGTTCGAATCCCGGACCGGTAAAAGTACCACTGAGGTACTCATGAGCAAGGTACCATAGACAAGCACTTCACATTTCTCATTCACTCTCTGTGTTATTTGCTCACTCATTTCCCCCTCTCTCTCTCTCTCTCTCTCTCTCCTCTTCCCTCTCTTCTCCCTCCTTTCCTAGTTTGCTAGCTCAGATGTGTGTATGCTCTGTGTATGTCTGTGTGTGTGTGTGAAAGTGTGTGTATGTCTGTGTGACACACTGTACTGTGGGCTCATCCTCATGTTTACTCACTGGCTTGTCAGAGCACAGTGATGGAACAGAAAACACACACCTGTCTTTCTCTCAGATCAGCTGATGTGTGTGTGTGTGTGTTATGTGTGGATTTTGGGTCAGATGTGTGTGTAAGTGTGTGTGTGAAAAAAATGTTTGTTTATTTACATAGGAAATTGTATCTAGACTGTAACATCATGACACTTTTGTAGTGTGTGTGTGTGTGTGTGTGTGTGAGCCCCGTCCTGCTCTCTGCTCTTATTAAAGCTGTCCTGTGTGTCTGCGCTTGCTTTCCCTCCCCCTGTAAATCTCCACTTTAATTGGAGAGGCCACAACCATTCGGACATGCTCCTGTCCACAGAAATGTGCTTCATCCTCCCCTGGATGGACAGCAGAGAAAAAGAGAGAGAGAGAAGAGAGAGAGAGAGAGGCGTGGGCAGCGTCCTCGGCAGTGCCGTTTACGTGAGAGGCGAGGTGTGAGCTCGAGACAGAAAGATATATGATGAGACGTCGGAGGTAAAAAGAGATGTATTTACATTCCACCGAGGAAGGAAGGAGGGAGGGAGGGAGAACGGAGGAACAAAAGACAGACAGAAAGAGGAGGAGGAGGCGGAAGTAGTGGGGGTGAAAGAATAGACGGCGTATTAATTGTGGAAGGCAGTAGACAGTATTCACGGAGTGTAGAGAGAGACAGAGAAAGAGAGAGAGAGAGAGAGAGAGAGACAAAGGGTGAGAAAGGCAAAGATGAAAAAGGAAAGATGGAGGGATGAGAGAGTGCCATGAAAAGAGGTTGAGGAGGGAGAGAGAGAGAGAAAATGAGCAGTATGGGGTATGATAAAAAAGAACTATAGCAATAAAGAAAGGTTAGAGAGAGAGAGAGAGAGAGAGAGAGAGGGCGGCTGATTTCACCATCGCCGTACTGTCCTTTCCTTAATGGGGTTGCCATGACAACAGTGTATCAGTCAGGCGCCGGCGTTCGTGCCACTCGACGTGTGTGTGTGTGTATGTGTGTGTCTATACCATGCAGAACGTGTGTGAAAGTTCCTGCTTCTAAGATAAAGTGTGCGCCGCCAGTGTGACGTAAACAGTGGCGGGTTTCACATGGTCCCAGTGGGAAACGAGAGTGTGACGTGAATAGTGTGTGTGTGTGAGTGTGAGTGTGTCTGTGTGTGTATATGATGTGATCCCTGTGTTAGGCCGGTTTGGCCATGTGATCCTCTTCGTCTTTCCATAATGACTAGATTGTTTGTCCGTTAACCTCAGAACCCAAAAATACCTCGTTTAGTTTCTCACAGCCGGGTCGATTATCGGGGGCCGATATTTGGTGATTATCGGTATCTGTGTTTAATTTTGACCATCACCGATATTAGGTAATTACAAGGTGACGCTATTGTGGCTCCAATGACGTCTCTTCTCTCTGTGCCATTTGCTCTCGATTCGCAGCTTCATTTAATGTCCCGCCCACAACAGTCTCTGATTGGCTACATGTCACACGAGATCTAGGTTAAGTGGAGAGCACGATGAGCTTTCTTCACCACAATCTAATTTGGAATACTTTGGAAAAGTTTCACAGTTTTATAATGTTACTACAATGTGTATTTAATATTATTTCAAGTTAAATTAAAATAATGAAAAAGTTTTTTTCTTTTTTTGGCGTATCCGTTACATATATCGGCCCCGTTACCTACCAATAATCGGTGTCGATTATTGGACGACCTCTAGTTTGTCACATCAACTCTAAAACTCGTAGAAAACCCGTTTTTACTAATGAGGGCTGAGCCGTGTGTGTTAAAATGTTCTCACAAAGCCACAAAAACTGAACAAATCGTAGTTTTATTTACCTGATTTCAATCAGGCCCTCACAACAACCTCTGGAGCTCGTAAACCCATCATAATATAACAAAATAATAGATCAGTTATTGTTTGTCACTCTTTTCATATTTCAAATATATGGCTTTTATTTTCTTTAAAAGCAGTTTTC